>OU744355.1:21132987-21563650 GCA_916610255.1 Lasioglossum lativentre
TCGAGCTCGACGTTTTCGGTGAATGATCCCCATAAAAAGGCGCATGCGACGTCTTTTCCGGGGGGGACGGAAAAGATTACCGTCGAATAACACTGCTGAAATTCCGGGTCAGGACTCTCTCTGTTCCCCGGAACTCGTTAAAGACCGTCTCCCATACTTATGCAGATTTGATACGGCGCTTAAAGAGCGGACGGGTCGCGGGAGTTGTCGCTGCGCGGGACACAAGGGAGCTCGCCCAGCGGCGTTAATTGCGACGTTTACGCGGGGGTTGATTGTCGCCGGGGGTAAGATCGTTCGTTGACTACTTACGACAACGGTATACGCGACTGACAGCGCTCCGGACAAAGCACCCGCCCCCTCTGTCGAAAATCGACTGACCCCCTTTTATCTCAGTTTCGAATTACGTTTCTCACCCCCTCTGCGAAAGGGGATGACGGTTTCTTCGTTCTCATGCTGTACGCTCTTGACTAATAGATCTCAACGGCAGTCACGACGCGCGGGCCAGCGTTGCTAACTTCATATCAGTCCGTGGAGCACACCCCCGTGCATCCCCCAACCATCCCCGTAGCAGAGACTAGTGATAAATGAGAACGGGGCCGGCGACGATTGAGATTAATTTCTCGTTGTCTCGCAGCGGGCTTTGATACGCTCGCGGTCGAGTTCATCGGGAGTGGCTCGCTTCCGGGGATGGGGGAAAACTACCCTTTGCAGGAGGAAGAATTTTAAGAGGAAATGGGACAACACTCGCTAGGAAAATTGTGCGGAACTGTGGGACCATGGTGGAGGTTTGGAAAAGTCGAAGGAAATCCAACCCCTTCAATCCAACCCCCTAGGTTGTAATTAATTTTGCATCGTCTTGTTGACGATTTTTAAACAGGAAATTACACTGTGTCAACTAGGTAATGGTTCTGATGGTGACATTTATTTCGAAACGGCTGAATCGATGACACAAGACTGAAATAATGTAACCAGTTAAATCGAATCTATAAAAATTCCTGAAGTTTACTACAGTTTGGGGGTTGAAACATTGTAACCACTAAAATGAACTGTACCAGTTCAAAATTTTCTATAGCTGTAGAAAAATATTCTAGACTTCAAAAATTGAAATATAATAATTACTTCCACCCTTTGGCTGGTAATTATAAATTCTTACAGTGACAGTCTTTTTACTTAGCTGTGAAAAATAAATTGTGGTGTCAAGTGAGAAATGTTTACGTTGTATTTAATCTGAAGCTTCAGGACCTTGTCTCTATAGATGCTACAAGACAAGGGGTTGAAAAGGAGCAGCACTGAGGTAGCCTTCTCACGAACTTGAACAGACCACAGTTGCGAAGATTGTTGTCGAACCGAATTACCAGTCTGAGGACTTGTAATTTTTATTTCTGCGTGTTTGAGGGATCGATAATCGCGAGAGCGGATGCGTTGAAGGCGAATATGCTCAGAAAGGTCTCCTAAGGTTCCCTCCTGTCTGTTCCTCGGAACGGGCGAACCAGCTAATTATGTATCCCCTGCGGGACCCCCGCAGACAGGAAATGAGACTACCCGAGTTTCTATTCGTTCCATGTACACGCGTAAATACACGTACACGCAGAGAGTGTGTCTTAGAAAGGGAGGACTGGCACAAGAGGAGAGAGCGAGAGAAGCGGGACCGCGAGCGCTTAAAACGCTCGGCCTGGAAATACAGTCGGATTAAGCCGGCCCAGGGATATCAGATACGACGACCTGGGTGATAACCTCCGACTTTATATCCGAGCAGGACAGCGGTTTAATTAGACGACGCCTGAGATTCCGCCTAGAAACGTTGATCGAGCTAAATTGTTTTCTCGGCGCCGGGTATTTCGCTCGGGGCCACCTTTGTCGCCGTTCTCTCTCTTGGTTTATACTATAGTCTGTATTCCGCTTCCGAATGGCTTCTGGAGCTGCCGAGGGAAGACAATGCCGATCGACTAGCCCGATAACCGACCGTTTAGACCAACGACTCCTCCGACCCGATCTTCCGAGCTGCCAGCTTGACGAACTGCGAGATCCTCCTCCATGGATCCTTTGGTCTTACCTTCGAAATCAAAATTCGTTCGGATCTACCGAGTTCATCTACTGACCCGCCCCTGGTTCACCGAGTGAAATAATTTTTTTTTCATCCTTTAACTCTCCCCTGGTCCCTGGCACACTTGTTCGTTGTGCGTGAAAAATGATTTTTAAACATTTTTATAGAATTATATTAATATTATTATATTAATATTCAAATGATATAGAAATTATTTTCAACCCTTATCTTATTGATATTTTACGCCTTTTTGCATGTTACAAATTTGCGAACCCTATAATTGCATAATGACCTGCATTATTGTCACAAGACAGGGGTAGTTAGCCCCTTGGACTACAATATATTTTATGGTTACGCTGATCAGAGGTTCCGTTTCGTTCATAATTTCTTAGAAGAACATGGAGGTTAATATGTAATTCTCCAATGGCTGTTACGAGAGGTTAAGCTACAACAAAATTATTCTACGAAATTAAATCGAAGACGGTTTCCAACAAGAATTCACAATTAAATTCGCCCACTAAAACCAAGAAAAGACTCACCGACAAGCACAACAATCTGTGAGCTACCGGCCGCGACGAGTGCTTGTTTGTTTAGACAGATTCGAACGGTTTTTATTCGCTTCCTCTGCCTCGCATCTTGAACCCTTCCTCGACTCCGGCTGAGTACACAAATCGTGCGGCAACATGTGGACAGTGTTTCGAAATTTCAGCTCGGATAAAAAACGCGGCAACACAAGCAAAGCCCCGGGGAAAGTGTGACTTACGGAATCGAGTCTATAAGAAATAATTTCAAATAAACTCGACTGCAGTAGAACCTCGATTGTTGGTCTAATCAGTGGATCTAAGTTCTTATTGTATTGTGCAATAAATCTTTGGGGAAAGGATTTGGACAATGAAGAATTTCGATATCAGGGTAATCGATAAATAATCGAAGTTCTGTATATTCGAAAATCGAAAGAAATAGCGTAAGTCAACAAATCTGTTGATTTTCGCGAGATAAATCGCGGCACGCGTTGGATCATTTATTCGCACGAGATAGGCGTCGCAGGATCTCGTTCCCGGACGATACGTCATCCGGCCGGGGGTTGGGGGGTTGACGTTCGCACCCCCGTGCCGGCGAGAAAGCCTCGAAAGCATTTTTCAATTCCGCGAAACTTTACGATAGATATCTTCCCCACGAGAGAAGCGACTACTCCCGGCTCGCCAGAAACATTTGTACATAAATCTGAAAATTATGAGCCCTCGCCCCCCGTGTCTCACCCCCATAGCCACCGGACCGCCATATGCCTGCCAACGCGTAACGGAGAGATAACGCCGAGGGCAAACCCCCTCGTGAAGGCAACCGCAGCCGCCGCCGCCGCCGCCGCCGCCGCCGCCGCCGCCGCACCGCGCCGCTGCGTATGCGCCATGAAACTGCACTCTTGGAACGTGCCCGTTGTACTATACACCCCTAACAACCCCCACCATCGACCCCTAAAATCGCCGGAGAAAAGCATTCGCAAGTAAATCAAGATTCGTGGAAAATAAAAATCACTTTCGACGCGATCGTGGCTCGATTAAGGGGTCATCGATGGCTGCTCGGGGACCTTCTCGGGATTTCCAACCCTGAGAGGGATGAAACAGGGTGCGGAGACCGCGACGAGGCTTATCGCGGTTTCGAATGGACCGATTCCGACCGGTGCCCCACGGAATTCACTCTCTCGCATGGTTTTACCCCGATTCAACGTCGCCCAACCGACTTTTTACGCAGTTCACCCTTCGGGGCGACACCCCTCACGATCTCTTACACCCCTTGCTGTTCCGGATACTGTGGATGTTAGTACTGGATTCAATACTGTTTCAGTAGATTAACCTTCTGCTCTTAATTTTTGCTACGTTCCAGCAGACGGTGGAGAGGGGGTGAGAAATATGGGGGTGGAAGAAAATCGTGAAAACTATGAGGGTGGATGAAAATTGTGAAAAATATGAGGGTTGAAGAAAATTGTGAAGTTATGAAGAATTTTTTGGATTGGCAAAAAATTTTTGTGAGAAACAAAGATTGTAATAATTAATTGTGGGACACATGTTAGTTTTTTTAATAATTTAAAAGCGCATCGAGCTCTCGATCTGTGCAGGAATAGGGCCGAAGATTTTGCACGAGGCTCAACGACGATACGTCTGCAGATTCGACCACCCCCATCGGTTCCGTTGAACGCCTCGATGCTCAGCCGCCAGGCAATACGCAAATAAACTCACCGATCCCCCGTTTCTACCCTCGACCTATCAGCCCTTCGCCTCTGCGCTTTCTGCACGGTCTGAGAGCCAGCCTCGGGAGTAGATCGAAGGAAAATATGCCGAACGAGAAGAATAAAGAACGATCGACGGCTGCAGGGGAGGGAGAGCACGGACAAATCGGTCCTCTTTTCAACCCCCATGGACCACCGGACTCGGAAATATTCTCTTTCGAACGGCTTCGCGTGAAAATCAACCAGGAAAATAGAGGACGCAGACTGCTATCTTTCGTGACGAAATCTGCCAGAAACTCACCCCATCTGCAGGGGTGAACCGAAATTTGTACTCACACGTTTTTCTATTCCTTTCACTATCCATTATATCTGATGATATTTCATTAATTAATTTTTGGTCTTTTGATAATTATGCAGAAGCTTCAGGCTGAGTTTAAATAGTCGTAAACTTCTCCCAATTTGTATGGGATCTTTGTATTTTCTTTAACTTAAAGGTCCCATACAAATTGTATTTTCTTCAACTTAATTTTGCTACTGTAAGTATTGTAACTGTACCTCCAATTGCTGCTAACTATATGGAAACTAAGTCATCCCCTCTGCAGGGGTGAATCGTAGATTTCACCCTTCATAATTTCTGAGGACCTTTCTATAATTAATTTCCGTTCTTGTGATAAGTTTGCACAAGTATCCACAGTAAATTTAAAGAGTTGTGAACATCCCCCAATTTGTAATAAATATTATAAAAGTAGCTCCTTCTGCCGAGTGATTTGCAACGATAGAATAATTCTTGCTCATGAAATAAATTACGAAGCAAGGGGTTGATTCTGTTTTCATATGCCTCGGGCGTTTCTACATCCCCCTTCCAATAAATCTGTTTTCATCCGTACAAATTTTTGTTTATGATTTCCGTGCAGGGAAACGTAAACTATTATTATGTTTCTTACTCGTGAGGTATTTTTGCTTGTTCAAGCCCAGGGCACCGTCACAACTGGATAAAACGGTCCTGCCCCCACCCTCAGATTCTTCAGGGGTGCGTATGGGTGACGCGTGTGCGAAAATACACGCGTAAAAGGCCGCTTATCGGGTTTGCGCAAGAATAGGATTCGACGACGCTTCCGAAAGCCATAACCGAAACGGTAACTGCCACCCTCTGACTGATCGAACTTATTCTTTTCCTCCTTTCTCGCGCGCCGCACACTCGTCGATAATACCGAGGGGGTGGGGGTGGGGGAATCAGGGGACACACAACCACGCACACTATTTTTCTGGAAAATTGAATAGACAAAATCGAATATTTGCCTACTCAGCCACCGCGAGGCTCGAGCCCTTCCAGACCCGATATCTCGCTGCGGCAGCTCGCTCTTTGTCGAGGAAATACGCTATACCGATCTCAATTTCGATTTCTACCCTGTCCAAAAATTTGTGTACTGTGTTGAGCTACGAACGAAATTGTTGCAAAAGGTCTAATGTTGAAAGCTTCTCTACTTTTGTTCTAAAAAATTCCAAAAATTGGACTAATATATGCCAAGTAAGACAACCCCTCGAGTGTCACATGTTTAGTATAATTTTGATTTATCTGGTCTGAAAAAACTTGTGGATGTTCACAAAAGATGGTCGAAAGTGTCCACAAAATTTGAATATCCTAGCTTTTGCGTTTGCGGTAAAACCACCCTTAAATTAATCTAGAGACCTAAGAGTTAAAAAGAATAACAAAGGAGCAATCCCTGATTAATCCAAGAACCGAGATTGCGAATTGCAAACGACGATGACACGATGCAAGCTCGCAGGAGGCTGAAGTGCGTACGTGACGGCGACAAAACCCTAACCCTCGGCGCGGGCCGCATCTCTTGCCTCGTTGTCGAAAAACAATTACGTCTGGCAAAAATAAAGGGTGTCGCGCTTAATTACGCGCGAGAGATGCGTCGCGGAGGTTTTCGGTGTGGAGGGGGCGATTGAGGGTGGTTTTTGGGGGTGGGTTTAAGCGTTTCGCAGCGAGACGAGCGGCGCGCGCGCGTGGGCCAGCGGCGTTCACCTTCGCGCTTTCTCATCAAGCTTCGCTTAATTTCTAACCCTTTCCGGTCCCCTGTTCGGAGAGAGAAGGGTTCAGAGCGAGGAACGCGGGCGAGAGAGTATATTAAGCGACACTCGGAATTACAAATAACAAATTGCAATTTGATTCCCCGCACGGCCGCCACTCGTACGGATGGGGCCGAGGGCGCAATTTATCATTACTGCCGACAATTTTGGGTGACGGGCTTCCGATTCACGATTCCGCTCCGGGGGACCAATTCTACGCTAGAACGAAGACACGCGGAAACCCCCGAGCCACGAAAATCGAGCCAAATCGCCCAGACATCCGCCAATCGAATTATCTCGACGATCCCGGACATGCTCGAACTCCTATATCAATTGCCAACTCTTTATTTTTGTGGCTACTGCTGACCGATATGGTTGGGAGCTGCTGATCCAATGCAGTTATTCATCCCTTCAATTTTTGGATAAGACCTGTGACTAATAGTGTAACTTGTGCAAGCTGCTATAGACTGATATAGGCCGCTATAGACTGATTTAGGCTGATACAGGCCTCTATAGACTGATTTAGGCTGATACTGGCCAATAAAGGCTGATACAGGCTGCTATAGACTGCTGTAGACTGCTATAAAATATTGAAGAATGTCATAGAATGCTAAAGAAATGTTATAGAACAGTACAGAATGCTATAGAAATGTTATAGAACAGTACAGAATGCTATAGAATGCTGTAATATACATATTACAGAATGCTATACATATACCGCTACAAAATGTTGCAGAATGCTATACAGTGTGTCCCAAAATTCCTTCAACTCCCTGAAATGGACGGTTCCCGAGGTCATTCGAAGCAAAATTTTCCTTTTCCAAAACGTCCGCTGCGAGTTTGTTTAGGAGTCATTAACGAAAAACACGGATCAATCAGAGCGCGACCTAGACGCTTGTTGGCAAAGATGGTCGGACGAGCCAGCACTCGTCTGGGTCTGTAAGTCCTTGATACGAGGACTTTCGTCATCGCAGATACACGGAAATCGGGCGTGTTGATCAATACATCGTGACGTATCAGTCATAAAAACACTAGTGTAAACAGTACAGTAATTTTCGATATATCGCGATGGGTCGGCTCTGCTGGCGCGTCGGACCATCTTTGCCTACACACGTGTAGGTCGCGCTCTGATTGGTTTGTGTTTGTCGTTAATAACTCTTAAACAAAGCCGCAGCGGACATTTTGGAAAAGGAAAATGTCGCTTCGAATGACCTTAGGAACCGCTCATGGAATGCTATAGAATCTTGTAGAATGGTATCGAATCTTGCAGAACACTATACAATCTTGCAGAATGCTATAGAATCTTGTAGAATGCTATAGAATCTTGCAGAATGCTATAGACTGCTGTCAAACGTTAGGAGATGCTGAAGAATGCACTTGCCACCCTCAACAAGATCCGGCAAATCAATAAAATGAAACAGTTCGAAGAAAGATGCCGGGTTGATCACCTTGAACCTTGCAGCAGAACGAGCGAGGATTCTAAGCGAGTTTCTCAGTGATAGAATGATGTGTGTGGAGGGGAGGGGAGGGGGGGGAGAAATTTCTTTGTCGCATTCTCTGGGAAGAAGTCGGAATCGCATTGAACGTACATCGGAGCAGAAAAATTGAATCACCGAATCGAATATTGTGTGGGTAGTGATGCTGTTCTCCGAATGCTCGTATCATCCGCGATCTGAAATAAACGTGAGTGGGAGAGAGAAAGGCAATGCAAGGGCGGTAGGGGGTGGCACAGGGTAGAAAAGAGGGCTGGGCTAGGGTTGACGGGGGCGAACGGAGCGGTTTATATGGCTAAAGGCGCATCCCCCGAGCCGTATCGATCGTTGACTTTAAAATTCAAAGAGACCGACAATAGCTTCCCTTTCCGCCGAGCCTCTGTACTACAATATCATATTCCGTTCCTTTCGTTTCATTGTCTGGTAAAGCCTGCGCTAATAATAAAAGATTGCTACCCTGGAAGCTATGCCTAGAGAAGGAGGAGAGAGAGCCAGCAGCAGCCAGCAGCCTCGCGAGGGAGACAACGGGGAGAACGAGGAAAAGACGAACACGGAGGAGCGAAACGGAGAAAATAGGGGGATTGGGTAACCGGTAAAGCAAGAGAGGGAGAAGAAGGTACAACGGTAAGAGCGCCGGGGGTTTGACTCGGAGGAGTCTTCCCAACTTCGGTGCTACATCATCCAGATAGCCGGCCATAATGCTTCCCAGTGAAAAGTTCGTCGAATTCTGCCCGCGAATTTAATATTCCAACCACGACCGCCCTTTGTACCTCTTTTGTTGCGCTGATTCCACCCGTTGTCGCCGCGTGTAACACCGACGATGACGCTGTTCGCGTTTTCGCGATGACCCCGCAATTTTTGGACCTTTTTGGGATAATTCAGAGGATCGGTTACTAGTCTAGGATGTTGGGCAACATCGTGGAATGACACTGTAGAGCACTTTAAAATATTGTATGTTACTGTAAGCTGCTACAGAATGCAGAAGAATGCTATATGTAGAATGCAGAAGAATTCTATGTATATGTAGAATGCAGAAGAATTCTATGTATATGTAGAATGCAGAAGAATGCTATATGTAGAATGCAGAAGAATTTAATGCTATACGTAGAATGCTGAAGAATTATATGTATATGTAGAATGCAGAATGCTATAGAATGCTATAGAATGCTATAAAATGCTATAAAATGCTATAAAATGCTATAAAATGCTATAAAAATGGTACAGAATGCTTTAAAATTCTATAAAATGCTATAAAATATGACAGAATGCTGTAGAATTCTATTAATTATTACAGACTGCTATAGAATGCTGTAGAATGCTGTAGAATGTTGCAGAATACCATGGAATGCAGCAGAATGCAGGAATGCATAATACCGTCGAATTACATAGAATATTGTCGCACACCGAGAAAATATTCTCGAACATATAATATCGCAAAATTTTCATACTGAATAGTTCAGCACACTATAATAAAATCCAACAATCTTACGCAACATCCTGCACTAAAGTTTCAATGATTACGCGGATCAGTGGCAGTAGATTAAGATTTCCCCGCCGCGTACATTGCAACCCCATCATCCCCCGAATTCTGGATCAGGGATCTGCGAAGAACCAAGGAAAGGAAGCGAGGGATAATTTGTTCCGAGACGGACCGGCAACGTTCGAATTACATACGTAACAGGAACCGAGAGAAAGATATTTGTCGAGGGAAAAGGTGGGGGGGGGGGGGGCGAGTGTACTCATGCTGGTGCTGGTGCTCGCGAGCGGGCGGGCGAGCGAGCGCGCGGAATCAAAGGGGACGCAACAATGGACGATCATATTAAATCATAAATGTAAACGAAGATGGCAACTGAGGGTTGGGCGAAAGCGCAGTCCGATAATGAAAGTTCCCGGATCCTCGAGCGGAGCCACAAAGGCACGCGAGCAATAACCGGTGCTCGCTCTTACGCCTACGATTTATCGGTCGAATCTTTTTTCCCGGCCACCCCCGCGACACTTTTTCCGGAAAACACCGCTGAGGGAATTGACCCTAACATTAGACGCAAACGCTCCTACAAAATATTGTACAATCGTACATCTTTGGGATTTTCATGAAAGTGGTGACCGAATACAATTCTACCTATACCTTGCCATGTAATAGCTGTAGTTGGCAAATTAAATGGTATTGTTTTGTTAAAAGCAGACTTTTCTAGATAACACTATACAGGGCCTTTCAATTGTTATATTGCAAATTTCTATTTTTATAAAATTTTTATGTTCATTGTTAAATTAAGGGGTTGTTAATTTTCTGAACATCTCTGATTAATCACCAGCATAATTATCAATATTTAAGCAGTAACTAACTGTCCCAACAGTCTATTGATAGTATAGCTTGAACAACAGACCTTGTTAATTTTGACTTCGCCGAGTATCCTCCAAGGACGCGCAAGGGAAGAAAAATCGAAGTGCTCGTTTGAAGGGAGGTTTTTGGCAGAGCAATGCTAGGAACTTGATGGGAATGATCTCTCGAGTCTTGCGTAGTGTGTCGGCTCTTTCGCTGGTTAATTCGGGTTCAAGTTATCCGGAGGATGCGACGCTCGCGTGTGTCCTTTGGACGTATGGCAGCCGGGACATGCAACGCGATATCTCGCGGCGCGCGGCTCACCTGAGCCGAGATTAAACGTTTCGAGGGATACGAAATGAAATATTTAGCGATCCACGGGGTTCAAACGGACCCCGGTGGCCCGAACCCTTTGTCGGCGACCTGTCGCCGTCGAATCTGGCTGGAATGCGTGTTCCGCAACCCCTTGTCACATGCGCGTTTCTCCTCGCTGTCCCGACGAGATCGAGGAATCGACTTTTTTTTTTTTAACGATTTATCCGGTAATTGCCTCGAGGGGTGGGGGAAGCGAAAGAAATAAAGGCACTCGAGAACGAAGAATAGAAAGGGGAAAAGGAAAAAGCACGAGTCACCCGGAGGGTGGGGAGGGTTGGTGGATTAAGTCGTGTGAAAATTTCCACGATGGTCGACGGTGGCGCACGCGGTTAGATCGATCGGGTGAGTGTTTCACACAGCACGGGGAAGCAACGGGTGGAGCTGCCGTGAATGGACCGGATTGAAACGTCGACGGGGTGAATGGCGGTTTGAAAGAAATACATTAGCGCAATGTGAAGGGTTACTTGAAAATAAACTGGAATAACCGAGCGCCCGCGGACGCTTATCCCGAACGCGGACGGTGCTCGATCATTCCTTCAATGCCGGGAACGTTGCGCCCCGGTGCCCTCGACTTTCCCCACCTACCCCCTCCGCGATCAGAATTTTCGCGAAGCAATTCGGGATCTTGTTCCAAAAGGCTCTATTGTGCTCTTCGAAATTTCTTGATGCCTTTTCTTGGAGGAGGAAATTTGTGGATTTCGTCAGGTTAAAAAGACATGTTGGGGGAAGGGGGGGGGGAGGTGGTTAAGTCATCAGATTGTTGGATATTATATTAAACGTTTTCTTTTAATTCTTAGGCCCAGAGAAATTTCTGAAAGAAAAGGGTGGGAAGGTATCTTCTAGGTCGAGGATTTTGTTGAAAGTGAAATATGATGTACATTATGTATAATTAAGGGGGGGGATTAAGTCATCAGATTGCTGGATTCTAACTTGTTTGTAAAATACGAACCTTCAAACCTTCAATTGTGAAAGTATTTTCTAAGGAAATTCTAAGACGTTTAAGATCTTCTACATCAATACATGGAGAATGAATAACATTATATGCAAAATGAAGGGGAGTTTAAGTCACAGTTTAAGCACAGTCGTCGAATTTATTTATAGATAACAGATCTAAATATGAAAGAATCGACTTATTCGCGTTAGTTTAACGTGTTGATGGGTAGCAGAAAAACTTGTGGAATGCTCAGAAGACATTCCAGAGATCTCGAATGGTCCCCGGAGAATTGTATGCCGATTTCAACACTGTGACAGGGAGCTGAACGATCGTGGGGAGCGTGACCGGTAGAAAATCGCGAAACTGAGGACGGCGGAGTGGCGTGGCAACGGTCAAGCAGGTGCATTATTCCAGCGAATGGTTTACGAGAGTTTTATTGTCGGCCCCCGGTGTTCAGCGGTCGTATTTAAGGTTTTATCCGAACGCCGGCCTCTCTTCCTCTCTTTCTCGGTATCGTCCTGTCGCGGAAGGGTTAGCAGATTTTATTTTTCGAGCTTGTAAAAGGGCTGCAAGAGAGGGGCCACAGTTCGGGTCGTTTCATAAAAGTCGTCTGGCACCATTCGTTCACGTAGATTATTGCCAGGGCAGCGCGAGCCCGGCACCGACGTATCATTTTATTTATTATTTCACCCCGAGACGCGTCCTTGCCCGTTCGACAAAGGATTAAGGCGGACTCGCATAAACAACCGACGTGGCTCGTTTCGCATCGCCTTCTGCGAAACCGCGGTTTTATTTACCTCCCCCCTCCACCACGCGGCTCCTACGCTCGGCTTAATTAACGCTCGGCCAATTTACTGTCGTCTTTCTCAACTTTGCGTTTTCAATCTGTCAAGAATGTTCCCGATGCCCGCTCCTTTGTCCCGAAATCTTCGGATCTTTTCACCGGGGCCTGTTTTTACAAAAGGGGACACCGCCTTATACGTTTCTGAACATTATTTGTTGCATTCCTACGCTCTAATTACTGTCTATTAAGTGCTAGACTGTAAATCTTTAGTCGGTTATTAAAAAACTTTTTAAGGCTATTTAAAATGTCTACGAGGCAATCTAAAAAATCTGCTAATTGGAAAACCATCAAAATTCGAGGGGCCAAAATTTCTCATTTAAAAATTTAGCCTGGAATGCTAATTTTTGTTCGGAAAAATTAATGAAGTCTACGTGTACTAAGGGTGCCCATTGATCTCTCGTAGCTGGCTTAATTTTGATTTCCCCGGCATCAAAAAATTCATGGAGTTAGCTAACATATGGACAAAAAAGGCATTTCATCGTAAAAAAATCGCAAAGCTAGCCTAGAGCATCGACTCCTAAAACAACCCCTCAACTACCCTTAAAATCGCAATTTTAGACGCTTTAAAAAAATTCTAAAAAATAAGAATCAATTTTCGCGTAACCTCTGCACACAGCCGTATGCTACCTCGTGACCGCGTGCGATGTCGTCATAGTATCAGGAAAATCGCATACTTCGGAGGGCGCGTCGAAAGCCGAAGAAAACCGGAGTAGTTAGATGAAAAAGGACGTGCGTAGGGGTGGCAGGGGGTAGCAGCTGCGACATCGCGAAATTACGAGGTGGCTGTGTAGGTAGTCGGTCCTCGGAGGAAGCGTTGACAAATGACGGAGGCAACTTTTATTATTTTAGATGTCGGGCCATCAGGAGCCGCGCGCGCCGGTTACGACTCCGCGAACCACGTCGTCGTCTTTCGGGATGTGTTTTACATACATTTCGAGCGAAGAAACCCGGGGAACCGCCGCGCGGGTACACACCCCTTGACAAATGGCCCGGGGGGTTTTATTAGAGCAACTTTTTAAGCTACTCCCTCCGGGGCGAAGACGCGCGGCTTACAAGAAATAAAGATAAACCCTGCGTAACCTCGCGCTGCGAAACCCCCTTACCGTCTCTCCCGCTATCTCCCGGGCCTGCTCGATCGCTTGTTCATTTATTCCTCTCGCCCTTTTGCCGCGCCGCGCCGCGCCGCCGCACCGCTTCGATATTTAATGGTTTCACTGTCGCATTAGGTTGCGGATCTTTGTACGAAATTCCGATCTTTATAGAAACGAAAGGTGTACCGTATGTATTCGGCTTTATGGCTGAAGGGTTCAGTTGTGAGATAAATATGAAATATATGAAATATATGTAATACTTCTGGAATTATTATGGAGAGATTATGAGTCTCTTTTGGGTAGGTTACTTGTTGATCGGTGTTGCAGAAATTATTTTATGCCCGTGAAGTAATATTTTAAACGTCGCATTGTGTTAATATGATTATTTATTTCGATCCCGTGTAATGTGAATAAAGGTTGTAATTTTATTGGTTATTAATATTTATATATAAGTACGTAGCTGTAAATTCTTTCACCTATTAATTTAACCAAGACATATGTCTGTGTAAATGTTGATTCTTATTATTTAATAATTTACTCAATTATTTCAAGTACAGTTCTTGACAATATCAGAAAAACTTTGTATTGGCATTTTCATACTAAATGATTTCATACAGGTCCCTGAAAATATTTAAATACTGGAATTTTCGTAATAAATGATTTTTAAAAACAGGTTTGTAAATTCTCGTGCTCATCGAAGTCGGTACAAAACCGTCACTGATGAGAAAACGATCGTGCTCCGACACGTTCCGTAAGTGTGTCCGGGGGTGGTACGGGGGTGGTAGGGCTGTCGCAATCGTTCCCGGAGAGCAGTATCCGAGGCAGAAACAAATAAGGAAAGAGAGAAACGCGAGAGGAAAGAAAAGTAAAAGAGGAAAAGAGTGGAGCGCACGTTTCGCTCGAGAACATATTTACGCGGCCGATGACAAATGGTTTTTAGCGGCGCGCAGCGTAGTGTCGGGCGGGTGTGGGTGGGTGGTGTAGGAGAAGTTCGGGACACCCGCTGCACTCCCGTAGGGGCCGAGGAGAGAGAACACGAGAGAACGTAGCACCGAGTGAGAGAATCAGGGTGCGGGGGTGGCGGAGGCGGAGGGAACCAAAGTGGTTCGCAGATGCGCCGTGACTGATGGTCCCTACTTCCAGATGTACTATATACCGCGGTACTTTTATCGGCGCTTGTTTGTTCAGCGAGTTTCGAAATACCAGTGGCAACGGCGCGCCGCGTCGGCCTGGATCACGGATAGCGTCGACGAGAACAGTGAGAGAGAATGGAATACACGGGGGGGGCGGGGGTGGAGCAAGAAAAACGAACCGAGCGACTGCAATTACCGTCGACAAGGCGGCGGAACAGCGACGGGGGAAAAAAAAAGATGATCGTTGTATCAACGACGGTACACACGTGTATTTACGTGTGTCGCGGCCGCACGTCGCGACGCTAAGGCTTTCGTCGTGCGCGATGATGGACGTCTATCACGTGAGACAACGTTCCAGGCATTCTGGAGGGAGAGGGAGTTCCACCCCTTTACCCTTCGCGCATGAGCTTGTTCTTTATCGTTACCGTTGGTTCCGTGAATCATTTCGGAAGAAGAAACACACGGGAAATTTGAGGAAAATTCGAAATAGATTCTACCATAAGGAATGAGGGGTGGGGGGTTGCTGAATTTGTTTCGATATTTGAACAGGTCTGCCATGCGATTTATATACGGTTCACACTAGTTTTCCCTATTTCAATGTATAATCTAGTTAATATTTTCAGAATTCATAAATTGATATTTAGATTATTTAGTTTAGAATTGTTGGTATTGTAGAGACCTATATAGGGATCAGTCTGTAGATGTACTCAATTTTGTCATTCTTATTAAAAAAATATATACCAGTCACTTTTTATAGTCCGATAGTGTAAATTGTTATTTGTAAATGCACTGTATTTAAGCCTGAGTAACTACAGAACCTTTTGTAGAAATGACAATTGGGATATGTGCATTTTATGATGTTGTCTGACACCTCAAATTTTTTTGTTCAATGGTCAAATATAAATATAATTCAATGATAACATATAAATAGAATTCATTGCTAAACTATAAATATATACTAATAAACGAAATGCAATATCAATTTAATGGTAATTACAACTTTCTAACCATGTAAAAAATTAATTTAAAGCAAACGCAATAAAATAAACCAAGGGGCCAGAATCGTCAAATAATATTCGCTCAGATTGCACCAAGTGAAAGAAATTTCTGCAATTTCTTCGCAGCTCTGGTAAAATGGAGAGTGTCTCGGTTCCGCAAAATAGAAAATCATGGAGGGTGGCCGGCGAAAAACAGGGACGGAAGGGTTCTCGAGGTCGGGGCTGCGGCATGGGAGGGAAGTGGATCGTCGGATTTCGGACGATCAATTAATAAGAGGAGGATCGGCCACTTTTCAGCTCGGTGGCGGCGTGGGTCTACCCACGAGAGAGAGAGAGAGTGAGTGAGAGTGAGAGTGAGAGTGAGAGAGAGAGAGAGAGAGAGAGAGAGAGAGAGAGAGAGAACGAGGGAGAGAGAAAGAGAGTATCGTGCCGGCTCCTCTCTCGCCCGTTGCTATGTAAATTGAAGAGGTTACACGGTTTTACATATTTCAACAGAGATCCGCGGGGGTGGTCGGGGGGTGTGCGAGGGGGCTGGCGCGGCAGGGAAGACGCGGGAAAAGTGGAGTGGGCCCGGTGTGGCCACTCGAAAACCGCGGGCGAAGCGTTTTGTCGAGTGTTTTATGGAAAGCTTTAGAATTGTAGATTTTCTCTCTCTCCCTGGCGCGGCGCGGCGTGGCGAAGCGCGGTGCGACGCGGCGCGTTCTCTGCGCGGTCGGATTTATGGCCGCCGGCCCGTTGGAAACGTGTGCCGCGGCACACGGCTGCTACTTTCAGCCCGAGCTGCTCGATAATATAAACGGATATTATTTAAATCCGTGAAAACTCTCCTCGACTCCACCGGTCTCCGTGCGGCTCGCGGCTTGGACACGGTTTTTCCAGCCGGAGGCCCCGTTCCCCGCATAATTCGCGTCAGACACACTTTAGACCGATGATCAATGGTCGGGGGGAGGGTTGACGAGGCGTCTCGAGGGGCGAGCTGATACCGTTTGCTATTGGATTTCAATTGGGAAACGATTACTCCCCTCGGAGTGACCGTTTCGGCTCGTTTGTCATCGACGTTTCCGCGTCTCTTCGTTATCACGCGTTCGACAAAAAAAAATTCGGAAAGGGACTACAGAGATTTGAGAACTGTTCAACGGGGTTTCACGGTCGCTTATGCGAGTGTTTATGCGGTCAGTGGCGGCCTGAAGACGGTTCGATAGAGAGGAGACCTTCGGGGGATATTCTTCTAGGCAAAGGTTCGAGGAAGATGTCGGAAAGTCACTAGTTTACCATTAAAATGTTCTTTTCCTTTTTAGCATTGTCTTTTTTCATCTTGAACATGCAACCTCCCGACAGGAGCAAATGGCGATTTCCGGAAATTTTTTTTAGAGAGCCTGTCGAGTGGGTTCCTGTTAAACTTGGTGGGTGTTCAGGGGTGGGTTTCGAGAATATACAGGATTTTCTTCCAGGTTGAAAGGGTGAGAATTGATGGGGTTTGAGCTAGGGATCAAGTATCGAGAGCTAGTTAATTTTCGAGACGAAAGAAAAGTTGCCTTGGTACGTCTAAAATTGAGAATTGTTTGACGTGGAGTGTAGAGGATCGCTCCCGAAGATGGGATAGGGATTTATTTGTCGAGAGACGCGTGTGCGGAGATTGCTGGCGAGCTGGCACCCTTCGACACGCGGAAGGTAAGCCAGAACCCGCCACGTTGGGTACGAAAACCACCGACCGGACGGACATCGCAAATATTAGTTCATTACCAAAAGTGCCGGCGGAACCGGGCAGCGCCGCGGAACCGCAGGAACGCTCGCGGTTTATTTAATGACACCCTTCCGCTGCTTTTCAATTAACCTCCCCACCAGTTGCGACTCTCCCCGAATTTCTCATACTTCGACTATCCCAGACCTAATCCAGACCTTTCGTCGCACTTCTAGATTTCGTGTTATACGAGAATATGATTTTTCTACAATATATAAATGTACTCACAGAATTGTGAAAACAGTACAGAACTGCTTCCTTTGCGTTTACAACTCGTCACGGATTGGTGGAAATTAAACAACTCGTTCGGAGTAATCATCACACTCAAACTGTCACTGTCACCGACACGCACTCGTCGACGACCGTAAAACTGCTGAATCGTCCTTCAATTGTATTGTTCAAGTGGCGACCCATTTCTCAGGTAACCAATCCCCCTCGGCACCACCCTCGACCGCGGAACTACTGAACTGACCTTGGATTGTATTGTTTAGGTGACGACACATTCCAACCCCCACAGCACCACCCTCAAGTACTTGGGATCCATGAGAAAATTTTTCTCTATCTGTACGAATTTTTTTAAGCATTCCTTATGGCTCGATCTTGTCAGATTAATTTTTTAAGTTGTCCTCGCGACTTTATCTAGCCGTACGAATTTTTTTATGCGTTCCCATGAGTTTATCTAGTTGTATCAATTTTGTAAATTTTCCTCGTGGCTTGGTCTAGCTCTATTGATTTTTTAATTGTTCTCCCGACTTGATTTAGCTGTATGAAATTTTTTAAGTGTTCTTCATGCTTTCGCCCAGCAATATTAATTTCTTCAGTTGTCATCATGACTCGATCAAGTTGAACCAATTTTTTAAACTACTCGCGTGTATTAATCTAGCTGTATGAATTTTTTAAAGTTGTTCCTAATGTCTCCATCCTGCTATATTAATTTTATAAGTTGTTCTCATGACTCTATCTACCTATATTAATTTTTTAAATTGTCCTCATGACTCGATCTAGCTGTACCCAATTTTTAAATTACTCTCGTGTCTCAATCTAGCTGTATAAATTTCTTTAAGGGTTTCTAATGCCACGATCAAGCTAAATTAATTTTTTAATGTTCCCTTATGACTCGATCAAGTTGTACCGATTTTTAAAAATTGATCTCACGTCTCGATCTAACAATCTCACAGAATCGGAGTGTCTATAAGATTGATTTCGCCCGGATTTTCGGCAATTCCAAGGACCTCACGACCGGATCGAAGGAAAATCGAGTCTCGCGGGAAGCTGTCGCGACCGGAAGTCCGCGAAACGTATCGCATGCCCCGCGATCGTAAATAAAAGGGCGAATCCGCGCGTAGAAGGCCAGGCTGCGTGCGAGCTGTCGTGGCGTGCGTGCACGAGGGCAGGAGAGAAGCCCCGCTACGTAATATACTGGCGTGCGCGCACCGCCGCCGAAGGGAGACCATTTAATAACAATATATCTTGGCCGTCGCGAAAGAGAGACTGCACGAGAACCGCGTCGAAATAAGGAGGACGAACCGGGCCGACTCGGGCCGGAGATATTTTACCATTAGAATCGGTATTTTCTCGGATTAACGCCGGCCAACGGGGACGACCTGTGTCCCGAAACCGAGCTTTCTTCCATCCGGACGGTTTCACCATAGAGCTCGTTCTTCAACAAAAAGCAACTGACGATTTTTAGGAATTTTAGGGAATTTTTTTCGAAGAATCTGTTCGGTGGATCGATTTCAAACTTCGGGAGTTCCGGGTTGTGCGTTTCGAGAATGTGCAGGATTTTTTTCAGGTAAAAATGTCCACTTGGTTCGAAGTTATAGCCAATCTCCGGTGGAGGAGTCAGAAGTGACCTTGAGAGCTTGATGACTGATGAGCTAGATTCATGAACGAATTTCTGGGGGCTGAGATTTCAAAGAATATTGTTTCCGTCACTTTTTGCAGTTCAACAATTTTACTAATTATTTTCTGTAATGAAATTTCAAAGACCCAAGGTACAAATAAATAAATAAATATATATCATACAAGTAGGTACATGAAACTCGGGATTGTACTACATATTAGGCCGTCTCATAAGTTCGTGCCGCTTATTGTTCTACTATTTAAGTTTGTACATGAAGCATACCTTTAAAGTTTACGAGAAAATGTAATCACCCTCTCGTCTATTGACCTCACTCTCAACACTAGTCCCTTCGGGCGCTTATCGCTCTATGTTTATACGACACAGCGCAGAAAGAATAAACATATCCGCGACACGAACTTATGAAACGACTTAATAAATACGAATACCCCGCGTCACAAAATAAAATTTGTATTAATTTTACTCGGTCTACAATCTCAGCAAGAATAGAAGAGAAATACGGAAAAATATGGCTTCCGAAAGAGGAAGGCTCCGGTGCCAATTTCCGCGACTGATTAACGCCGCTTTCCGATCCCATTTTTCCGAGGCAGGTCTCAGGAAAATTGCAAAGCTGGAGAAGTAAGAAACGAAGGAGGTAACGAGACAAGTTCTTTCGTCGCCGGGACAAATTGGAGGCTGGCCCGATCGCGGGAGCTCGTTAGTCGTCTCTCGATACTCCCACGCAAGATACTCTCGATACTCTGTCCGCGTATTCCGGAGGAAATGACCGGTGGTACGATGCTAACGAGACAAGAACCTAATCTAAGGAAAAAATCGAAAGCCGGTCTCGTCGACGACGGACGAACAAGACGGTTGACAATTTCACGGTACATTAACTGGCCGGTGGGTGGGTCCAGGGTGTCGCGGACGCCGCGACTAATTATGTTTTTAATTAATCACCGTTTCGCGGGCCAAAGTTTACTCGGTCGTGCTCGTTACTAAGGCCCGTTAATAACGCTGTCCGTCGATGGGACGCGACGTCGGCGCACGCCCAGAACGACAAGATGATTTGCTCGTTATCTTCGAGCAGACGACGGATATCGAAATAATCCTGGACGGTACAAGCGGAGTAAATGACCCGGAAACCGTCACTGACGATCTCTAAAAATAGTCCTGGCCCCGGCCGAGCTGAAGACTGCTCGTTAACGCCAAACGCAGCGTCGCTAAGTCAAGCTTTGGAATTTTTATTTCACAATTATTAAAATGAAAAAAATATTTTCGTAGGATGTCACTGATACTTCTTTATTTCAGCAAATACTACCGTGAAAATCTCAGAGAATTAAAAAAATATATAATTCTTTTCATTTTAAAGAGGCAATACATTAACAATGCAGCAATACAAATATTTATTTTTCTTTATTTTTTTATGGAACATCCACTAACTTATTCGTGGCATTTTTCTGATTAAAATGACGCTAAACACGATATCATTTGAACTTTATTTAGTAGTTAAATTCTGGCCTGGCACTCGGAGAATCGATAACGTAGAATCGGCTTCCCCCCACCCGGCCGGCCAGCGCGAGTCGGCCTGTTCGGACCTGTCTAGACCTGTCCGCACGTGCGACCGAAGCGCGATAGTGGGGGTAGCCGATTTTGCGTCACGACTCTCGTTGCCCAGGCCTAGTTAAATTGACGGTATGCAAAGAGATAGTAGAACCACGGGATCTAAGAAATAGGACGGATCCGGGATTCTTTCTTAGATCAAGGTTTCACCGTACACTGATTTAAAAATTATCTGCTTATCCAAAAAGTGTCAAGCTGATTACACTAAATTTTGTATCAACTCTTAGATTGTTCACAGCAGTGCTCCATCAATTTCACTTTTAGTGCCCGATGCGTTTAGCGTTACCGCAGCGGTCCTTGATTGTGACCCGAGACCGGTCGCGTTTGGAGGCGCCGGCTCGGCAAAACGGTTCGATAAATAATTCGGCCAGTTAATAAAATAAATACCGTTCCTCGTGGGTTCGTTCGTTCGAAGGCTCGAGTTTACGATTCCGAAGATTTATCGCGCGCGAGGCCGCAGACAGTTAACGCGTCCTCTACCTTTTGCTCAGCCGCCGCTGCTTTACGAGTTTCCAGTTCCTTGATCAGGACAGATTATAACGCCGAGCGCTAACTGACCGTGAGCTTCGTTTATTCAATTCGACGGACAAAGTAGCTTTTACCGTGCATCCCGATTTAACTCGAGACTGTTTCCTTCTACGTCTGGTCGAGCTGTATGAATGTCTTGAGGTAAGATTTCGAACAACGGCGAATTAACCGCGTCGGCTTTAGTCACGATTCGCGGAGTACATCCATAATCAATACATCATACTGACGTATTTCCTCCGGGGAAAATTCTCGGTGAGGGTGGGTTGCGTAAGGGTTGTTTGCAGTGCATGTATTGCTGCCATTATCCGTGACATAATTTCACGGCGAATTTTCTTTCTATTAAATTAACTTCATTTCTGTTTCCTTCCTTGATTGATACACCCCCGCCCCTATTCTCTGAAAATGTTATTGAGGACAAAAATTTTATTTCTGAATTTTCTATTGTCTCAAATCTGGATAAATTCAATCTTGCTTTTTATTATAACGTGATATACGAGTCGTTCTTTTTCCAAAAATTATTTATCTCAAAAATATGAAAAGTAAATAAAATTGACCAAATAGTGTTATATCGATTTTTAATAATTCTTCCAATGCTTGTCACTCAGTGGTATTAAGTCTTCTAAAAATAAATATTTTTAAATCTGTATGAATGAATAATTTGGAGAATCGTTTGTATACATAAGGGTGAGTTTTCTGTGTTTTTGGGTTGATGAGTAACGTGGGAGGTAAATAAATTTGTAGGAGTGGGAGGAGGGGGAACGATGGGTTTCTTGAAACGGTCCAGCGATTTGATCGGACGACAGCGAGGAGCGCGACGAAACGGTTAATTCGATTCGACGATCGTTGCCGCGATAGCCGAGCGTGTTAAGCCGGCAACTATCAAGCGGCACGCTAATTGCGTTCAAACGAACTGTCAGCGGGTCGACACGCACGCGTGCTCGCAGCTCGCATCTAAGCCGCGCGTCCCGCGTGCAAATGCGCGCATTATGATTAATGCCGTCATACGCGTGTGCACGGCTCCAGGCTTCGGCTTGTCAGCGTCCCGCAACCACCGGATACGCCAATTACGCTTCCGTCCAAACGTTTATTGCCATTGACTCTCTGACGTTTCTACTCTTGTCCACTTCTATCTCTTTCTCACCGCCAGAAACTATCTCATTCTTCCATACGAAACCAATTACTATTTTCCCCTTGTTATATACAAATCAATAATATAAAATTGACATCTCGGTCATCTTCAAGGTCATCCTCAGGTGATTACATTTTTTATCATGTCCATTTTCTCGACACTGATTTAACAATTTTTTTTTTCAACTGAACTGACGTTACTTTATTTTGTAGTGGGAAAACCTTTTCCTTTAGGAAAACGTGTTTTTCTGAAAAACTTTTCCTCCAGGAAAACGAGTTTTCCTATAAAAATATTTCGTCTAGAGAAACGTCTTTTCATGAAAAAATTTTTCTTAAGAACTTTTCCTTCAGAGAAACGTCTTTTCCAAAAAAGCTTTTCCTTTAGGGAAACGTCCTTTTTCTATAAAAGCTTTTCCTTTAAGGAAACGTCTTTTCCTAAAAATACTTTTCCTGTGAGAAAAATTCATCTTTTCATTTAAGAATCAAATTCATAAATCAACACATTTTTGGAATTAACATAATGTACCAGCTTCTTCCGAGAATATTTGATTCCGAGAACGTTTTGCGCGTCCTCGAGAGAAGAAATTTTCTAGAACAAATGATCAATTACCTCGGCAATGATTCACAGATCGATTTCGAGAATCTGCAATCCCTTATCCCGAAGATCGTCGCTCGCGTGACGGGATGATCCCTCAGGGGAATAGGACGACCGTCTAGACGTGGATCGTTGATCGCGCGACAGAAGGATCGGGATCCATCGGTGGATAAATACGTCGATTCGTTCTACGAATCGGTCGCTCGTGCCAAACGTCCTGACCCGAAAACAGACCCTCCTAATGACCCTGTTGCGAAACGATACGGGCTCGATCACGACGATCGCCGGTTGCGCCACGATCCGGGACCCAACAAATTGATCTCGGCGCGTTATGCTTGGCCGTGTGCATTCGTTGGAATGAAGCTGTACGATCTATCTTCCTGCAACTTCGTAGATCGGCTGCCCTCGGTCGAGAAACGTTCTCAAAGGTCATTGCCCTTGGATCATTACCAGACTCCGAATTTTAGTATGACAACAATGAGTAGCAATTTAAGAGTATTAATAATATATTATTTTCATTATATTGAAATTATTAGCCAAAAAATAAAGATCCAGAGTCTAATCCATACATTAGGTTGATCAGAACACTCAAATTGGCGGGTCCTAACATTGTTGAGATAGCAAAGGTGCATCCATGAGGAATTATTCATAAAATTTATATCTTCGGATATATGTATATTGTAAAATTCACTAATAATAGACCCCAAATAAAATATTAATTATAACCCTTCTAATGTTAGAATTTTCTATAAAATTATTTTATCTCATAATTTAAACCCCTCTAGTAAAAAATAGCTAAAAATTTCGACAAATATATCCTTGTTTTTTTATAAATTAATATGAAAGAGTCACTTTTAGTGCTTCGTAAATGTTAATAGGGCTTCTTCTAATGTCAATAAATGAATCCCTTTGGACGAGCCCTGGTAGGGATTTCTGCTTTAAAATTGCAACCACCCCTCCACCAACCCCCTACACGGTTAAACAGCCCTTGCTCTGGAATCTTTTTCCCGGATCCGTCGTCGACGCAGTGCTCTCGAGGACCGTCGACGGTGCAGGTCGACGTGACGGGGGTGGATCGAGTACGCGCGAAGATGGATAGAGAACGGCGTGGCTCGTAACGACGGGGCTCAACTTTATGAATATTATTTTCCAGCAGATGTCCCCGACGATAGAAGCTCGTCGACGTTGTCGTCGTCGTCGGTAGTAATTAATGACGTCTCCGAGGCGAGAGAGAGGAGAGAAGCTGATTCTCGAAAGAGGAGAAGAATGGAGGGGCGAAAGAAACTAGGGTGGTTCACAAGGGGTGGGAGAATTTCAGAGGTGAACGATAAGGAAACCTTCAGAGAGGTAGGGGAGGGGGAGGTATAGCAAAACCGACGGGGCCGGATAGCGAGCGACAATGCGCCGCGAATTATCCCGGAATGACGGGGTAGTTTTAAAGCCAGGAAGCCGACATTAGCGCATTGATAGCAGGCCCGCGCGGACTGCCATCGGCCCGACCATTAATATTACTTAGTTTACGGCCGGCGAGGGTGGTCGGATCCGTCGCTTCGCCGGTTTCCGTGTTTCGGATCCGTTCCACGAAACCCTGCCCCTATTTACAGACATTTTTCGGGGGTTGGAGAGAGGAACTATGCTTACCGGGGAAATTGAAAAACCCGACTTCTTGTCCGGGGGATAATCAACTTGGACTGTGTAATTAAAACTGATGTTCAGAGACGAATTAACAGGCGTCGGTGTTGCTCCAGTCGCTTGTAGATTAATAAATTAAACATTTGCTTTTACTAATTGGGAGATTCTTTTTGACTTTGTGGTACAACTGGTGGGGAAAAAACGGTACTTCTGACATTTCTTGTGGCCCATAAGTATACAAGAGTCCGTAGTCAACTTATGGTATTTCCCATGATTTTTTTTTGCGAAAATATACAAACAGGATCATCGGATATGCAGACCTTGACCATTCATGATCAATATGATGAAATTTGAAACAGTAGGATTGAATGGATTTTAATAAGGAAATTAATAAAGAGATAATGACAATCCCATCCGGCTCCTGTTTGTTGCAATTAATGAAGAAAATGTTTACTTTGCACGAAGATCCGCATAAATTGTTGTAACTGATTGCTACTTGTAAATTGCTTTAAATGATTGTATTCGGGTCGCAGGATCTCGTACGTGGATTGAATTTAGAAAACCGGGCGAAACAGATTTTTTGCGAGGCAAGGGCGGCAAGGGGTAGGTTTCCGGCTTATGAGATTTAATGGACGGTATCGTCGGAAAGACAAACGAGCGGAATAACTTCTGCGACTCTGGATTTCGGTTTCGCTGGTAGCGGATCAACGGCGACAAATCATCGGGATTAGAAACGGACAGAGAGATCTGTTCGGGGACCTGGCAGACGGAGTGAGAGAAAGAGTGGAAGAACGAATCGAAAGAGAGCGAATAACCAAGAGGAGGAGGAGGGGGCGGGGGTGGGTTTGCAAGCCTCCGCGAGCTTGTAGAATCAAAAGGACAAACAATTAATAACCCCGGGCGGCGACGATTAATCAGAATTTAACTCGCAGTTAAATACTCGCTCGACGCCGACTCTCGTAGCCTGGGGGGGGGGTGGCGTTGGGGGTGGTCCGGGGGAGGTAGGGGCGAGGGTGCACGCAGGATAAACAAAGGTTTACATCAGTGTCAGTCGCAACAAGTCCGAATTCGTCTAGGGTTCTCGGCATGAATATTCACGGTGCTCGCTCGTCCGTCCCTTCCAGCTTCCACCCCCGTCAACCCCTCATTTCATCAGTCTTTCTCTCTCGCACTTCGGGGGAGGTTGTGTATCGGTGTGCACGCGGGTCCGCGACCATTTGCCACCCCCTGCGATATCCATCGAACGGCTACCAGTCAAAGGCTGAAATCACAATACGCGTTTGTCCGGTTGACGAAGTCGACTCGGGAGCCGGCAGAGAGAGCCGCTAAAGCAAATAGAACGAGACGGACAAGCGGTGGCGGACCCAGAAGGGTGGACACCCACGCGGCGCTGGTGCGGGGTAGAGGGGACCCGGGGGTTGGAGGAGCGGCAATGGTCATTGCCTTTGAATTGGAAATTACGTTTCGGACGGTCAAGTGTCGATTTTCACCCTCGCGCGAGCGCGGATCCACCACGGGGGTTCGCACCTTTCTCTGATGCCGCCTCGATTCACTTCGAACTACCCCCCGACACCCCCTAAGAGAGATCGACGCGGATAATGAAGAGGGAAACTGGATACAGTCTCTGGACTGACTGTTTCGAATCGAGTACTTTAGAGGATGGAAAAAGAAGAAGGGTGCAAATATCTGGAAGACGTCTAGAGCAAGCACGCTATATTATGAAGAATATCATGGGTACATACAGCATGGAACACGGGAAAATTCAAAGAGAATTAGATCAAAGTCTGGAGCGAGCATTCCACAAGATGGAAAGTATGATGGACGCATAGAAAATAAAAGAGGAATTATGAGTGTTAATCTGCGGGTGATTCATCTATTGGTCTAGAAGAGGCAGAAAAATAAAATGGTAAAATGAGGGGTAGAACAATTAAGCAGATTTTTGTGGATACAGATGAAGAACAAGATCTAGAGAAAGAACAAAATCTAGAGAAAGAACAAGATCTAGAGCAAGATTTGAAGCAAGAAGCCCACAAGATAAAAAGAGAAATAAAAGCGTAGAAAAAGTAAAAAAAATCTAGAAAGACCCTTCAACCCAGAAATACAAATTCAATCGAACTGACTATGAGACTGGAAATAGAAAAAATTAGAGAAATTGAAGAAATTGAAGAAGTTGACGACTGGAGAAGCTCTCTCACTCCATTTTCAGGCATCTCAAAGGGTGACAGCAAGTACTATGGAACCGGTAAAGATCATTTTAGGTCGAAGTTGGTCTCTCAATGTAGCAGGTCCGCGAAGCGAAAGAGGATTAAAGCTCCCCGTCGTCGAAAAGGAGTTGGAGCCTGGTTCGTGTCGCGGGGGCTGGAAAACAGTTCCCGGGGGTTGGTGTATAGCTATGGCATTGGTGGTGGTGCGCGCGGGACGATTTCCCAGCCAGTCGAATGATTTAATCCCCGAATGATGGACGGGCACGTCGCGACGATGATCTGCGTGCCGTGAAGTGACAAGTGGTTAGGATCACGGTTGAAACCTCGGTGCGGCGGATGACGGGGGTGGCTCTGGGGGGTGGGTTCTCTCTCGTCGGTGGTCGACGTCGGTGTCGTATCGGTGACGGGACACCCGGGGGCTGCTCGGCGTGGCGGATGGATTTGAGGGGGTGGTGCGTGGCTCGCACCGTACAAATCACGCGGGCATTACGGCGTCAAGCGCCGGACTCAACGTGTCGCGCGACCGGAAACTCGATGCTGGACGGTAATGCTGATTTATCGGAAGCGCGAGCGACGCCCGCGGCTGCCGCAACCGCTCCCGGTTGATATTTTTGCGATCACGCGGGCACTGCGATACCCGGCCCTCCATAAAACCCTAGACTCGCTCTTCGTGAATTGTTCGGACAGCTCTGACCAGCGAGAGACTCATCGAGCTCTATTGGCTTTATCTTAGAAGCCTTGGTGAACTTTGACAATTTTTTGAGGGTTGGAACATTTTTTTCCGAAAAGTTGTTATACACGTTTTGAAGTGTGTACTTTCGTCTGTATATCCTGTAAATTTTACTGGGATATTCGTAAAATTGCGAATGTGACAGTAAACCCATCAGAGCAAGTTTACTGGTGAAGAGAGGTACCTAGGACAGGAAGGTTGAACTTTGACAATTTTGTGGGGGATGAAAAAATTTTTTCTGGAAAAATTGTTATGTACGTTTTGAAGTGTGCACTTTCGTCTGCATGCCCTACAAATTTCATTGATCCTCATTTCAATTTAGGATTCCTGCCGGGAATCCTAGTTGGATCCTAACTGGATCCTAGCTATGCCAGCTACCCTCTAGGTCCTTCACTCTAACCCCTATCCCACTATTAGTCCTCTATTTTAGGTCCTTAGTTGCAACCATTTTCAGGACCCAATTTCAGCCAGACCCCAATCTGCGCCAGTTATACTAGTTCCAGACCCGTGTTAAGGGTTGCTACATCCCCTGCCACGGATTTAGGTACGCATGTTGTTTCTTACCTTTCGAGATGTTTCACGATATCTTCGTAGGCAGCTCGGCAGTTTTCCCAAACGGTCCCGGACCTGTGGATCACAAAAAAAGCGACACTTGAGACAGACGACGAGTGAAACGCGAACAGGATCCGTCGCTCGAGTCCTTCAGCAGAAAGAAGAACGTCGGTGAGAGGATGGTAACAGAGGGGGTGTCACGAATCAAGGGGAGAAGACCATGGAACGGGGGACACCGGGGTTGATAAGCGAATCGGTTAATTATAAGCCCTGCCACGGGATATCCTCGAAGGAAAGTGGATCCGCGGAGTTGATTAAGAGTCCTCCTCGTTCCGTCTCGTCTTTCGTTTGTCCTTTGACTGGATCGTCGTGTCTGGTCTCGACTCTCGAAACGAAGACGATGGACGCTTTGAAGTCTCCCGGGCTGATTAAAAAAGACGTCGTCGCTAGGCCCGGCTAATTTACTCTCAACGCTGGTTATCGACCGCCAGAAAAAGAAATAATCGAGATAGGAGCAAAGCGAACTAGTCGGTAGTCACGCGGATGTCGCGGAACGCCCGGATGTCCAACGGTCCCGGGAAGTGGACGTTCGATACCGAATAGAGAACAAACAGACTGTACAAAAATTCAACCCCATAGCTCCACCAGGAGAGTTGTTACAGGGTCCTCATTAAAAATCACTTTAAGCCTGATTTCTCCAGGTTAGTCGTATGCGAAAATTCTGAACAAAATCGAACAGCTGTCCAACACCCAGATACATATACCACAATTAATTCAGATTTTTAACTTGAAAACTCTGGTTGTTAAAAATCAAAAATCTCAAAAAAGTCGGGAAAACGCAGGTTTCGCATTGACGCGTAGAAGCGACATTGTTTATATTTTTACAGTATCGGTATATAGGTGTAGGTATTGTTCACGATTTTTTTCAGATTATTCGGCAAGGTGCATCGTGGTGAGAAAAATAGAAATCGCGTTTTTCGACATATGGATGTCGAACGATCCCGGGAAGTGGACGTTCGATAGGGCTAACGATGGACTCTAGGCACTGCTAGATGGCGAGAGGGTTGCGGGGGCGAAGCTCGAGGCTGAATTAGAGGGTGGCGATAGGGCAACGGTGGTGACGGCGGTGCGCCAGGATGGGGTTGCGTTGAATTAATCATATTCCGGTGTTTGTCGTGCCGCCCCCAGACGTAATCCGTCTTACCTCCCAGTCTCTCTGTCTTTCACTCCTCCACGATAGATTTGCATTTTAATTAAAAGCAAAGCGCTGAAATCATAATGCGAAACGTGCGGCGCCGCCTTCGTCGCGTCGTTCCGCACATAGCACGCGTTCTGCCTCGGAAGGATATGGTCTGTCCGCTTCGGGAACCTGTCCCGTGACGTTCGGAGGAATCAGGGACGTGTCTCAGCCCTTTCTCAGAACCCCAGAAATTTTTTTAGAATTTTTTCAGAATTTTTGGAGTGGTGGAGGTGGAGCACGCGTTCTGTCTTGAAAGGACACGGTCGGGCCGATTCGGGAACCTGTCCCGTGACGTTACGAGTAATCAGGGACGCGTCCCAGGCCTTTTCCGAGAGTTTCAGAATTTTTCAGAATTTTTCAGAATTTTTAATTGCAGTATTATTGGAGCTAGAGAGAAAGAATGACGCATGGCACGCGCTCTGGGTCGAAAGGTCGCGGTTCGCTTCGGGAACCTCTCCGTGATGTTCTGAGGAATCAGGAACGTGTCCTACCCCTTTTTGAGAGTCTCAGAATTTTTCTCAGAATTTTTGAGTGGAGATGGTCCAAGTTTCAGTTGGTTGGAAGAATGCGAATAGGTAAAAATCGAGGTAAAATCGAGAAGAACGGAGAGGAGAGGAATGAAGCGGAGCTAATGGCGACTGGGTGGAGGCTAATTGCAGCAGGCGGATGTAATCGAAAATTAAGGCGAGCGTCTGTATCCTCGGAAGCCCCCGGTGGCTGAGGCCGAGGTCTTAGAGAAGAGGGTCCCGCCGCTAACGGCATCTATTAGAAACGCGTTAACAAATGCCGGGATTAGCCCCGCAGTTTACCCTCTCCAGAGGAACAGGGTCCTCCTTCGACGATGCGATCTGCACCCTGACACCGCCCGCTCCCCACCACACAACGTCCTCGATCGACTCCGAAACGCGTAATCCGCGATATACGTCTCGGCACCGCCGGGATTTACTCGTTCGGTTTACCGAAACGGACAGAACCCCTCCGACGGGAATCTGGGGAATAAGAAACGGTGCTCGGATCTAGTTACCCCTTCTGAGGATGGCTCAATACGTTAAATAATACCTTCGCAATGATTTTTAAACCTTGACAATTTTTTGGTATACTCTTATTTATAAATTCTGCAAGTTTTTATGACCTGTAATAATCAACATTATAAAAAGTGACCCATCGGATTTAGAAAATAAATATTAACAGTGAAGATGGATCGTACTATGGGTACCTACTGCGGCAAATCTTAGCCAACTCGGTCTACCAGTTTTCAGAAAATAATTATTTGAACGCTAATTTGATGCTGAATGAAGAGGGTCGCCTTTCTAGGGTAGAACTCCGTTAATTTTCCAAGGTATTGCAGGAAATGGTCAAGAGATATGGTAGGAAGATCTTGGAAAAATCTCCGGTTTTGACCTACCTAGTCCGCGAGGCCCTTAAGGGGCGTGAAGGAAGATCGGCGACGACGGGATCGCGTGGCAAACACGCGGAAGAAGGGTGCCTCGGTTGAGGTCGCTCGGGTAAGGTAACTCGAGCCGAGTAAACGACCTAGAAGGAACGCGTGAGGCACCCGAAGAAACGGACTCCGGAGCCGGGCCATCGTCGCGTCGACTCCGATGGAAGGCAACGACGAGAGAGGGAAAGAAAAGATCAAGCAGTGTCGAGACCCCTTGGATTTCCACGGCTTCGCCGTCTCTTCCAATCCTCTTAAACTTGTATTCTTTTGGCCTCGCCGGCCCTTCGTTACGACCTACCCCGCTACAGGACGAGTCCGCGCGCGCGGAAGAGCTTGGAGAAACGAGCAAATCCAATTTCCGAATCGCAGAGCCCGGCCCGAAACGAGCCCGCGAACCCTCCACCTCTCTATTTTTCCTCGCTATCGCCTTCAATCGACGAATCGACGGGCCTTCTAATCTGACGGCGAGGCTTCTACCTGTTAACTTTTCCCCCGACACCCTAAACGCACCCCATCACTGGAAAACTATCTTCGGCGCGGGCGGTTTAATCCTCGTGTGTTACTCAGAATTTGTTAATTGAGAGATGCTTGGTAATTTATAATTTATAGAACTACACAAGTAACAAGACTGCATCTTTTCAAACTTCATATAATTTTTATTCGAATGTGAGTTTCGATGAAAAAGAGTATTTAAAATTTTTTGATGGCAATATTTTTATAATTTTAATAATTGTGAACAAAATTATTAGAAACCCGTGATTTTGACTGAGTAGTGTCCCAGTTACCAGATCAATCACATTTACAAGACTCACCTCGCAAGCGCCTCCATGTTGGACATGTTAGGGTTGACTTTCAACCCCTGCTCAGCACGCGCTTGTGCCTGAGCCTGCAGGTGGTGTGGCAGACTAGCTGGCGAGAGGATGGCAGTGTGTCCTGCACCAGGGTGTCCACCTAGTTGCATGAACTGCATGTGGCTGAGGTGTGTGGGAGGGTGGTTGTATCCGTTTGCTAGCAACGGGGACTTCTCCATCCTTGGTACATCTGAAACAAAAAACAAAAAATAATCGTCAGAACATGAAAAGATAAAAATACAGGAATCAATGGGAACCTGGGAGTTGGCATAATTGATACATTGGTACCAAATATTAACCCTTTGCATTCCCTTCTAAAGGGACATTGTAAATTTAATGAGCAAGATATATATGTCTACATGTTCTTTTGAGTGTTCCTTTTTAGAGGAAATAAAAAGATCGGAGGCATTTATGGCACCTCCAAGACCTAAAATATTTTTGTTTCATAACAGTGATTATTTTCGCGAATAACAAATAAATAAATGAATTCCGAGCTCTGAGCAAAAGTGTGTGCACAGATTTAAAGACAAAAAGATCAAAGGAACGCCATTCAACTAACAATTTGGACGATATAGAACCTCCACATTTTTACACCACCCCTCCACCAACTCTAGACCTCTCTGACTGTCAACGTTCCCAGCGCAAATACTCCCGCAATATTTGCGATCGGATCGACATGTGGATTCCCGTTTCGAGGCGCTAGATCCAGCGATATATCTTCGTCAGTGGTAACGTTTAGGGGATGATTGGCCACCAAACAGGACAGGCTAGATCCCCAGCAAGATATCCGCAGAGCTCGTGATCTCGGCGATCGTATTGCACGTTGTTCCGCGGATCGAGAATCGAACTCGTTTACGTCGAAACGATTCGACGATTATCGTGTGCACGGGGTCCCTCGGACGAGAGGACGCTCAAGACGATGCTATTGCTGGGCCCTGGATTGGGAGGATTGCGAAGGTAGATAGAAAGAGAGAGAGAGAGAGAGTGAGAGGGGGGCAGAGGGGTGGAGGGGAGGAGGTATCGGGGCTAGCAAGGAAGGGGGTAGAAAATGAGCGGTGCCTATTCATTACAAATTATCTAAATGGCAGTGATTTCGGCGGACCGGCTGGCCGTTTGACGAGTAAGTGGCGGGTTCGCTGGTCAGTGACTGTCGATCGTTGCCGTTGCCACACCAACTGGCAGTCGTCCGACGCGTCGTGGCATGGCGGTTTGACAACCACTGGTGGGACCCGGCCCATGACCGGCCCTAAAATTGGACTTATTACAACTTATAGAGCGCGATTTGAACGCTCCGCTCAATAACATACATTATCCCCAATCCATATGATTTAATGAAATCCCTCTAAACTCTCCACTTAGCCTCAGTACCTTCTCGCGCGGTGCACTCCCTTCTTTTTTCGTGTATGTGCTCTGCGCGCAGATTGCTACGTGTGCACGGAGAGACGGGAAAGAGAAGGATAGAATGAGAAGCAGAGAAAGGAGAAGAAACGAGGATCGAACAGGGGGTCCGCGGGGTGTCAAGGGGTCCGGAGGAGTCGGCGTGGCACGTTCCGATCGGCCAGGATGCTTAAAACGCTTGTCCGCCGATTTTTATAACCCCGACAATAGGTATTTGCGGCGGTCGCGATCTCTCGCTCGACCGATGAAGACGTTTCGAAGTATAACCACACCGGACCACGCTCAACTACCCTTCGCGGAAGATCGGAATCGCGACCTCGAGATTCGAGACTCGGCGTGGATGGAACGAGGGAGGAATGAATCGCTCTCGAAAAAAGATCCGCAGAAGGATATCTGGTCGCGAATCGCCCCGGGCGAGACGAGAGGGACGATAAAACACAATTTGAGCTAAAGACCGCGCTCCTATAACTTCCCACCCCTGCCCCCGCGTAAGTCGGACCAGCGCCGACGCCACCGCCTTTGCCCCTCTCGTAGCTGATGAGGTGACAACCCATAATTATACAGACCGCTTTCTGTCTGGCCTGACTGCAGTGGCATGCAGAGGAGAGAGGCCTCCATCATCCACCTCCTACCCAGGTCCCCTTGCTCTTCTCCTCCGATCCTGCCTGCTTCTTCTTCTTCCTCCTCTTCGTCTTCTTCTTCTTCTTCTGCTTCTTCGACTTCTTCCTACGGACCTGCCCTCGTACTGTACCACCGCGTGTCCCATCTGACTCTACTCTTTCCTATCTGGCCATCTCGCCTTTTTCACCCATCTTCACCCTGGCGCCCCCACCCCCTATTCCTTCTTTCTCTTTCTGCATTGCTATCCTGCTTTCTATGCTCCGTCACCGAGAAACGCACTCGATGCTGTTTGCTGAAGACGATCGGTCCGAATGATCTCTGAAGACTTTCTAGTGGAGCCTTCAATAGCAACAATTTCAATTATGAACCAACAAGTCACCCCCAGTCGTCTAAAAATTTCTTTGGGGATTAAAATGTAAGAGGATCTATTGAAAATTGTCAAAAATTGTCACGACCCTGAAGAGCTGCTAAAAATTGCTATACCACTTCAAAATATTTATTAAGTATTATTAAATTTGTCTACGTTCAATAAATTACCGAGTTAGGCATTCTACGAGCAAATTGCATCAGTTTTATAGGCATAAGAAATGTTTATTAATTTAATTAAAAACTAAGTGTTAATAATTTTAATAATGTTCATACCAATACCCACTCTGACCAAGTGTACTATCAAAAAATTGAATTGACAATTGTTCGTGATTCTAATACGAAATTGTACAATATATGTATAAAAATGGTTGAAGGACACGAGGGTATAGCAAATCTAAATCGTGGAAGGTGGGGGTGTGCCAGCGACCCTAGGCGTCGCCTCCCCCGCAGCCCTCTCTTGGTCCTGGAGCAAGCTACTTCTTTTACTGGTGTTAATTACAAAACGCGAGAATAAATTGCCGGGCTAAATGAGTGCCCGGTGCGTCCCCCCCTATCGTCGCGTCCGTTCCCCGGCGACGGACAGATGAATGGAAGGCGAGTCCGTCTACACAGGTGGAATTTGTTATGCGTCGCGAACACGGGCCTTTACTCGTGGCGAGCCCTTGGCCGACAGCTGGAAATCACTCGGCGAGATAATGCTATGGCCCTCGCAGAGCGCGATGAAGATCATGCGAAGGAAACGGCCTGTTCAATGAAACACGGTGGGAAAATTGTCGATCCTTTGTCTAATTCTAGCGATTCCTGCGAGAAGTGACACTGGAGAGGTGATTATCACTATCAGATTTCTTAACTTGAAAATGGAGATGCAAAAATCCACTTTTAAGTAAAATTGCACTTGCTGATAAGTTCTATGGATTTCTATATATACTGCTGATTTATTAAGTTAAAGAAATAAAAATTTCAAGATATAAATTAAAATGTAAAGAAAATAAAGAAATTAAAAAACCGATTAATTTGACTGATTGCTTAGGACTTCTAGAATTAATAAAAAATATTGATCATCTAGTTAGCTATGATCACAGTTGAACGCATATGAGCACTCTTTTATAGCACACATTGTATCTGAGAGACCAAAATTGAGTGGATCAATACATCTAATAATTTCTAACAGAGTCTCCAGTTTCAACATGTCGAGTAACGTCCTCTTCTAATATCTTGCAATAGAACCAATAATAACCAATAACCAAGAAATTAAAAAATTCTTTCGGGGAAAGTAGCAGGTGGTTCTGCGGTTAAAAACATGTCCGCGGCCTTCTTATTTTCGCCAGAGTAGAACCACCCCATAAAATTGCCTACAGCCGATAGAACACCCTATGTACTCGAACAGCTTCACCCACAGAGTGACCGGTGTACCCTGACCGGGCAGGTCGAGCCCGTCGTCTTTCCCTTTGTGCTTTTTTCGCCAGTCCGCAAAGGAGATCTATCCACCGTGCGATCCCTGGCCCGACTGACCGAGAGCAAACGACGTGAAATTATTTGGAAAATTTCCCCTTTGTCCCGGGGACGCTCTCCCCGTGGGACGAACCCCGTGAACCTTCCGCGCTATTGTTCTTACTAAGCGACCAAGAAAACCGATGACAGCTTCGGCACTGACCACTTGACGACCTACTGCGGGCCCAGATCAAGATCGAGATCTTCAAAAGTCAGCACTAACTTGGGCTCTAAGAATCCTTAAAATGAACGCAATCATATTTTCTCAAAGTTTCTCAAAGATTGTTAAAAATTAACACAAGCATATTTTCTTAAAGACCTTCGAAGTCAATACAAGCAATTGGTCTCAAAGATTCTTTAAAGACAGTACACGCATCTTTTCTCAAAGATATAATTCTTCAAAGTCAGTACAAGCATCTTTTCTCGAAGATACTTCACAGTGCAATTCCAAGTGCAATTCTTCAAAGTACCATTAATTCCACTTATTCAAAATGAAATAAAATCGCCCACCATTCAACTTCTAGGACCATTCAAATTTGTCGACTACCATATTACTTTTTCGAATACTATTTAACTTCGTGGACCACTATGACACTGTAGACCACTACGAAACGTTCTCTTTCAAGCTATTTGCGCGGCGGCATGTATCTGTTTATCCTCGGTCCCTTGAAAACCCTTAGATTTAACCCTCGAACACCTTCCCCTGCGACATCTCGAGGGGTGGTGTGCGGCCCTTTTAAGTGGCTTCGACTGCCACCACCCCCGTAAGTTCCTTCATTCTTTCCCCACGATCCTTCATCCGCCCCCGCTTGGGGGCTTCGATCCCGATCGAGATCGGCAGCCGAACTCTCGCGTACGCGGGCGAGAATCGCGCCGTTAGCGTGCACGTGCATCCAACATTGTTCCCCCGGCGTGTAGTGGTACATAAACACGAGACGGGAAACACAGTTTCGCGCAGGAGGAATCCGGTTTTTCAAGTAATCGAGAGAGTCGAGAAGCCGGGCAAGCAGGCAGGCAGGCAGGCAGGCAGGCAGGCAGGCAGGCAGGCAGGCAGGCAGGCAGGCAGGCAGGCAGGCAAGCAAGCAAGCAAGCAGGCAGAAAGGCAGACAGGCAGGCGGGCAGCCATCGAGGTAGCTCCCTTTGCGTCCAGTCTGGAAAGAACCGAGGAGAGAGTGGATGCCATGGGTATGTACACCTCCTCCTCGCTCCTCCTTCGCTCGATGGTCTTCTTTCCTCGCTTTCCTCTTTTACCACACCCATTCTTCTTAATCGCTCCACCGGCCACGTATTGAGACGTACGTCCTCGCTGTCTCGCGGGCTACAACCCGATCCAGAACCCCGTACTCCCCTCATTCCCCCTTTCCCAGCTGAGTTTTTGACCGATTGGACAACGAGGCTTTGCGCCATTCAGCCTTTAATGTGCGACTCTCGCGTACAAACAGTTTGGGTCAGGTGGATCCTCCATTAGCTGGTCCTTTGAGTGCTGTCAACTCATTTTTTAGTGATGCATCTTTGCTAAAATTCATTGTTTTAGATACTAGAGCAATTGCTCCATTGAGCCTGCCAAAAATCTTAATAAAAATTTTACTGGCTTCCTTCCGCAGCAGTTTGCGAGAGCCCTAGGAAAACTGAAGAGTTCCATGCAAATAGAATTGCCACAAACTCACCGGACAATCTTTCATAGTTCGCTCTCTCGCGATAGAAATCTTCAATTGCAGTTGGCGAAAACCCTAGGAAAAATTGATGACATTTCTCTCGTTATTCTCGGACAATGACGAATGTCTACCTAGTTTGGAGGATCCAGATTTCCGAGGATTTATCAATCCAGGATCCAGGACGTCTCGTGACTGGAAGAGGGATCTCCCAAACGAAAAAGAACCTATGGGAAAGAGAGTTCACCGAAGGGGAACCGCGGCGATAAAACGGCGAAGGACGGTCAGCTCGGGTCGGGGGAAGGTTCCGTGCGTATCATCATCATTTTCGGAATAAAATATGCGTCCCTTTCTCTCGAGTGGACCGCGTTCGTTCTCCGAGTGGAGAGAGCCGATTCGGGTTCGTTGGGCGCTCTCATCTCTCCTTCTCTATCCCGCTCACCTCTTCTCTCGTCGACCAAATCCGAAATCTAGCCCGCGGGCTATGCGATCGCATAACAGACCCGCTCGGAATAGATAATTTCGCGGGGATGCAGCCGGGTTATAGGATCGTGTCTAATTTTATAAATTTCGCGGGCCGAGCTGAAGGCTGGACGCTCATCGGGAGGAAATAAACTGAGGGAAGGCTCGGTGGATCCTTGGATCCGTAGATCACAGGCGGATATATTGAGGTTGGGAAGAAAAATTAGAAAAGCCTGTGTGCCTGGATGACGAAGCTAACCTCGTGGATCCCTGGATCGTGAGTAGGTCCTGGCAGAATCGATCATAGATTTGAAGAAAAATTGTATTGATAGGAACAACCAGAGTAGGAGATGATGATGATGACGAGGAGTCTTTTTGGGTCCTTGGATCTACAGATCATGGATAAGGTTCCAGCAAGACTATATCAATTCCATGTGAAAAGAGATTGATGTCGTTTGAAAAAGTCAGTGTACGAGTCCAGGAAGAGGTTCTCTGGATATCTAGATCCATGGATCTTAATAAGGTCCTAGTAGCAATAAATCTACCTTGGATGCAAAGAAAAATTGTATCTGTAGCAGGATCTACTTTAGGAGCCACGATGATTGTACACAGAGGTTCTCTAGGCCCATAGATCCCTGGATCGCAAGTAGGTAGGGTCATAGAGTCTCCTAGCGTCCTTGCTGAATCTCGACTGAAGATGATTCCACTAGAAGTATATGAATTTCCAGTGCAAAGATTAAAAAGTGAGTACAGTCCCTGAAGAAGCTTCCTAAACGAATTGGGTCCCCAGCAAGAGCAAATCGATCCACGAAGGAGAACAGACACCACTGAGAAAAACGCTCGCAGGTCCACGATGACGTTGCTGAAGAGGTTCTTGGGTCTCCAGGATCCACGGGCGCAGGCAATCAGATCGGCCCCCATTGGAAGTATATCGATTCCACATGCAAGGAAAAACGGTACCCCCGTGGAAAAACTATCGGAGGATCCCGGGATGACGTTGCCGAAGAGGAATAGAGCCCGAGAACGAAACAAGAAGATCACGGGTGTGGTGGACGGGTTAAAAAAGAAACAGCGCCGGGACCCCAGACACGATGCAGGGAAGCGGGACAACCGACTACAAACCACCAGGAGTGTAAATAATACTAAGGCTGATTGTGGGCGTGGCTGACAGAACTCTAAAAAGCTTCGACTATATATCAAAAGGTTTACTGCCCTCGGATGATGCTCGTACTCTGGAAGGAGACCCTGGAAGAACAAATACTGGGCTGCTCTTTCGCGAGGCGACGCGTGGTTGGGCCGAAGGGCCAAGGGGAGATCGCGAAGGGTTCGTGAAAGGTATAGGACGCGCTAAGGTAGGATGGTTAGGTGAAGATGCGTTCGGCCAGCGTTGACGCGACGGTTCCGAAAGATTGCTCGTAGCTTAGCTTCGCTTCTCCACCCTCGATCCCGCGGGAGCCTGCTATGTCTCAATACTCTGGATCCTCCCGTAGATCCTTAGCACTTGGAGGTTCAAGCGAGCAATCTCAAAAATTTTGTAATATCAAATTGATTGAAAATTGATAAGCTAAATGATATGATATCAGTAGTATTGAAAGTACTCTGTAGACAGTAGCAAAATTTTCCGAATATACAAATTAATTTTTAAATTAATTGAGTTGTATTAACCGAAAAATTCAATTGTCAATCTAGGTGAGGAACTCTGTCCCCCATTTTTAGGAGGCGTAGCGGTGTCGCCAGGAGTGAACACGAATTGAGTAGGAAAAGTTACCCCCTCTCTGCCAAGTACCGGACACATGCACCACAGAGACGAAGCGCGTCACGTGACCAGTCCGCGACGGAAGAGGGGGGGGGGTGGTAGTTTCGTAGAAGAGTAAACTAGAGTGGGGATACAAGTCTTAATCTGGCGACACTGATGCTTACGCTTCGAGTTCCAAGTTCCAAGCGAGCAACCTCAAAAATTTTGTAAAATCGAATTGATTGAAAATTGATAAGCTATGATATTAAAAGTACTCTACTGTGATCCTAGCAAAATTTGCTACACTGTGGAAAATAATTCTGTCTGCCATTTCTGGAAGACGTGGCACTCGAAGTGTTAGATCCTTCCGTGGATCCTCCGACCGATCCCTCGGCTGGTAAATATAGATCACTTGGTAAAGACTGGTTCAGGTTTGGGAGCTGGGACAAGTTTTGTCAGCGAGTCTTTGTGGAACGAATTTGCAGAGTGTACTTCTACAATGCATGTAATCCTTTCTTTCTCTTGTGGTTCTTTCAGCTGAAGAATGTCTGAAGGAAATGTACACATTTGTATAGTTCTGCGATGCACTCAATTCTTCGTTGTTCTTTTAAGTAAAGAATTTTTTTTTAAATTGCGACAGCCATTTCGTTCATAATCCAGGAAATTGTATGCAATCCAATTTTGAGCCACTTCTCGAAAGACATTGTGCATCCTAGTATAGAGCTGCGCAGGGTCGTGCGAAATCGACGCGGCTGCTCGCTAGGATCCTGGATAATAAAAATCCCGGTAGGCATTGTACGATAAAGGAAACCGGTATCGAGAGCCCCCGCTATCTCTTGTCTCACTCTCTGCCTCCTCGTCCTTTTTCAGAAACCTTTCTCCACCCTCCCTCGTCTCTACTCCCCTCTCTGTCACTCTCCACTGTCTCCGGTTTACTCTATCTTCCTCTCCCCTCCCCGCAAACCGGCGCGGCGCGGCGCGGGCTCACCTTTGGCAGCGCACAAAAGTGCCCGGGCTCCCGGGGCCCAGCCAGTCGGAAGATATTAATAACAAAATATGATATAATGGGAGCATCCCCGGCGAAACACAATACAATGTTTATGCAGAGGATTAACCGATGTTGCGAGGAGCACATGAAAAAAAGTATCGACCCCAGAGATTTCGAGGAGGGAGAGAGAGAGATAAAGAGAGCGCTCAGTGGGCCCCATCGGGCAGATGGCTCGCCCGGGAATACAGGCCCCGGGCTCGATCCGAGGTTTTGATTAGCTCGCGGGGAAGATTTACCTTGGAGATTAGCCCCGACATCGATTCCTCGACGATCGAATATATTTCTCGATTTTCCTACCCTTTAGCTTCTCGAACGTTTCCTGTCACTCATCGATCCGTTCGCGCGTTTCTCGAATGATAATATTGACGAGCAAGGCCTTGACGTGCGGTGTTCGGTAATTAACATTCCTCGGGCAGAAGCGGGTCACTCGAGCGTATTCTTCGATGTGCTTCCCTTTCTCCGCGCTGCTAGACGTCTTTGTGCATTTGTGGGTCGTGGTTCGAGAAATTGGAATGCAGTGTTCAGTGGGATGTAAAGCTGCCTTCGTGTTTGTTCATACACGACTCTTCCGAGCTCTTTACTAACTGATTCTTGTTCTTGCCCATTTTGTATAAACTTGTTTCGCGTCGTATTGGACTGCGGACTTGTATGCAAATTGGAATTATACAAGACACGGGAGCTGCGTAAACATTTAGTTCTTTTCTCGCTAATTTTAACACGTCAGTGGGTCTGATATTTTTAATTCACTATTATTGAGATTGCAAGAGCAGGAGGAATTATTCGACAAATTTCTTTGCGTAGAATATAAGCAGCTAAAAATTTCGGTAGATTCTTGTTAGTTTAATAAAGTAATGTACAATAGTGAAAAAAGTCAGACTCGCGATGAAGATTCTGATCAGAGTCTAATAAATACGAGTGGTATTAATTTTCTTTAAACCGGAATGAAATTCTATTTTGTTGTTTTCAATGTACAGAGTCGTCTGTGCCCACTCTAGCTTCCCCTTCTACCGCGCTATTCCCCCACGCTTCCACCGCGGCCCAGTCACGTGACGCGTGTCGTCTCTGTCGTACATGCGTCACAAGGTCACGTGACTAATCCGGTACTGGCAGAGAGGTTTTAAAGTTTTAACCATTGGAGAACATATACATATAGTCATACAATAGATATTAATTTTCTTCTTCTTCTAAGAAATTACACCGGAACAACAAAAAATTCTTAAAACTGTAAAAAAAATTATGGTGCGAGGGGTTAATGAGTCGACGTACGAAAGAATACAATAGAATTGCTGAATTCTTGTTTAACTTGCAACTGCTTGTTTTTTTCGTAAAATAAAATTATTATTTAGCTTGATTTAAGTTTGTTCCTAGATTGTACAGGGTGTATATGGTACATGCGTAGAGCACACTGTGCTAAGTAAAAAAAGCTTTCGTAAACATAGGTCAAAAGGTCAACCGTTTCTGAATGTCCTCATTCAAGTGCCGACACTAGATTTCATCCGGAATCAGTCAGTTGTGTATCGGCGATTGTGGATCTTATTAGTGTTACACAGTTACACGAGGTTAACAAACATACATGTTTATATCTCAGAAATTGATATCTCAGCGTGTTATATACGTCTACCATATAAATATTGAAATGTTTCTTTTTAACACCCTGTATTTTTAACGAATCATTTAAAAATGTATTTTCTGTATGTAGTGACGAAACCAGACAATTTTCATGTCGCAGTGAAACCATAACTCTTTCAGCCCTCCCGAAATCAGAAGCGCTAACAAGAACCGAATCGCGGAGGAAATAATAACGTCAGCAGACATCGGTGGTTGTTGACAGGAGGAAACACGTGGCGCGGAGAAGAAGCTGAGAAAGCGGAAATCTATTGAAAGAGGAGTGTCGACGAGGGGCTGTTACAATCCACAGCCAGTACAAGCAGTTAAACGTCCGCGAAGTTTTTACGGGCGCGTTTTAACGGCGGGCCGGGTGTACGCTCACCGGGGATTCGAGTGTCGAGCGATTTAGAGAGAGAGAGAGAGAGAGAGAGAGAGAGAGAGAGAAATATAGAAGAACGAGAGAGAACACGATGTCGAATGGCGTGGAATCGGCGCTTTCAGCTTCGGACCGTGATCGGAAATGAAAAGAAAATAAATAGCGTGGTAAAAAAACCGCGGCTCGTTTGCGTGGGTACACGCGTAACCAGGACCTTTGACATGCGCCCGTTGTAAACGAGCAGCCGCCCTCCAAATGTAGACATTTACCCCTGTCGAGGGGAGTTTCACCCGCTGAAAACAAGCCGCGATCCGTGGTGTCGGTTTTCATTTCCCTCGCGCATTTTTTCGCGTCGGCTCGCGGCGGCGGCGGCCCGTGGCTACGCTCTTTATCTCTCTCACTTGTACCACGCGGTTTCTCTTTTTTTCTGTTTCTCTCGGTCGCGTGTTTTTTCCCTCCATTATACACCGAAGCACTTCCGAGGTTCGTTTGTTGGTCACGAGGGCCCGTCGCGCCGCGCCGCCCGCGCAGATTCGAGCGGAATGGAGCGGAGCAGAGCGGAGCCGGTGCAAATTATAAAAATACTCGCAAGCGGTGGCCGCGAGCGCGCGGACAAAGCGGCCCGCTCGTTGATTCGCGAGTTAATTGAGCGGCGCGGCACTCGCCGGCCGCTAACGAGTAAATTGTTGACTACCACCAGCGACCTCGTGTGCTGCGAACACACTGTTCTCTTCTCCGCTACGATCTGCTCCGCTCTGCTCTGCTCCGCTCCGCTCCGCTCCGCTCCGCTCGGCTCGACTCGGCGCCGCATGCCGCCGCCATCATCTCCGCCGCCACGCCACGCCACGCCACGCCACACCGGAACAGTCGGGAAATTAGTACAGATTTTTGGAGCAATTAGCCTCGGTTTTCACCGCAGGAAATTGACGTCACTCGGCTAAAAAGCCTCGTCTGCCACCACTCGTTGATCGTAACGAGCGTCCGGAGAATCTCCGTACCGCTCCAGTCGAGACTGATCTCGCGATTTTTATGCTTCAATATTACAGAAAAATAAAATTCTTTACTAAAAAAAAATTGATGCCATTTAGTAGCTGTACTAATTAATTTGTGGCTCTCAAGGTTGAAGCAACTGTATTTTGAACTCAAATCTTTCAATAATCAACTATTTGTATCATTAAGTATATTATTTTGTAGAATGTAGATTGTTTGTAAATAGTCAATAAATTCACAAAGGAAAGCCTACGAATTCATTTGCACACCCAATACATGACACTGTAATTTTGCAAAAAATATATAATTGAACTGTTTGTAGAACGTAGGTTGTTTGTAAACATACAATAAATCCACGACGAGAAATCTACGACTTAATTGGTACACCCAATACATGACAAAAATAATTGAACACTCTATTTGTCCTTCAATTGACCTCTCAGAACGCGTAATAACAACGTTCCTGAATATCTCGGTTATTTTGATTCTTCTCCGGAGCACTCTCCAGGCCCACAGATGTCCAGAAAATCCGACACCGTGGTAATTAAGTCATAGAGAAACGACCCGCGCATCTGTACATAGTGCTGCAGAGAGAGAAAACAGTCGCGGATTTTATGGCGGCGCGTCGGACGCGCGCGTCAGCTTGCTCGCGGCGAGAGCCGTGCGAGCGTGTGTATACGAGAGCCGCGTTGTTTTATGCACGAGCTGCGATGCCGCGCCGCGCCGGGGAGAACGAGACCGCGAAACGTTCCACCAGCGAAATAACGCCCGTATTTGCGCCCCGCTCGATCGTTTCGAGTTCCACTCCGCTTAGAATGGCACCGCAGCTTTTACTCTGTGGTTCCGCGTGCGAGCTGTTAAAACTCGAAAACGTTTGCTCGCCGCACTGGGAACGAGGAGCCGCTTCTCGCCGAGTTTTTTTCCCCGACGGAGTAACGTCTTCATTTGGAGAGGGTTTCGTTACCTTACCGGGCAAAAACCGGCGAAACCGCGCAAAATTCCTCGGTGATTTACGGCCCCGCGCCACGCGAAACAGTGTTGCGGACGACGGGGTTCTGTAACTTTCGCCTCCGCGACAAGACCCGCGCGGACTTTTTCGTTTCTTTCGGCCCCCCTCCCCCCTTCCCCCCCGACTCCGTGATTTCAAATTAGAAGCCTCATTTAAACCGTCGTCTCCCCGCATAAATCACGCCTCCTGTTTCCTTTTGGAATCGTTACCTGGGCTTTTTCTCTGCCTTCCTTCGGTATTAATAATCGCCTGATTTTATGGAAAAGACTCGCCAGAATCCTGGAACCGTCGAGATTAAAACCACGTACTCGTAAATCTAGCGAGCCACTCGATAGTCTCTTCGAAAAGCTTGCTGATAATTCTAGACAGATCCTGTATAAGATCCATAATTAATAGACTGTCTAGGATGGCCTTTGTAGGCGTGGCTTCGTTGCTCCCGATTTTGACGGAGCCCTCTATGGAGCAATCTGTTCTAATGTTCAATTATCCTACGATATACATTCTATCTACATATACTCTATTATAATACTACCTATACAATTTCAATGCGAAGGCCCCGACATTTAGTCGGATTTTTTTTCGTTGGGGGCGTGATTTCGTTGCTCTCGATTTCAATGGAATCAGGATAGTACTGTATGGTGAAGCTGTGTTCATGATTATCCTAGACCATATACAATCTACCCAGGCCATGCAATTTACATGTGAAGGCTCCGACATCTACTCTGATGTTTTTCTCAGGCGTGGCTTGAGTAGGCGTGGCTTTGTTGCTCTCGACTTTGATGAAGCTAGAATACTTCTCTACAGTATATGCTAATGTTTAGTGTAAGGGGTTAAACAATGCAACTATGAAAATCGTACGACAACTGCAAAACTTGTGAAGCGACTATGAACATTGTACACAGGCCGAAGACGTTGCTAGGTGGGGGTGGGGAATCGCGAAAATTTATTCGGCGTCGGAGTCGCCGAAATTCCCGGATAATAGTAGTAGAGCAAGAGATCAGTGGCAGGGTGGAAGCCGCGAATTTGCGGTGGAAACACGAAGAGCCGGATCGGATATCCGCGCGAAGTAATTAACGAATCCGGGGGCTCGAGAAAGGGGTGGGTGGGTTCTCCTGCGGAAAACGCGCGGAGGATGTCCCGGGCTCGCAGAGGTTCTTGCGGGAAACGGAATGCTTAGTTCGGCGGGGGGAACGGGTTTAGAGGAATCTCGGTGACCGTGTGTCGGTCGACGAGAACCACTGGCTTACGTGGAATTTTCAGGTTGCGGTCAGAAATTACGCGCGGGTCGGACACGCTCGGCGCCGAGGGGGAGGAAGGGGACGCGAAAACCGAGGCCAAAACCGAGCGGACCGGCGGATTTGACGCGAAAGTGAAATAATCCTCGCGATTAAAGCGATAATAACCGGGCCGAGATTATTACGCAGGGCGAGCGCGGGACGGACGCGTCGCGACGCGTTACACCGGCGGCGCATCGATCGCGTTTTCGTTTTACCGGGCCTGCTCTCTCGTCTAGATCAATTTTGACACGGTACGTTCGGCGATTTTCCTTGGACCACCTGTTAGACACTCGAATGCTGATGGACGCGTGTATTTATTCATAGAGAAATATAATTCGCACAACATGGTCCACGCCACAATTTGACAAGCACTAGCGCCGATAAATGATTCACTGTTCTTCGGGAGTTCATAGCTACCAACAATATCAAAATTTTTCGCGTACGAAATTTTCTATGAAAGAGCTCGAGCACAACGCACTTCACTGGCAGAAGAACAAACACTCACTGACGCAGTACTTGAACCAATCACTAGACTCTTCAGGTTTGTAAATTCTTATTATTGTTTTTTTTAATTTGTTTACCCACCCCTCCAAAAGCGTGAAAATCATCACGCAGGTAGAATGACCTCGGGATCGGTCGATGACGCGACGTTGACCCCCTATTAACCGGGTTTTATTGGTACACGAGGCAGCAGCAGCGTTGGCCGACCTACGACCGGCAACAGTTAATCAATGCTTTTATGAGCATTCGCTAGCCAGTACGTCATTGCACCCGCGACTGGCCAAACCACCCCATCGCCACCCCTGGGACGCCTTTCGCCCTCTCCCTCCGTCCAGCCGGCAGGAGGTCTCTATCACGTGATTGGATTCGTAAATTACGAGCCTGATTGCGACTTCATTACCGCCAAAATTAAACGCGAGGATGGGATAGGTACAATCCGGAGAAGGAATATAGAGCAATCTGTGCTCGTGTTCAATTATCCTAGACTGTATGTATTCTACTTGTTGTACCACCTATTTAATTTTGATGTGAAGGCCCTAAGTCTGACTTTTTCTTAGGCGTGGCTGCAGTAGGCGTGGCTTGAGTGGGCGTTGCTTGAATAGGCGGGGCTTTGTAGCTCTAGATTTCGTTGATGCTAGAATAGTGCTCTATGAATCAATCTAATATTTGTTTTAATCCTTCTATTCTTACTAGAACCGTAAGAGTACTAATCCTATTAAACATATTTATAAAGAAAATAGTATGTTGTGAGAAAAATAGACTAATATTGTCCTAGGAATGCTGCACGTCTCTGCCCCAAGTAGGCGTGGTTTGCCCCGAAAGAGCTCGCGCGGTGCCCCAGGGGGCCACCGGAGCCGGGAGTCGTTCCAGACACAAAATGGATCCGCGGAGCAATCCCCGCTCCTGCGGCGCGTAAACGCGGATAGCTGGATAATTGACTTAGTTTGCGCATTAATGTACGATTCGCTATGCATTAGGTCATATAATATAAATTGCGGCCGGCCAATTTGATTAATGCTATTTCGGTAATCGATGCATTAAATAATTACGGGGCGAGTGCAGAGTGGAGGGGGCGTGGCGGGGAGCGTGGACGCGAGCGACTCGACGTTAGCCGATAGTCATTAGTTTATTACGTAGTCCGGGCTAGTTGCAGCCACGGGAATATAGTTTTCATCGGAAAACGATCGACCGGGCCGTAAGCCGAGGAAAAAGACGCGAGGAACGGGCCTCTGCTGGCTACCCATCGGAGTTGCACGCGACCCGCACACGCCAAGGAGAAAGCCCTGCACTCTCCCTCTATCGCTGTCGTTGCGCACAACCCCCCCCCCCCCCCCGCCAACCGCCCTTTCCCCGGGCTATTTATTTTTCTCATCGATTTTAATTTCGTAGAGACAACATAGATGCGTATCGGCCGCGCTGCGTGCAACCATACACACAGCCATTGTACCGGCCATTGTGCGGCGCTACGTCCCGAATGGATGTTACGCCGCCGCTATCGGGATCGAATCTCGCTCGTTGAGTTTATTAATTGCGTTATGGCAAGTGCCGTTCGCCTACCGGGCCAAATTGAAAAAAATCCCGAGTGCATCAGCTACTATTTCTCTTTCTATCTCCTCCTCCGATTTTCTTCCCTCATTCAAGACGTTAGGGGATGATCATCTCATGCGTCAGGTGATGACCTCACAAACCAGAGGAAGTGGGATTTTTCTCCGTAATGTTTTGAAATATTTTACAAGCTACCCCTGATATTCATTAGATTTTATTCGTCCTCGTTACTACACGTCTTCCGATCGCAATGAAAATCAAGGATCGCAGGCTAGCGGGCAGCGCCGATCAATCGTCCCCGCGAGGTGGGTGGCTCGAATCGTAAAACAATTATACAATTACCGCGAGCTCGTAATTAATTGCCGGCCGTTTCAACGTTTACCCCGGCGCCGGTCCTGAAACCGGCCGCACTCGTCCGCGCGGTATTAATTCATTAACGTTGCACCGTCGAACGTATTTGCCCGTAAAATTGAACGGGCCTGCCGCGGCCCGCCGTGGCCCGCGATTATTTGCTCAGTCGATTTCGCAACTCGAACTCGATCCTCCATCGGTTCCCCTGGAAATCAGCTATAATACTCGCGACATTGGCTGGCAACGATCGGAATGTCTTCGAGGGTTAACTCCAGTTAGGCAATGGCAGCGGGTAAGCCGGACTGTTAGTAGAAACGGCAGAAGCTCTCTTAGCGAACCGGCCAATATTCTGGTTATCGTCAACCGCCACCGCCAGCCGCAACACGACGGTGCAGTTGCAGTTAATTTGCTCACTCCAAGTGTGTTTGATTCCCCTAATTAATTGATCGGTGGGGACACCGAGGACCGCGTATATACGGATGGCAGTAATCAAGTGCGTGCCCCTGGTACCAGGGCTACGAGCACACACTAGAAACCCTAACCCTCTCGACTTGCCGTCTTTCCCGCTTTTGATGTTAATTTTGGATCGCTGGATCCAACAAGAATCGCCAACCCGTCCCCGACATCCCGAATCTTGTTGGACATAACTAGATTTCTTGTCCAATAACTGAAATTTTCTAGGATGTACAATGATTTATAGTTTCAATATTACTATGACCCAATTGTAAATTGATCTAAGATCGTCCAGAAAGGAACCATAACCTACAAAATATGTAAACAGAGTCGTCAGATTGGAGGTAGCAGGAATTGAGGGGAAAAAGGCAGCTAGCCCCCCCCCCCCCCCCCCTGTCAGTACCGGATCAGTCACGTGAGATTGTGGCACAAGAAGGGGAAGGTAGAGTAAGGTCACAAGTCTTAATCTGGCAACTCTGCAACTACACGATCAAGGATCGACATGAGGGCGCCACGATCGCATTAACCTAAAAGATGCATGTCCAACACCAACATACGATTATAAAGAGTTAATGTCTAATACGTTCAAATAACGTAAGTACACAGACTATAAATTAACAGTTCCAGCGAGTGTATTAAACTTTGTCCAACTCTGCACAATAAAAATGTTCGAACGAAGTATACTGAAAGAAGGACACAACTGCTGAGGAGACGCAGACACCTAACCGGACTCGGATGATCGAGCCAGACACACCTGAACAATGGGTAACACGGAAGAATGAAAGACATGCTCACCCAAATGGCCGTTCTCGTAGTAGTCCCCGTTGTCCATTCTGTGTTTCTTGAGGGAATGCTGAGGATGGTGACCGGTCGCCGCGGCCAGGTGGCTTGCTGCGAGACTTAGGCCGACGGATGCCCTCTTCGGTGGTCTTCCTGGCCTGGAGCTGTACAGTGGTAGAGAGTTACTGTGGTTAGAGACACCTGTCATCGAGGTAACGTCTTACCCCGACCTGCGCGCTTACGTCGGTCGTAAGTGGATCGACTCGCGATTGCCTGTTGCACCCACTGTGCTTTCGGGACTCATCATTCACGATGGTGAACCCCGAGGAGCAAAGAGGTAAACAACAATTGGGAATACTCTCGTTCTGATAATATCTACAATTTTATCTAGGAATGTTTATGTGGTGGTTCAGAATTGAGCGGGCAATTTCAAACTTTGATATTTATTTTCTGTACTTTTATATTGTTTAGTATTCTCAGCATTTTTGTTAATTCTTTCTCTTATGTGTCCACAGGCTTCCGCTGGTATGAGTGTTGGTGTAAGTGATTGTTGAACTGCGAGGGTCTTCGTGCAAGATAAAAATAATGAAAAGGGACTGGAGCCGGAAGGTTCATTTTTACTTTAATAAATTTAACAAGCTGAGAATAATAGATGGGCATTCTTAATATTTATATTATACTTGTATTTTCATATTATACTCTCTTAGCAAGGAATCACAGTAGACCCGTTTCGTCCGACGTCAGACGCATCTGTCTCTTTTTCCATGCGTGCGAATAAGAGACTCAACGTCGGACGCCGGCCGAATCGGACGAAAACGGATCCACTGTGATTCCTGCCTTATACGTACCAAAAGAGTATACAAAAATGGTATTTATTATTTACTATTCAAATAAGTATTTGACCCACTGGGTGAGAAAAATGGAGTAAAAGTCAGAAGAAAACTAAAAGCATTTACGTAGCGTAGGCATGTACGACGCTTTGAAAATGTTGTTAATTAGCTAATTTCTTTGTAGTAGAGACCAAATTCCTACGAATGGATGAAATTTAACAGTTCTGGGATCAGTAACGCGTCATGGCACAGATAAATTGCATTCAAAGGCTAGGTCAGGTCCGAAAGGATTCAGCAATGGGCTCCGGAGACTCGATGACCGAGTTCCAAGCTCTCTAGGAGCGTCAATTAGTCTACGCGGGGAACGAGACCACGTTTCGAGAACTGGTTCCCTTCAGACTCGCAGCAACAGAGGCACAGCGAAATCCACGATTAGCGTGCACAGGGCGCGAGCGAAAGTGCCACGAGTTAGCCGGGTGATACCGGCTAATACGTAGTGACGGTGCCGCGATAAACCTAATAGAGGGGAAGATAAAGGTGCGCGTGGGACGACAAAACGCGCCAAATAGGCTGCGCATTTGCATAAGTTATCGTCGCGAGAACTTTATGGTCCGAGCGCGGGTGCACCGGAACAAACTCGGAACGTCTCCCCGAAACTCCGTTGTAATGCTCGTATTCAATCATTGATAATCATCGATGATCAACCTTCAATTTGATCGACAGGGGCAGACAAATCCACAATGGGTGAACAATGAATATTTATATAATTTAAACATTTATTGAAACATTTTTGGATGGGTCATTTCACTGAGCATTGCGTACTGGTCTGTACAACATAATTTCTATTGTTTGGCTACAGATTTTACTGTATTGAATTAGTATATGTATATTTATTTAGGTGCAGGGTCTACGAGCCTCGAATAGAAGAATTACCTTCCGAGCAAGTATCAGGATCGCGAAGAAAGAGAAAGATCTCGATCGCGAGGGGTGCGTCACAACATTATATGTATAGCAGAAGAGATCTGTAGAACAGAATTTTTTTTGTTTGGATACAGATTTTATTGTATTTAATTATTATATATTTATTTAGATGCAGGATCTACGAGCCTCGAATAGAAGAATTGCCTTCCGAGCAAGTGTCAGGATCGCTAGATCCTAGAAGAAAGACAAAGATTTCGATCGCGAGGGGTGCGTCACAACATTGTATAACAGAAGAGGTCTGTACAACATAATTTCTATTGTTTGGCTACAGATTTTATTGTATTTAATTATTATATGTATATTTATTTAGGTGCAGGATCTACTAGCCTCGAATAGAAGAATTGCCTTCCGAGCAAGTGTCAAGATCGCTAGATCCTAGAATGAAGAGAACGATCTCGATCGCGACGCACCCCTCGCGATCGGTTTTTCTTATTTCGCCGGTAGACCGGTACGCAAACAAGTGCGTATTATGCGGGGTCTAAGCGTTCGAGAGTGCGTTCTTGTTTTCGGTGTAACCCGAAGCTAAGCGGTTTAAGAGATCAACGCCGTATAAAACCGGCCGTCTGAGAATCGTCTAGAGATCTCGTGCGTGAGAGAAGGCGGAGAGAACGCGAGAGGATAGAGGGGGGGGGGAATGAGGGACGAGAAACAGAGAGGAACAGTCGAGATGTTCTAGGGAAGAAGAGTGGGAGGGCGCCAGGGGAACGAAGAACGCGAGAGATCGAGGAGAGACCCATGGATCGAGGATGAGCGAAAAACGGTGGGGGAGAGTTAAACGGAGGATCGAGGAAGACTACGGTGGTGAAGGACGGGTCGGAGCGAGAGGGCTGAGAGGCAGAAAGACGGGATGAAAAATTAGATTTACAAATCTGTCCTGACTACTATGAGATTGCTCGCTTACCGGCCCAGAGATGCTCAACCGATTCTACTGGCGCCTGGATATAAATATCGGGACGGTCTCCCCCACGGTTTTCATAGTGACTCTGCTCTTATTTCAGAGATGACTATGGACAAAGACTGACGCCGAGAAATCTGTGTTAATTGTCCTGCGCACTGATTGGCCCCGATCGAATTCCTTCACTGCTTGCCACTTGCAGACATTTACAATTCTTTTAATTTCCTTTAATTTTCTCATTCAACTTCTTTCAATTTTACACTGGGCTACTTGGGATTCATTGTTCGTTTTTAATATTTTGTTGAACGCTCTTGTTGCTGACTTGCAAAATTGATATACAGATTTCTACTTTCTTGAGCCAATTAAATATTTATTTAGCTAATTATAAATGGGTGGTTATTAAACAAAAGTTTGGGTATTGGCATAGGGGATTTGTAGATAATGGACTAAATATGTACATAGAATAAATGCAAATTTTCCTGGGCCCGTAGGAGAACGGGAACAAAATTCCGAAGCAGAGAGATTCTCACAAAAGTCGAACAGTCTGAGAGACCAGGAAAGATTGTATAACGACGATAATGTCCACTTTATCGGCCCCGTTCGAAAGCTGAATTTATTCAGTCATTTCCTGGAGAAAAGTCCGGCAATGGCGCCGATTTCTTTCAGCGGGACTGAATTAGGCTTACGATTTCTTCTGCAGCCGGTCGATAAATCTCGAGATATATCTCGCTAGGCACGTGGACCGTTCGAACGGACGGGTCGAATTCTCGGAGGGAAAATCAGCTTCGAAAACTCGAAGCCGCGCTATAAACATCCTTCACACGAGTTTATCGTTACCATTAATCCTTCGCGTTGCGGCGATCGGGCCATTGCAATTTGAACGCATCGCCTCGGATCGGATCGGCCGCAGAAATTGATAATCGCCGAAAACGGAAATGTAATGACGAAATTCGAAATATTAATAACATTGTTCGGCGTCTTGTAATTCGACAGGGGGGGAATTAATCGTTGGGTAAATCGATGCGAAGCGTAAAAGTGTTTGCGCTTTTTCTCCCCGTCGCGAAATTGTAACCTGCGAATAATGAGTAAATATGTCGGCATGAAATGAATCTTTATATTGATAATAAAGAGAGTGGAAAGAAAAAAGAAGGAAAAATCGCGCACGGATATCGAGAAAGCCGGTTGCGAAACCCGCGTCCGGGGCCCGATAAAGCGAGAGCCGCGATCGTTGGCCAAGAGATCGAGAGATCGACGGTAATCGGGGAGTTGCGGCAACGGCGGCGGCCCGCAGCTACCAGATTTCGTTTCGGCTCGACAGAATTAATTCACTATTCGAGACAGGATACTGTACCTTAACGCAATGATTACCGGCCCGTTCCTCGGCGCCGACGTTTTTTCACCTTTTTGATCTACTAGACGCCAGGTATGTAGACACTGCGAAATCGCGGATCACGGCGAAATTAATATCATTGCTCCGAACGGTCGCATTCTACTGCATTTATGCACCTCACCAGTCCGTGTTTCTCAATTTATCAAGCCTCTGAATTCTAATAAAAATTATGTTGTAAAATATTCGTTTCTTACTCTAACAATTTAAATCTTTATGCAAAATTGTATTAATTACAGCTAAGAGCGACCAAGTAGAAATTCTTTCCTTGTTTTCATGATTTTAACAAGCTGAAACTATGTAGTGCGTTAATATTCTTATAAATTCTGATTGCCATAAAAATTGTTTGCACTGCAAGGGACCTTGGCCAATATTCGTTTCTCACTCCAACAATTTTAATTATTAAAAATTGTCTCAAGAACTGTCGTAAAAATTATCTTCATTCAAAATTGTTTGAATTTCCAGCAGAAATTCTTTGATATTTTTCATATTTCACCTAGCCATTTTTGCCACGAATGCATAAAGTCCGTCAGGAATCCTCTATGATCGGTCACCGCGGATGTACTAATTATAATTCATTATTGCCTACCCCAGGGATAAATTCGAGGCCTTATCACCTTGGTGGAAGTCGCGGCGCAGAATTCCAGCAATAACTCCGAAGAAATAATGATGACGTACCGAGAGTTGTTAAGCTCACGGGGGAAAAGCTCGGGCCCCGCGAATTAATCACCCGGGCGATGATTAAGCGAACGATTAGAAACCAGGAACGTTTCATGTTGCACGATCTAACGCAGAAAACGCGAGCAATCTGGCGCGGCGAGATCTCGCGTTTACCGTCCATATAAATCCCGTGGACAAGTAGTCAGACGTAATAAAAGTTTTTGCGGCAACTAAGTAATAATTCCCCGTGCGTCCGTTCGGCGTTCTGCTCGGTTGCCCGATCCGCACGGGTCTCTCCTATTCAATTGAAACGCGTGCGAATCGCTCGAGCCGAACGCAACGCCCGGCAGTCTAATTTATTAATCTATTCGTTTATCGTAAACGACGGTTTTTATCTACGCGGGAGTCGTGGGCGACATCGTTTATTCACATTTAGAGATTTTTAATTACTTGAAATTAATTAAATGCCTTGATCTAAGAAACGGATAGGATCTACGAAAAACGAATATCCCCTCCACTGCGAGGGTTTTTCTTAGATCAAGGATTCACTGTATCTTTGATTCATGACAGCGGATTTTTATGCAAAATAAAAATTGTCCACCCGAATTTGCAACAAACTGGAGTGAAATAGAACATTATTATTATCATTCTTAATATGTTTAATAGATTGAATCTATAATATAACAATATGTTTAGATTCTTCTAAGGTTTTTACTGTTTTCAATTACACTTACTCATTTTTGTCATAAATGCATACAATTCACGATCAAGATTAGAATAAATATCCACTGGATGTGTTTTGTAAAATAAATTACAGCAGCTCTGTTTTAATTAAATCAGTCCGAAAACTGACCGAATGGAAATCAGTCGAATTAAGACCAACCCACCGATTAAGAAAATGATCGCAGAACAAACAGCCTAAATGTCGAACTTCCGGTTGAAAGACCCCACAAACGCAGAATCGATTTCGCAGACTGATATATATTTAGTCGCAAGGACAGCGTCGATCGATTCGAGAAAAAAAGTTACAATCTGAAGAGACGCCGGCGATTACGTATCATCGATCGATCGTCGATGGATGTTATCGACCGATCTAGACCGATCGGATCCGTCTCTGTTTCGCATCCGGTGCAAGAGTATCGCGTGTGGGATTCCCGATGATCGCGCGCCAGGTGCTATGCTTCGATTCGATCATTCCCCGCCTTAATGATCGTTGCACGACGATCGAGATCGTCCAACGGACGATCCAAGGGACCAACGTCGAAGGATTCGGTGTGGAAGGACGTGCGAGTCCGCTCTGGGAGAATCGCAAACCCATCCTTACGTCGATCGGACCGTTTAACGATCCAGAAAGAGACAGATCGTTCCCGTCCCTGTCCCCGTCTCCGTCCCAGCCGAGATCATTCGTGTGTTCCACGGCGAGAAACGTTACGAGCAGCACGACGATAAACGCACGTTTACTGTTCCGGTCTGCGGATCACGCGCTCGAAAATTAAAAAGGAGACCGGAATCCGCCGAGTGCAATTTCCAGCGAAATTCCCGACACCTTGCGGCCTCGAGCCGAGACGTTTGAACATTTTTATTCGCCATTATTCTGGTAGATGCATATATTTTTACCGATCTTAATATTCATATCGGAGGATGAAAAATGTGTTCGTAAAATGGCGTTCTTGGATTTCGAAAATTGAGCATGTTATAATTTTTTGAGGCAAGAGGTGTTTAGGGGTGTTATTGATCGAATATAGCGACGTCAATATTGATTTTTGGCTGCTGTAAAAATTTGTAGATATTGGTCAAACATGACTGAAAGTGTACACGGAGGACTTGTTCTAAAAAGTTGTCTAATTTCCTAATAAAAAAATGTTAAAGTCAGGTTTGATAAACTACCCCCTTCAGTCTCGGACGATAGATGATCTAAAATTAATAATTCTAAAATGCAAGCAACTTGCAAAAATATTCTACCAAAAAAAATTCCAGATCGCACACAATAAATTGCAGAAATAAATAATTAAGTGAACAAGCCGTCGTAAGTCATTACCCCTCGTACAAGGGTTGATCAGATCTGGCACAGATTAGATCATTCTGGCCGCTCGAGTGACCGGAGAGTGTCGGAAGAAAGGTAAAAACCGAATAAAAATGATGTCTGTGGACCAGGGGGAGGGAGGGTGAGAATAGGAGAGCGACCATAAATTGTCAATTTCGAAGTCAATTTGCCCGGGCTTACCAATCGGCTGCCGGTTAATTTCAAGGTGAATTGTGTCCAATATGGCCCGGCGAGGGATAGGGTGCAGTTTGTGCGTAGGGGTTGCAACCCCGTTTTCGCGGCACTGGCCGAATCTATCGCTCGGGGCTGCGTCGATGCACGTTAGTCTGGTCTCTCTCTCTCTCTCTCTCTCTCTCTCTCTCTCTCTCTCTCTCTCTCTCTCTCTCTCTCTCTCTCTCTCTCAGCGATTCGGCATTTCGGATTAAATGCTCTCTGATGTTGTTGCACCGGGTCCCAGCAGCAAGCTCGAAACCAGCGGTACCTAATCCGCGTTTCGAAAAGCCGCTTCCGGATTTTCTGTCGCTCGTATATGTATATGTATATGCGCGCGTGCATCTCTCGGAATTCTCAGACCGGGATCGTTTCACGATCGCGAGGCTGGCCTCGACAAAGGAGCCACTGTTGCCTGTTAAACAAACGCGCTATCTTTGAGTTACGACGCCCAAGCTCGTTATCAAGCGTATCCTGCTACCGTTCTCCGCCGTTCAAACACACTGCCGAAAACGCGGGAATCTTGGGAATCCGCCTGCCATGCTGCGGAGTACAATAATTCCGTAGAAAATATACGAGCATTCCAACAGAAAATCATTACTATTTCACAGAGCCATTAATGTTTCACAGAGCCATTACTGTTTAAATTCAAATGCTTCTTTCGATTTTTTAGACTCGATTTTCATCCGCCTCTTTCCCTGGATAATATTATTAAGATTTTTGTAACTATTCTTTACTAAATCGTGCCCTCGTGTGACGTCAACGGATCTTAATGCACAATAAAAATGATTCAGGTAAATTATGATTTTTGTAAGCATGCACCCTTTCCACCTAATATGATTTCAAATGTGAGGGTCGCAGCAGGATTAAATGAAATTATTAAAAACGAAGAAGGAGAAAAAAAATTGAAAAGAACTGAAAGAAGATATAGCGTTTTTCTAGGCAAGAATCATTTTTAATTCGAGCGATGATACAGTTGTTTTAATATTCCTTCAGTGTACCACTTCCTTCGCACCTCGTTTCCGCCATAAATGGATAAAATCAGTATCCTGATAACAGACCAGTGGTGAAATAAAAATAGTGGAGCTCGACGCAATAAGAATAGTTATCGTTGCCGGTCAAGCGGCGATTAGAATGGGAGAATTCGCGGTAGTAAATCCAAGCGGAAAGTTTCTTTCGCCGGGCCGACCGATCGACGCAAGACTGCCAGCGTAAGAAAACAATTTTCCCTGCGAAGGATAAGTGATTTCGTTCGGTGGAACCATGCAGAAATCGACGCGCGAGCGGCGCGTATGTAATTACAGTTGTCGGAAAACTACGCTGCAACGAGAATTCCGTTTGCTACTTGTTACGCTCCGCTCTCCTGTAACTACGTGGCGTGACAAGGTCGGCTTCGGAACGCGTATGTACGGCCTCTTGGACGTATTTGCCTCTGGTGTGTACACACTGGTGGGTAGAATTGCGAGAGTTCCGAAAAATTGTGGGGAAAGAGCCGCCTAATTTTCAGCAATAATGTCTTCTGATTGAACCGGGGATTTTTATGTCGAATAGAAATTTAGTAAAATAATTTTCAGGGACAGGAGTTGAATGAAAATGTCTTTTAATAATTGTAGCAGATCGTGTAACGTCCTCGCAGCTCTGTATCTCACCTATTTATTTTAATTGCATAATAATTGCTATTTATAATTTTGTTCGAGAACGTTTCTGCTGTCCACATTTAAATTGAAACTTTCTTGTCCAGCCGTCGTTTACTTTCGAAAGATGAGGCACAATTAAACGGACCCGTTTCCCTTCGAATCCTGTTTAAAAGCGATATTATGTCTTCGGATAATTCTCAGGACTCACATAATTTGTCAATTACAGGATTCCTCGCGACTCAATTTATGCGACAGGAGAGGCTCGCGTGACCCGAGTAGAAATGATACAGATTTCCTCTGCGCCCGGCATCGTCGGTCCTCTTGTAACGCAGTTTTACACCCCGCGGCAATTAAAAAAAACTATAAACCGCTTAACGCGAACGCGGACGCAGTCGTAAAACGATAGAACGAATAATACGAGCGTTCGTGGCCGAGGCTTCTAATTGTCAGTTTCGCGTTTACGTCTCGCCCCGGATGTTTCCGCCCGCTGTAATCGTTCCGCTTGTGTGCTATCGTGTGTGTACATCTCGCGAAAACCGCTCGCTGAATTTTTCGTTTGTTGGGAAATCGACGGTGATTGCTCCTCACCTTTAATCCGAAAAAACAATACGTATTATGCTTCTGCAATATTTTAGAAAATTATTACTATCTCGTGAAATTAATAATTTGTACAGAGGAGAAATATTTAAAATTAAGAAATTAATTTGTTTCTTTGCAATATTTTAGAAAATTATTACTATCTCATCAAGTTATCTATTTCGCCTCTGTACAAGTTTTTATTTCGACGAGATTTCTGTGACAATATCTAGTTATATATATATTTCTCTGCAATATTTTAGAAATTTATTACCGTCTCTTCAAAATTTTTTTGTTTTTTAATTAGTCTATTTTTTTGTCTACTTCGATTCTTCGTGAAAATTGACGAATAGAATATCGTCAAGTCTCCGCACGCTTGTTCCAGCAACACGTTTGTTTAATCAATGCTGGATGTTTAAAATGTAATCGTGACTAAGGCTGATTGTGAGAACTGGTTCCACTGGCGCACCTTTTATGATCGCACTGTTCGCAGTGTCATTTCTCTACGGTTTTGTTTTTCTTCTGATTTTTAATTGCAGCTTGCATGCAGACTGCACATTGGCGCAACGAGGATAAATAAAATTGATTGACAAATGAGAGGCAAGCCAAGAGGAAAATAAACCAGAAAAAAAATAATTGTGACATCGAGAATTCTCGATCTTAATAAATGTCGGAACACAAGGTTCTTATCCATCGATGAAATTACGAGATAGTGTCCAAATATATTCGCCAAGAGAATGAGACCAGGAGGAACCGAATAAAATTCTTAATCAATTTCAGGAAACAAGGTCCTCATCTCCGTCACTGAATTACGAAAAATTGCAAAAAAGTGCCTGAATTAATATTTTCATACAAAAAAAAAACAAGCTCGAATAAAATCGAATAAAATCGTGCGCCAAGCAAGGATTTATTAGGAATAAATCTACCGGAGAGAAAAATAACGTACGAACAATAATTTGAGAGCGACGCGACGGCATTCCAGACGTGTATCCTTTTTGCAAAAATGGCGAGCGTCCCTCGTAAAGCGTCGTCGCGCGCAATTCCCGTCATAACAACGACTTCAATTTTCGTCAAAAGTCTTTCGACGTTATCGTCGTCGCCACCGTCGAGAGCACCCTCTCTTCCTCTCTGTTCCTCTGTCGAGAGATCGGTCGGGTCCGCCTTTCGATTTCTCGCTTTATAAACTCGATTGCCGGCGCTGGCAAATCCAAGAACCGACGCGAGGCGGCATTTTCCAAATTATAAATTTTTACGAGGGCTCGCGCCACTTCACGGGGCCTCCATTCTCTCTCGGTCCAGGTTTCTCGCTCCTTCTCTCTATTATTTCCTTTTCTGCCTCGCAACCCAAACCCCCGCCTCCGACGCCATTCACCCTAACCGTGGATCGCGGCAATCCCGTCAGTCAGATTGGATTTGTCCGATTTCGCGCCCGGAGTGGAAAAGAACGTGCTGGGGTCTGGATGTGCAAACCTCCGCCCCCGCTGCCTCCCCCTTCCTCCCTCCCTCCACCCACCCCTGGAATATTATTCCTTTTCACGCTCGTTCTCTCGTCCGTAGGAACGAGAAACAAAGAATCCGAGACAGGACCCTTTATTTCAGCGCCCGACCCCGCTCGGACTCCCATTTATGAACTCGCGTGAACAGATACAATAAAATGATCGAAGCGATTGCTCCGTGAATCGAGGGTCACGGGATAGCCGGAGATATCCTGGATCCTCCGACGATCGCTGGATTCGATGGGACTGCGTTTTTTCTAGATCAGAAATTTACCGAGGGGGTGAGAATATAGAAAATCAGGGGGCGCGTTGGGACAGAAAAAGAGCTGACTGGTTGACGTAATGGAAAAATGTTCGTACAGCCCACAGTGTCCCCTAACTTCTCTGTTAGCTGAAATCGTGTTAGATCAGAATTCTGATTGACATGTCGAACATTCCTGATATTTTATTTGGATTTTTAGTCAAACGAAATTTTAACTGTCCACTTTTATTAACACCGTAGACCGGTCAGACTCGTGATGAAAATCTACTGCAAATTTTATTTCTGGTCGATATTTAAACATCCAAGTCAATGGAGACATACTATTTTGTTTTTGTGGAATTTTGGGGATTGGTATTCGGCACTTGACATATTAGGGTGATAAGGAATTAATTTAGGGATTGATGAAGTTTAGAAATTTAACAGAAATAGAGAACCTTCTGAAATGTATCTAACCTGTAAAACTTGAGAATTATTGTAAATAGAATCGTCCTTTAGCATAGAAAATAAATGTAAGGGTTGCTGATGTGTAGAAATATGTAACAGAACTAAATAACCACTAGAAATTGAATTCTACTTAGCTTGCCAAAATCGAGAATCGTGTCTGTTACAATTAGAATCATCCCTTAGCATAGGAAATGAATGTAAGGGTTGCTAAAGTGTCTTAATAAATCTAATTCTATTTAGTTTGCAAAAATTGTGTGTGTCAGTGTCGAAAATGTCTATGTCTAAGAATTACGTCTGTTAGTCGAATCTAGAATCATCCCCTAACTCGGGAAGCAAAACGACGAGGTCTGTCCAATTTTCTTCGCGGTAAATTAGCATCGGAGACGTTGAATTCGCATGAATAAGCTCGGGCCGCTAATCAGGGTTGATTTCCACGCGAAGAAAAAACGCTGTGGCACGCTCGTCGGGGGTGAGTTTCACCCCCTCGTTAAGCCGCGTAACCGATCTCTCGGTGGTTTAGCGTATCACGCGATCTTTACGCGGCACTATTAAGCTCAAGAGAGAAAGAAAAAGGGAGATGCTGCAGGGAATAAGAATAAAAAGAAGGGCTCCCTCGCGATGCGCCGCGCCGCCATCGAGAGAGAGCATTTTCTAATAACCACGATGTAAAGTTGGGGTGCGTTACACAAAAGAAATCTTTCTTTGCCGGGGATAGGGTCCGAGACTTATCTTAGTAATATTGGATTAAAACTTATGCTTCTCTCGGTCGCAATACGTTATTTTTATTGCTCGCGGCTTTGCATAATATTCGTTTCGGGGGGCCGGATTCTCTCCCTCGACGCTGTTCCTCCTTCCGGTTCCTTCTTCTTCTCCTACTACCATGAGTTTCGACGAGGCTAATTTTAATTTCGATGCCGCGCGCCGCGTTGGGGAGCATTACGATTTCAGCGAGGCTTACTTATTTATGTCTCGAGGCTGCGCTTATTAGCCTCCTTATTCCTATGCTGGCAGTCTACGCGAGGAAACCAGAAACAGCGGCGCTAAAAACGACCAGTTTCTTTATGCTGATGCTGCTACAGGAATGTTTCAATTATACTTCGGTCGGAGGAGGACTTTAGTAGTCTTTTCCCGGTTGCCGGCGATGGATCTTCGATCATCGAGCCAAATGTTATTTTATTAAATTTCATTATTCTACATTTATTTATTGTGCAAGAATTCTTTTAGTTAAGGGTTGAAAAGATAACTTCTACACTTCTCTATTATGGGCGAGTTAATGCTCCTTCTATAGGGGTTGAATTTTCAGTTAAGGGTTGAAGGAGTATCTTTATTTCTAAACTCTATTGTGTAAAAATTAATACCCTTTCGTTAAAGGTTGCTCCAATGCATTTATTTCTTGATTACTCTGTGCTGCGAGAATTAATGTCTTTCAGTTAAGGGTTCAGAAAGATATTTTTACGTTTGTCTATTATGTAGTTAATGCTCCTCATCAGGCAGGTGTTGAATTAATGCCTTTTAGTGAATGGTTGAAACCTTCACTTCCACATTACCCACATGTTTAAAAATGGACACTATCATCATTATTTTTCCCATTTCTTGCAAAAGCCTGTGTTAGTTCATTTTCTGAGACTGAATCGCAAAATTCTGGAAAATTTTGCTGCGACTTGTGGATGCTGTGAAGGGTACCAGAAAAGCGACAGAAGATCAGAAAGTCGGCGCTCCACCGCCCGGAGCTGGTTTCGTTCGCTGGCGAAGCGTAATCGGGCCGGTCGATCGGCGAACAAGACGAAGACGAAGAGACGATTTGCCGCGCAGATGCGCGATTAATCCGGCCACGAAGCGTGTAAGCGCGCAAGGCAGATGTCTCGAGGCAACTCGCGCCGGGAGGCGCTTGCCCTAATATTTTTTCCGAGGCTGTTCGCGCGGAGGCTCGTGCGCCAGTTTCAATTTCGGCAGCCCTCGCATTCGCCCAGGCTACAAAGCAGCTTTATCATCGAGCTCGTTACCCCTCTTACGACAACTATCACGCGATACAAACGGAACGTTTCAACTGCCTCGGGCCAAGGGTGAGGATCCACCGAGTGACACTTTGTTTGACCCTCGAGTGAATTGCCGTAATTTAATTCGAAAAATCCTATCACACAATTTAGTTGGAAAATGGACCTGGATCGAACCTCTTCTATAAATCATACAGGAAATTGTAAATTGACACTGAACCGTCCCTAGACGAATAGTCATATTTCTCAGTTTACAATTATAGAAATTATAAAAATGATTTTATTCAAGACATTAAACCGTTGACTAAAATACATTAATTCTAGGACCACAAAGAATTTGTTAAATATATTCAATCCTACTCACGCTCATCGTTAGAAAATTATGAAACGTCACTATTAACCCTCTCACCAAAATATTTGTTCAAACGATCCTAATACCATAAAAAACATTTTGCAATCACAAAAATCAATTACAGTCTCCAGAAAAAAAAGAAATTGTAGAATTTCCACGAGGACCAAACGAGGGTGAAACCCACCCTTAGCCATCGAGCAAAAATTCGTCCAACGTAGGAAGCTCATTTCTAAGATCACGGAGGGATTCACAGATCCAGGTTTGTACTACTTCTCACCCCGAATTTCAGCCAAAGACAAGGGGGTGGAAAATCGTCGACCAGAAATGATTTCGTTTCGCCGAGAAAAATCGTGTTTCAACAATATCGCGTGGCTTTATACGGAAGAATGTCGACATTCCTTCACGACGCACCCTTGTAATACCCGATAATACCTGTATTTGAGGGTGTCGAATCCGCGTACATCGCGTAATCCGAGCAATCTCGAGAACGCGTTCTGCTCGTCTTCGGAACGAGTATAATCCAGCCAATTTGGACCGCGGATTATATTGGAGTATTGCGAATTGCGAGGGTGCGGGTGGCTCGATTACGAAACTTTGATTCGAGAGTCAAACACTGACCGGTGGCCGGAGGCGTTTAGCCTCGGGAGTTCGCGATATTCGCGAGGAGAGAAGCATGGGGTGGCGAAAGGGGTGAGAGAGGGCGTCGGTCGGAATAAAATATATCGACTCGTAAAGCGTCGGCGGTGGTCAGGTTTTTGTCGGTGAACGACGGGGAACTGGCCTCTCGGGGGATGGGAGGTGGGAAACGCCGAAAGCAGTGTCTCTCATTTCAATATTTCTACGATAAATCCGCACCCGGGCCCTTTTACGACTTACGACGGGATAAATAATAACGCCGCCACGTATCTCTCTCTCTCTCTCTCTATTCCTCTCTCTTTTTCATGCGTCTGTGTATACTGTTGTATAGGTTTCTCTCGACAGTTTCTTTTACTCGGGACAGCTATCCGGGCTCAGGGTCTAGTCCGTGCTTTTACGAGCGCGTCACAGCTACAGACGTCCGATCGAAATAATAAGCGGACAAGCGATACATAAACTTACGCCGACTTACGACCCCCGGCTTCCCTGTCCTGTAGGGAACGGGACCCGGGCCCTTCGTCATCCCAAGGGACCGAACACCTTTCCAAAACAGCTTCTTATTGAGTCGTTAAAACCGGGAATTCCGCGGGACATTTAAGCGATGCAGTCGCGAGACGATCGAGAAGAATCATCCCCTAAACCAGACATCCTGAGGTTCACATTCATTTTTAATTCTGGACCCATTATGGTACGCGGGAGTGTCAAAATTGCTGGCGACCTTCGATTGCGACCATTGAAAATAATTTTTATCAAACAGCTGATTTTTTAATAAATTTAAATGTAAGAATTTTTAAAATATTTCCAGCTCACGAAGAAGCCAACACAGTACGGAAACAGTGCGCTATATTGACTCCAATGTGCAGCAGTCATTCTGTCCCCAAATTGGAAAAACGAGTTTAATCGGCAAAGGCGGGGCTCCGGTGGACAAATAAGCGAAGAACGGCTAAATTAATTAGAAGACCGAGCTACACGGCAGTAGTATCTCCGTTCCGGGGAATATTTTGAAAAAACATGGAAAAGCGGAGGGAAGCTTTGAAGAGGCTGATTGAAAGAAATGGGCGGCTTCAAACGGGCGTGCAGCGACCTAATAATAACGTAATTAAGCGGAGGCCGTAACTCAACGAGCGCGACGTCGCCCGGGCGTCGCGGGAAGAATAATTAGGGAATTATTTTGTTTCCAAGAGGATCTCGAGATCCCATCGAACGGGGCGACTCCGACGGCCCCCGCCGCCTCGCCGCCGCGCCACGGCTAAATTATAATTAAATATCAAACGTTTGCAATTACCGGGTTGCACCTGCCGGCGCGTTTCCGCCTAGCCGCCATGCTGGACAAGCAGACCGACGAATTTCGCGATGGGAAACCGGTTGGCCCCCGGTACCGAGATCGTGGCCGCCCGATTAAACATGAGCATCCTCTCTTTACGGTAATGCCTCGATAGTTGTTACCATGAATGTATCAAAAGTCATTGATTCTAGTAATTTATTTGTGCTTTACAGTTTAGGCAAGAAATTTAGACTTAATTGTTTGTAACTTTTCAAAATTTATGTTAGAATTTTTTATACAGATCTTGTCCGATTTGAAAATGAGACACAAAGAATTTTAGAATAACAGTTTTGTTTAATCGATTATGACAGCGCCTGTCGCCATCATTTTCGAGAATTGCTTTTCAATGTTTTACAGAATCTGAATGTCGGCCACGAACTTCGGCAATCATAAGGGTTGAATAATAATTCCAGTGGCACGGATTATTTTCTGAATTATTTAATCGAATAAATGTTTTCGCACGAATTAATCGATCATTTTATACCGTTGAAATATGTATAATCGGTTTTCAATACATCTCGTGCATCCGTTCGTAATTGACACGTCATTGCCGGCGAATTTATTAATCGCGTTCAATTATGCACGAGCCCAAATATGTCATTCTACATTGAGCAAACCAAGAAGCGAACTACACCTGTCCGTGTACTGAAAAATTGTTAAAATCGCTGGCAATGTTATATCGAAAACGAAGATCAACTTTTATCTCAAAGAATTACATTGAAAAATTTGCAACAAAAATAGCTATAAAATAGAAAAGAGATCAGAGAACAGTGAATACTGATGTGTAACCTATATTTTCATGGAGGAATTTTTCAACAATCAATGCAATTTTGTAATAGATTATCCAAATGAAAATACATTAGAAATAATTACGAGGAGTCTATATGTATAGAGAAAAGAAAATGACTCAAGAACAATGAAGATTGATGTGTGTATCAGTATTTTATGTTGGTGAGGGAATTTTTCGAGTGAACCAGGTCTATGCACAATGCAATTTTGTAACAGGATATCCAAATGAAAATGCATTAGGAATAATTACGAGGAGTCTATATCGAGAAAAGAAAATGAGCGAAGAACAATGAAGATTGATTGAGTACATTAGCTCTGATCTGGTAATTTTTCGAGTGCAGCGCGAACGCAGCGTGCAGTCTTATTCGGCGGGGCCCCTTTGATTTTCGACGCTGTCGCAATTTGCGGACAGTATTCGGGTTACGGTGACATAGTCGCTGCATTGTGCGGTGCGGGTGCGCACGGCCTCGATCCTCCATCGAAGGAGCCGCAGAACGCGCGGACAGCTCGTCGAACGACAGAGAGAGAGAGAGAGAGAGAGCGCGTGGACGTTGTCGGTTTGCGGTTGACCCGTGCCATGCCACACTCCGATACCTCTGCGGTCGCAGCTACGCCGACACACCCCGGGCTACCACATCGTCAATAACGATGTCGAGGCGACGTCGCTCTAAGAATCCGCCGCCGCGCCGGTGTGTCTCTTCTGGATCCGTTACACGCAAAGGATCCCGCTGACCGACAACAATCACCGCTCTGGCTCGGGATTATCCACCGACGGTCACTGATCCTACAAAGAATACTCGCTGACAATGCCGGTGAACGAAATGGTAACCACTAGGCACTGAACGTTTTCAGCTGACAATTTTCTAGGCCACTGAATCTGCTTCGAAGTCACAATCTAGTTTTTTGGATCACCGAATGATCTGTTCTTCAGGAAAATGATCCCCTGAGAAACGGTAACTTTTTCGTTGAGGGCCAGACATTTCTAGTTTTGGTTTTTTTTTCTGTTCCACTGAATCAGCTTCAAAGTCATAATCCTGGTTTTTGGACCAATACTCTTTTGGATCATTTCAGGAATAAAATGGTAACTTTTTCACTGGGGACTAGATCTTTCCAGCTTGCAATTTTGTGGGCACTGAACAGGCTTCAAAGTTGCAATCTAGTTTTTGGACCATAGAATGATCTGGAAAAATGGTTCACCCAGAAATGGTAACTCTTGAGTTGGAGGGCAGATATGTTTAATTTTGCAGAATCGGCTTCGAAGTCACAATATGTATAGTTTTTGGGCCACAGAATGATCTGGAAAAATGGTTCTCTCAGAAATGGTAACTCTTGAGTTGGAGGGCAGATATTTTTAATTTTGGTATTTTCGATTTTACAGAATCGGCTTCGAAGTCACAATATGTATAGTTTTTGGGCCACCGAATGATCTGTTCTTTGGAAAAAAGGTTCCCTGAAAAATGGTAACTCTTTCGTTGGAGAGCAGATATTTTTAGTTTTGGAATTTTCTGTTCCCCACAATCAGCTTTATTCTTTTATTGATGCAGTGAACATAGGTTAATGGACCAGGAAATGGCTATCGAAAATGGTACCCCTTTCACTAGAGACAAGAATGAGATGCACTACAAAAATTTACAAACGCATCCTGAACTTATGAAATGAAAAAATATTTGAAAATTTAAAAGAAATGGTAAATTGTGTCTCGCAATTACATAAAGATTCACAGTCTACCCATTCATTACGGACTAATTTGCGAGCATTAAAGACAGTGATCCCTCAGCATATTTTGGTGACGACGAAGATCGATGGGGATCGAAATCAGTGGATGAGAAAACTATGTCTCGGGTACGGGCGCGAGAGGTGTTCGATCGACGAAAGAATCCTCCTCGCGAGTTTCGTTTGCGGTTGATCGAGCCGGAGGACACTCGGCCGTGTCTCCAAGGCAATTGAAGCGGAAGAGAGGATCATCGATCGCGGCCAGGATTTTCGCGCCCTCTTGAGGCACGCGATCGAGCAGGATTAGCCGAACGCTTCGTCATCCTTCGCGACGAGTCGTCCATTAAATCTGCATACAACGTCGTTGCAATTCTTATTTTGCTCCAGTTTATTCGACACACCTTGTTGCGGAACCGTAAACATCCGAGGAGTAGTACATCATTCACTGTCTTTCCATTAACAATGTTCAAAATCTTATTCGACAAACGTAGTAAATGTTACCACGAGTCAGTACATGCATTAATTAATCTAATTAATTAATAAAGAAATTGTTAAAAATTATGAAAAAAGTGACTAGGGGTTGTGTGATATTCTAGTGATGATAATGTACTTTTTACATAATTATTTTCTAGACTTTCTCATGAGGGATTTTATAGAAATTGAAATACAGATGGAATGGCTCCGCTAGGGGTTGCACCACGTTCCAACAACGACAAAAATTAAAATAAGCAAGAAACGATTTTCTTCTAGGAGTTTTACCACCTTGTACAATATTGTAGCAACAACAACAATTTTTGTTACGGACCAAATGTAGATCTTAGAGAATTTCTTTGTCAAGCCTTATCGTAGGCGGGCATCGGGCAGTACATATCGGTCCACTGGTCCCGATGGGGTTGAACGGTAACGCAGTTATTGCAGCCATCGATATCGCGTTTCAAGTTCGGATTCATCCCCCGTATTATTTCGAGTTCCGAAAGTGATCGTCGATATAGAAACAGGGTTGGTTGCCGTACACGTAGAGGATGAGTCGGCAGAGAGTTTGCGCGCAGGGGTGGTTGGTTTGGTCGAGCGAAAGGGGGTGAGCGAGGCGCAGGAGGGAGTCGCTTTATCTTAATGCCGAAATCAAATCGGCTCTTGCATGGAATTAGAGATGGCATTACGAGCTATCAGCGCATATGCACCCTGTGCGTCGGTGCAACCCCATGGCCCCGTACTCTGTTCCATGAATCTACGGCACCGTGGCACAATGCCGGCCCGAAGGGCGAGAACAATGCACGTCCGGGGGTAACACGAGAACCGAGCGTACTCTTTCCTGCCAAGAGTCTCGCGGAATGCTCTAATCATTCGAACGCTGCCCTCCATTTCCGATCCGCAAAAATATAGGACCCCCATGCGAACACATTCATACGTCCTTGACCATTCGTCGGAAAAAGAAAAATTCAAGAATGGGTCTGCCAACATTTATGTGGGTTTCTTAGAACCACTGTGCATTTATAATAACTAGACTGTGGATATTTATGCAAATTCCAATTTTCATGAATTATTTTATGAAAGCCAAAGCAACATATTAACCAAAATGCAACACGCTTTACGCTTCTCTTGAATATAATATTGCAGAACAGTCGAAGGTAACAATTTTTTTACACAATTCTTCAGAATATAAAATGGAATGTTTGACAAAAAAATCATTCTCACCCACCATAAAAATTTTGATGAATTTTTCCACAATAGTTATAAACGAAGTACAAACGTTTACATATATGAAGAACATATATGAACATAAATGAACAACTCATGAGATGATCAAATACTTTCCTCTCTTCCTAGGTTAGGCGACCTTTCTCCTCAAAATGCATGGCACCGTAACATAAACACAGAACACACCACCGCACTCAAAAACCAAGAACAGTCGCCTCATAAAAAGTGGCTCATGCTCGAAAGTCAGGTTCCAAAAAGCTCGTAAAACTTCTAGGAATGCTGGGACAAGTGCGACCCAGTGGCGTTCTCATGGGGTGTTTGAAGGGGTTGAAGTGCCTCGAATAAACGTGGGAAGTCGGAATTCGGTGTAACAGACTGAGAATCGAGCTAGCCTAATAAACAGGAAAGTTGTTTGCCTCGGATCGAGCGATCCGCGAGAATGAGAGAGGTTGTCGTCCAACCAGCTATCAGCAAACAGCTTTTATTGCTGGCAGCGTCTTATCTGTTTGCTCCATGGCTGAGAATAAAGGCGAAAACCATCGAGGAACAAGCGATCGATGGTGTTTCTCGAGGAGACGAAAAAAAAGATTTTTCAGTTCTCAATTTGTTAGCAGTCAGTTGAAATCATTAATCGGCGAAAATGGGGCAATTTAACGAATACCAACACATTTTTCACATAATAAAATCACTGAAGAGAGAAATAAATTCTTATTCAGTTTCTACGTGTTACAATTTTTATTTAGATTCCAACGTTGATCTTGAGGAATTTAAAAAATGCATGAGAATTTGAACCAATGCTCATGGCTGGCGTCAGATGATGAAGAGGATCCGTCTTGCGCGAGGATTAAAACGCGAATTGTTTGGAAGGACTGTACAGGACTCGGGGGAGTCCTCTGGCGGCTAGGACCTGGTCCATTCTCTTCATCCCCATCCGCTCTCTCTCTTTCCCGTTTCTCTCTTGCAGTTTTTCAGCCGGGCGCTGTTCGCTTCCTTATAAACTAATTTCGTAGCCCGGCTCCCTGCTGTCTGCGCTCGCCGTACAGCGACGAACAATTGAATTCTCTCTTTCCATTTACCTATCCGTTTGTATCAACATTTACATTTATATTTGAATAATGGGGAAAATAAAGAGTCCCGGCGTCGTTTTCGCGTCCGACGATCCCCGGGCACCTCTCGCTATTACATTTTTAAGCGTTCGTTTTCGAGCCCGCGGCGAAGTCGCGCAACCCCCCGTGGACCCCGTCATCCTCCCCCCTACGCTCCTGGGGATCCATGGGGGTGGAAGAGAGAAAAAAACGAAGACACGGTACCACGGTCTCTCGCGACACTCTGGGAATTCCGTGTGCGTGACGCTCTCTCGACTACGCGTATTAACATTTAGATAAAGCTTATGTTAATATTATTTCCCTCGCGCCACCTGCTCCACCCCTTGAACAACCCTCTCCCTTTTACCTTTATTTCTGTTCTCTCTCGTTGAATGTGTACTACTATCTTGAGTTCGGAGTATAAAGGATTCTTACATCGGGTCTCGAGCGAGCGATTTTGCCTAACGACGTTGTTCGAACCACTGGAACCTTGTTCGGGAGGAAAAAGTTAGGCGAGATACGATTTTATGGCTGCGAGGGCGATGCTGGGGCTTTTGAACGCTGTAGATCTGCGATTATGTGACCGGGAATTTAAATCGTGCTCGAAAACCTGCGATCGATTCTGTAAATACTGATGAACTTACTGGTTTCGATAAATTATCTGACGTTAAAGAGATATTCACATACGAACATCTCACTAATACAGTCTTATTCCGATATAAGACGACGACTCGGGACCGTGTTTCGCCCTATTTCGAATGAGAGTACCTATGCGTCACTCGGTAAAGATTGTCGTTTTATTGTGTTTGATAGACCCGCGTTCGCCATAAACGCGTGAAATCGACAGTCGCCTAACCATAAGCCTCGATAATCGAACCCCGTTGCAGGAAATTCTGTTCTGCGCACCGAGTGTTCCGCCCTCTCATCTCGTTCGCCGGCGAGACTCGGAGAAGAGTACAGGTAGAAAAGAGAGGAAAAGGAGAGAGAGAGAGAGAGAGAGAGAGAGAGAGAGAGAGAGAGGAGCTATGTCGCGAAGGCGTGTACCCGCGACCGACCCGCTCTCCGAGATAGCCGGGTCGCTTGTGCTCGTGGGTCGTCCTTTATGGCCGAGGCGTGTCACTGGCCCTCGCGGCGGCATTACGCGCGAACGTTAACCGATGATTTAGCGGCCTCGTGCAAAACCGCGATCCGAACATCGTCGCCCCGAGAACAACACGACTAGGGACTCGCCTAAACGTGGAAAATTGACAAGATGGAACGTGTAAGTACGATCGGTACGAATATGGTCTCTTCCGGAGCTTGGACTCGTTATCCTAACTGCATGGGAAGCACAGTCGTGATTATGGGAGTTTTACTTTACTAGAATTTAAGGTACCTAGAAGTTAGAGTACCTAGAAGTCAAAGTACCAAGGATTCTAATTACCCAGAAATCAAAGTACCTAGAATTTGAGGTACCTAAAATTTAAGGTACCAATGTTAAGGTACCAATTTGTAGAGAACAATGACCGGAATAGACCGATCATATGGTAGAGACCACGAAAAGAAAAAAACTAGAGCAAGAAACTCGGGAGGCCGAGTTTGTTGATAAGCCAAGTTACAAACACGACAGTGCGAATGCGAGCGAGAGACGCGTGCGACAAAGAGTAAGAAAACGGAATAACGGGAGGAAGAGAGAGCGAATGAAAACAAATGTAAATAAGGAGTGAGAGCAATGCGAGAGTGTCCTTTTTGGGTGATAGCGACAGCGAATCGAAGCATCAGCGAATAAATATATGTTTATTTGTGCCGTCAATACGATAGTTTCTTGCATACCACACTCTATTCCTACACTAGAAATCCAAATACCAAGAAGTCAAAGTACCTACGATTTAGAGTACCTAAAATTGAAGGTAGCTAGAAATCAAAATACCTAGAATTCAATGTACCTGAAAGTCAAAGTACCTAGAATCTAGAGTACCTAAGCTTCAAGATACTTAGAAATTAGATCAGCAATAAAACACCTAAGCAGTCGGAGTTCTCGAGACACACAGCAAAGTTCGAAGAAAATGTGAAAATAGCAATAAAACAGCGTAAAAATATCAAGAGAATAGCAAAGCCATCAACAGAAGGGATGCCAGCGACATGTTCGTGTATCCTTAAATGAAAGCGGACATCGCTGGGATCGGCGTCTATTACGCAACGATTTCAGCAAATTTATTAGGGGGTGGTATTCTCCAGGGGTGCGAGGCATCGATCGTCTCCGGAAACCTAATCGGGAGAGCGCCGTTTTCTCCGTATCAATCCAATTGCTGTAGTACACATCGTACAGACACAGAAAGGGGCTTCCTGCTCGCCTAACAGTGGTACTCGCCTAACTCGTACCCAGCGTGTGGGGAGAGAGAGGAAGCAGGAAGAGAAACGGACGCGTGCTAGGCTGGCAGAGCGGCCACGAGGTAGGGTCGCGGTTTACGAGGTAGCATATTTCTGGTAGCGTTCTGTTGTCCGGGGCCACCCACCGCGATCAGAGCAGTCAAAATAGAAGCCGAAATCATAACGGGCGATTGTCCGGGGCCTCGGGTCGAGTTATGAAGCAGTAAACCCCGGTGTTTCTGTCTCGCATATTGTATCGACAAGCTATGTCTCTTTCGCAAGGTCCCTTCTGCGACAACAGTCGAGTCCCGTCTTATGGAATAATTTAGATGATTGGATATACCGGGGGACTAGCTTTACGTCCTGGACAAATGGATTTCCCCGTGAAAAATAAAACAGCGAGCCTTCACGTACCGTCCACGACCGTGGAACTCGCAATTCCTCAATTTTTTTTTTTTTGTTCTTAACAATTTACTTACAGGAGATCTAGGCTCTAGCAGAATCTGGGCTACTAAAACACTATGTCATGTTTAGGAAGAGGTTGGGATGTTTCAAATAATAGTCCCTAGGACACATAGTAGATACAATTACCCAACTTCAAAATTGTTAGATTCAAATGGGTAGTATTGAATTTTTTAGAATTTGAATTATTTAGTTATAGTAGTACTTTTTCAATATAATATAATCACTTATACTCTTTCGTTGAACTCTAGAAAATCGAAGCGGAACAAGAATGCTGAGAATACGGTGAACAGATATCAAATAGCGCAAGCTGGGATAAAAATGAGTGAGACCGGCCGAGGAACAAAGGAGAGAGCGCGCGTCGGGCCCGAAAAATTCAGGGGTCCGCTTCTGTTATCCTTGGAACGGAAACTCCGGGGCAGAGGAAGAGGGAGGGTCCGAATATTTTTGTCGGAAGGGGTACTTTGTATCGGAGTTGCATAAAATCGGCAGAGGGCCGGCCTCCGACGCGAGACAGAGCGGGGAACGTTGCTCACCGAATAATTGGAAACCGCTGTCCGTGCAGTCGCGTGACTGACAAACGTTTCGTCTGCGGCTCGTGTTCTCGAAACGCCGCGTCCGTGTCGATACGAGGCCGAATCCAATCCGATACATACCTAAAACAGAGAAAAAGAACCGGTTAGCTGGCGCGGACACGCTTATGATATCGTGCGCGCTGCGTGGCTCTCCGCGAAAAAAATAGTGGGCTCTTATGCTTTCGGGCGCGAGCTGCATCCTAGAGAAATCATACTGAAGGGAAAATAATTCTTTTAGGACCTCTAGAAACTCTAGGACCTCTAGAAGCTTTAGGACCTCCAGGAGCTCTGAGACCTTTATCAGCTTTAGGACCTCTAGGAGCTCTAAGACCTCTATCAGTTTTAGGACCCCTATCAACTCCAGGACCTCTAGGACAGGAGTCCCTCTACTACTACCTAGAGGGAAAATAATTCCTCTAGGGCATCTAGGACCCCTAGGACAGGAATCCTTTTACATGGAAAATAATTCCTCTAAGACGCGGCGCATAAAAAGCAATTATTTAAAAAGTGAGAATAGTATGATGACCACGAGAGCCTGAGAATAGTGGACTCGTTCGCGGTGTCGTTATCAACACAGAAACCTGGACAGAGACCCCGACGGTTGCGAGCGTGCACGAGACAAAAGGGAAGAGTCCAAGAGAGAAGAGGTAGAAGAAAGGGCGTTGATTTGTGGAACAGGTTCTTCTAATTCCAACTCTTGCTCCTCCGGCCGAGAGACGGCCGATGGTAGCGTTCCCAGTTCGATCGATAAATCAGGATAGCATTAGGCGCCACTTCGTATTGGATCCTGCGATCTCTTTCTTCCTTATGGTTTCTCGCTCGCTAGGACTCGGTACAGAGTGTGTGTGTGTGTGTGTGTGTGTGTATGTGTAAACGTCCTGCGAGTCCCGGGGATTTATACGGGCAATATCGAGCCGGGATTAGCACGATCGGACGGACTCGAGTCATGCTCGAGGTCGATACCACGTGGCTATTAGTGTCAAAATAAAAATGTGGCCGCAATATATGGCGAGAACCGTAAGCCCTCTCTTATTGCCCAGCCGGAGATGATAGAGAGACTTGCTCTCTACGTGGCGCTACACGAAAGAAACCTGGAAAAGGCCGGACCCAGAATTCTCCGGGTCGATTAACCCGCTCGCAACACCGGGTCGCGTGCTCCCTACCCTCCTCCTTCTCCCCCGCTCCTCCCCCTTCACCATCCGATCTTAATTTTTCCTGCAACTTCGAATTTATTCGCTGCATCCGATTTACGATGGCAACTCTGACTCCAATTGGTCCCTCAGAGTGCCGATCGAAATGCTACAAATTAAATGGGGTTAGTAGACTGTAATATGCTTCATCTAATTATTATTTTATGCGAGGTGGAGTTGCAATTGTCTAAGAGACAGAGGTCCTTCTGGCTCGAAGAAGTCGCCGAGGATTGAATAAATTATTTACTTAACCCTCGAACGCCTGCTAGTTCTAGGCTTACGCCTGGGTCATTTCTGACCCTCACAGATATTTCACTGATACAGTTTTATTCCGATATAAGGCGACGGCTCGGGACCTGCGCGTCACCTAGGAGTCACGAATGTCTCCATTTTAATACTTCCGAGAAACTGCTGTGAATTTCCGCGTACCCAGAGGTCAACGATCAGCGTCGGGACGTTTCGCGAGGGGCGAATTAGGGCTAGAAAAATGGAGCGCGTGGCCGGCGCGGGGGCGTCAAGGAGAAATCCAGCCGGGCGTCGAGCCACCCCATCGTTTCCCTCCTAAATAAAGTGAGCGTGGATCACGGGGGATGGGGTGGCGTCGGCTGCCGGGCTGCTGGTCGTGCCGAGAGAACCCCGAACGACAATAAAACGCCCTCCCGTCTCGTCGGGCTGTCGGACAGGCCGCGAGAACCAGCGCCATAAAACTTAGAAACAATTGTCTTTTATCGTTTTGTTGTTATTTAATTTTCTCCCGGATTGGGCAGCGAGGGCCAATCGACGGAGACCAACGCCGACACCTCTGGCCTCAGCTCCTAAATAATTTACGAGCCTTACCCCCCACTCCCCCTCCACCCTTGCACACCCCCTTTTGGCTCGTTGCTCACCCTGGACGCGTCTCCCACGTGTCGGACAGGTCCGAGGGAAACTCATCTTACGCGTATCCGGCGTTTCGGCTCGGCACGAATCATGAACCAACAAGTAAAATCGATCCTGGAACCTTCAGCCACCCCTATACTAAACCATCATCCCCTTGTATGTCGCTATTTTCCAGCTTAGAAAGTGCCTTTTTAGAGTCGTTGATAGTGACCATGGGGTACTTATATGTTTATTTACCGTGTTTTGGAAATAAAATTTTAAGAAAATAATTAATTTTGGAAAGAATTATTTATTTGATCGGTGATTTTTCAGTCCGAAAATCTGCCACATTGTTATTCGGGAATTTCTCTCCCTTTTTCGAGTGATAACTTAAACACCCCCTAACTTAAAACCTCTGACGTCACAAGACCACACAATTGTCTAGAGTATTCACCCGAACATTACAAAAATTTTTGTATCCCATCGCTTGAATTGTCCCGAGACCTCAAGAAACATAACCAAGTTATTCGAACAGGTTTTCCCGAATGTTACAGTTTGGGCAGAGTAACGAACATTTTCTGGAGATGTAGGTATCGCGTATGGAACGGGACCCGAGCAAAACAAATCGTTTGAAGCGTTGTCTGCCCGTTTAGAATAATGTCCGCGCGCTTGCGGTACCGGCTCTATTTTTATATCCGTTCGTGCAGGAAGTTGGCCCCGTAGTATGGGGGAGAGCCGTGTACACGAGGCCCCCAATGAAAATAATTATTAGCGTTAAGTGGACGTCGTTAACCGAGAGGAGACGGTTAGGTCCGTCGGTGACAGACGTTCCAGCGGTTGGTCGAGCTCGAATCACGCGGGCAACCGGCTTCGATGCGTGAATCTGTTCGCTGCTCCAGCAGAGGATGCGGATCCATTGGCTGGACAACTAGATTTCATTGCGTAATGCTATCTACTCTGTCCTCGTTCGACTTGCTCGTCCCGAGGACAATGCTTGGCCCGATCCATCGCTCTTCCGTCGGATATTCACGTCTCCTTTCAATTCTTCCACGCGACATCCAGAAACGCCATACGAGACGGCCCGTGATGTTAGAGACAGGTGTATGTATATGTGTGTGTGTGTGTGTGTGTGTGTGGTGATTATACCGAGGACTTTATGTATTCGTGGCATAGAGTGTTGTTTCAAGCAATAAAAAATATTACAAATCATCTTGCGTTCAATGTAAACAATTTTTATGTTGTACAAAAATCCCCACTCTAGTGACGATTTATTTCTCATTTTCATTGTTGATTTTCTAAAAATTAAAAGAACCGTCTCCGCAACTGATATGTTCCATTTTAATAATAATAACAGTGTGTTGAAATTGGTACAGTCTGTACGGGATGGTGTGTATTAAATAATTGTGTAACCGAAGATCTACTTTCCAATGCAGCTGATTCCTGTCCAGTCAATTGATGAGATTATCTGGTTTGTTTGCATTCGTACTCATTTGATTTGTGCAATTGAATTTCCTGTGCGACGAATAATGTATGCAAACGCAAACAGACGATGAGTTAGGAGAGGTCTCTAACAGGAATGTTGAAAAATAGTTATTTAGAACAATAAGCAAGCTTGCATTTCAGGCAGACTACAATGGTATGCCGAAGACCTTGTGACCTTGCATGACCTTGAAGATCACTGTGTCGTATACGAATGAATTCGTTTTGGCACACGCTTTCATATGCTATAAAAACAATATACATAGAATTCCATTTGAAAAATTGAAGGTCACCCTCATTTCCAAAACAAAATTGCATAGCTTGCAAAAATAGTATAACCTTTTCAAAAATACGCTGGCTAGTAATGACGAGACACCCTGTGTATAATGATGAAAATATTGAAGCAGAGGTGAGGGCTTGTTTGAGCATTTTAATTGCAGGGAAAATAGTTGGATGACGGGTTGATCGAACTCGGGCCGACTCGAGCCCCTCGCTCCCGGCGCAGCCATAATAAATAAATTCCGTGGGGTGGCGAATGAACGAACGAACGAACGAACGAACATTATGTAGAACATATAAATAAACGGTTTATGTCCGGGGTCTGGACGATCCCTTCCTCTCCCCGATTCTCTCTTCGCTCGCCTAGCTATATTTGAGTTATGAATCGTAAAAGCTAGATCGGCAATCGAGCCGGACTCACTCTTCCTCTCGCACTCTCATTCTCTGTTCCGAGGGAAGGTTAAAAGCCACGGTGTTAACTCGCTCTCTGGAGGATAGTATTGACACTGTGCTCCGGCAGCCACTCGTACCGTACGATATACCACTCGAACGAGCAGGGGACCGCTGTCAATCGAACTTCGCCAGAATCGCCGCTTCCTACTGCGAAGCACCTTGAAGAGTCCTCTTTCTTCTTCATCTCTTTTTTCCATCTTCTTCTATTTTTCTTTCCCCTCCCTATTTCTTCTCGTCTTGTTCTATTATTCACATTGCTAGTATGTACAGTCTTCTCAAAACAATTTTTTAATCGCACGAGAACCTGCTGTGTTGTCAATGGAACAGAGAGAAAATATTGAAGAGCGATAACGTAGACTGCGGATCTTTATGCATTTATGAAGAAATTGGTTGGGTCAAACGTAAAACGGTAAAAGATAAATAAAATTTAAGAATATTGTAATGTTAGTTTTAATGTAACGAAGTCATTAAAGGATGAAATCAAGCTTCCCACAATAAATGCAAGAACATTTTTATTTTGCGTAAAGATCCGCAGTCTAGTGATCAGAAGCTCGGACTGCTCAGCACTGGACCGAAGGGATCGAAGGATACGAATTGTTCTTGACCTTGAAACCTAAAGACTCCAATGTCGTCCTATATCGCACAGAATTTAGAAACAGGACTGAAACACAATGGAGAAGAGAGAAATTGAACAGTTCGATCGGAAGATGGCGGCCATTTTTAGTTTGCATTAGCGCGAAATTCCGCGCTATCGAGAGGGGGGCGTTGGAACACGCTTTGTCTCGCGCCCGGTTCCTCGACGGAGCATTTGTTCCGTCGGATTATCAGCGAGGCATTAAAAGGCTCGTAACTTTGTCCCCCTTTTCGGAACCGTGCGCGCAACCCCTAATTAATCGAACCCGATGCGCCGTGAGTAGACGATACGGAGTGACGAGGGGATGCAAGGGGGAGGGTGGGAGGGGGGGGGAGAGAGAGGCTCGATCGTCTTCCTCGCGATATGGCTATCGCGGTCGCGAGGGAACCGGGGCCTTTATCGTCTCCGCTGAAGGAAGGAGGAAACCGTTGCACCTGTCCCACCTACCTGCGACACACAACACAACAACGAGCCCGGGCCTCGCTCGTTCCCGAACGCGATGGCACAAATCTCGTCCGGAAACGCGCGGCTCGGTTGACACCTGCGCCTTGAGAACGAAGCGGTGTGGAAGAGGAGTGGAAGCGGAGTGGAAGCGGAGCAGCCACGCGGACCTCTATTTGAACGGAAACACAGGCCGGGATATCGCGCCGCGTTTCTCCCACCATTGTGAGGCCGCTTTGTAGTCTGGCGCACACTTGCAAGATCGCTAAGGAGTCGCACGCACACACCGAGGCCTTTTCCTCGTCTTTTTCTGTCTTGCTCTTCACACCCGTACGCTTCTTCCCGACTATGTTTCTCTGTCTCCCGAGAGAGGATTTTTCTACCTTCTCTCTCGCTCTGCTCGTTATTTATTATTCGCCGCGATGGCTATGCAAACGAGCTGCGAGACGCGAGCTGCACCCGCTTACTTGCTACCTCTACCGGAAAAGCCAACGTGTTTAAAAATGCGGCCGAATGCGATCGAACGAGATTCCGACGTTCTCACGAGCCGCCCGTGCCAATTTAGGGTTTATATTATTTTTATTATGCCGGGGATGCGCCGCAGATGCGCGTCCTCCGGGGTGGGAGACCGTATGTTGGAGGAGCTTATTTCAACTTTGTTGCGCGGAGAGATAGGCAAGTAGAGCGGGGAAATCTCGCTTTGGCAAAATTTCATTTTAAATGGACATGAGTACTCGTTTATCGGAAGGTTTACACGAGTGATATCGAAGTTTATTTGTGTCCCATAATTTTTTAAATAGTATGATAAAAACAGCAAGATCCCAAAATTTTATTTTAACTGCTTATAGCAGGATTATTAATATTTTTGGAAGGATTACACGAGCGATATCAAAGTTTATTTTTCCCCCATATTTTGTTAAATAGTACAATAAAAGTAGCAGGGCCCCAAAATTTTTTTTTAAATGCTCATTGCAAGATTATTAATCTTTTTGGAAAGTTTACAGGAGTGATATAGAAGTATATTTTTGCCCCATCATTTTTTAACCAGTACGAGAAAAAAAGCATGGCTCCAACATTCTATTTTAAGTGACCACAGCAAGATTATTAATTTTTTGGAAGGCTAACACGAGTTATACCGAAATTTATTTTCGCCCTTGTTTCAAGTGGTTTTAAAAGTGCCAGGGTTGTTCATTTGTCGGTAGGTCCAGTGGCCCGTCGAAGATTTGAGGATCATGAAATGAAATGGTTGAAAACCAAGATTCCAGACCTGGAATTATCTGGAAAGGAGATCTATCTCCACGGAAATCACGAAGTCGTGTCCCACAGGCTTGTTTTCTATTTGAGTACGAGTACTCTCTCGAGTATCTGCTTTTCGTCCTCGAAAGGCAGAGGGGAGCGAGGTCTGGTGTGTCTATCCGAAAAGGCAGGCGCCACTTGAGACCCGAGACAAGCTACGGTGGCTGTCACTTGGTCGAAAACGATGCAGGCCCTTCGCGATAGCGGCCTCCTTTTGCTAGTTTCCCAGCCAGTCCTTGGAAAATACTCTCATAATCGTCCCGTACATGAAACTCGAAAATACTCCGAAATGGTTTACTCACATGGCCTGAGTTCTGACAAACAGACTTCGATTCTGATTCAACTCCCAGGAGATAATGAGACAGGAGCTCCCATAGCATATACAAAAATATTCGAATCTTTAGACTGCGGATTTAATTTATTTATGATAAAAATTTAGAATTTATAAATATTGTTGTATTGTTACCCTATAAAATTCTTCAGAAAAAAAATGTCTACGCAGCTCCTTGAGTGTACGTATCCTGATCATCCCTCACTTCCAGTCACTTAAAATTGACTTTGAGTAACCGAGAGTCCAAGAAAAGGCTAGCAGCTGAGATCAAATTATTGAAAATAATCACTGGCGAGCGTGGAGAGTAAACGCAGTTTCCATGGGACAATGGAGGATTTGGATAGAGTTTGTCAAACGAAAAAGTCAGAGACGAGAATTCCCTCGGTTCTTTTTTTTCCACGGTAACAAATTCATCGCGTCGGTTATCTCTGCGGTGGCATCGTGCTGCGCGTAATTCCGTATCATTCTTTCGACCGATGTAATTATCCCCGACACGCGGTACCGTACGGCGCATTCGTTATGCGCGTGCACATCGCCAGCGTACACACCGAGCAACGAGGCGTCCTCCTCGTTGCGCTCGGCCGATGCGTGTACCCTCTTCGGGGCTTTGTAGATAGAGGCCGGAGGTAGCTACAGAGCGAAGAGAGGACACTGTACTCGTCCCTAAAACTAGAGAGAGGGAACGATGAGTAAGCGAGCGAGCGAGAGAGAGAGAGAGAGAGAGAGAGAGAAAGAGAGATGGTGGAGGCCTGTCGCAAATATTTCCAAGTTTGTTCATCGAGCGGTCCGTCCCCCGTCGTATCTATCTCGTCACGGTCGGCAAAGCCGCCGCGACATGAGAACCGAATACGGAAAAGCGGAGAGTACTCTCGGCGGCCGTGTCGTTGTAATGTGCACGACAATGTACGTGCCGTTGTTTCCGCGTTGTCCGCCTGTGCCGAAGGCAGAAGAGAGCCTCGAGTGTCGCCAGTTTCGGACGCAGTCCCGTTCCTAGTTTCCACGAGCTACCGCCTTCGCCACCGAGACACATTCGTTTCGAACACGTCCGGTCATTATTATTTATCACCTAGCTAATTCATTCGTTATCCGAGCCACCATAGAATACACGAGGAGGCCTCGCGCGACACGACTCCTGCGAAACATCGCGATCGCAACGGCAGTTACGCTGATCCCGAGATTACTGCCCTTGGCCGATCGTTAAAAGTTTGCTAATCTCTGCTAAATATTAATGAGTAGGTGCATCGATCAATTCACTTGCTATCGTGACCTGGTCGTCTCCGAGAATCGCTGCGATTTTATCGAAACGTTCGTGTAAGTAGCAATCGTTGTTAGTTAATACAATTAAATCTAGCAATTTCGGACAAGAAAATATGGACACTGCATATACTCTGGGGATTTATTTAAATTTTTTCCCGATTTTTCAGCTCGAAAATCAGGCTGTATTGAGCGTATTTAGGGCATGACGCCAGGATGCGTCATCGGTCTTGAATGTGACAAACGACTCAACTCTCAAGCTGCAAATGAACGATTCTAGTGTAGATTCGTGTAATAAAGCTATCTATGGAGACCTTTCGTGTCTGCCTGACCTCGGAACGAAGCTACGAGTGAAAACTTGAAGTACTCGACACTCTGAACTGTCCCAAAGAATAGAACTGGCATTAAAAGACCGTTGTTCTGTGTAAACGTTCCACCAAGTCAGCTTTTATAAGACAATCAGTGTTCGGAGATTCCTGAACTGTCCCAACCGAGTCTGCATCAGTTTCAAGACCTCTACCCTTAGAAATATGTTCGGTGGAGAATTCGAGGATCGATATACTCAAGGCTCGCAGCAGGGTGTAGCCGGCTCAAGCAAGACGCAAGAGATAGGAGAGCGTATTAACGCGATCGAGCTCGTAACGCCGGAATTACAGACGGCAATCGAAGCGGCGTAAAGCCCGCGATGGACGCTTACGGTGCGACACGAAACAACCCGGGGCCCGGTGTGACCCGATGCTTCTTCGTTCCCATATACACACACACACACACTCACCCTTCTCCGGATCTCTCTCCTTCTCTCTCCTCCTTCCGTCCCGTGTCCCGAGAGTATTACGCGAAATGAAGCGTCGAGAAGACCCGCGTCTACGATACGATCCTCATATCCTCGGCCGGGGAAAGGAGCCTCGAAGATCCTCGCGAGAGGACTTAATCAACGGTCCGAGTGTTTATGATTTTTGTTATTGGTGTCGTATCTCGAGCTAGCTTTCCCGGATTTTTCCCCAGCCACCCTACTACATATTCTCCCCCTCTCCCCCGATGGACTCTGCCGGAGGATCTTCGAGACCCTAACTCCGTCCTGGGTAATCGCGGAACGACCAGCTTAACCTTTACGCTTGCGTAATTACTGCAGCGTGGATGTGCAATCGCGGGGCCTCGAGGAAGAATGGAATCGCGATTTGAGAGATCTGTGTCGCAGGCATCTTCAGATGGCGCGAGGATAGCATCTGGTCAGTCCTCGACACAGGCGTTTAGAAAGAACGGCAGGTGTCTTATTTGACAGTGAGTGACAAAGAAAAGAATGTCAACTAGTCTTTTGAGAATTGTGCTTCCACACAATTCTGGCTTTTTATTTTTAAAAGAATCGATTTTTCTTTAAGCGTCGGCTCATGTTTCTCAATCCCTGTGCTATTAACAAAATTTGTAACTCGTGCAATTTTGGTTATTTTTATTTGAAAAAAATCACACTTGTACCTCGAATACCGGTGAATATATGTGCAAACTTGCAATGCGAAGGAACGGTTAGTTTACCAGAAAAAAAATCTAAATATCCATGGTAAAACAGCCTCAATAACCAGAATAAGGACGGATATTTTGAGACATAAGACTATTTTTTAAATTTCTATACAGACCCCGTGCGAACTGGCTGAACCAGCGTAACTAGGAAATGCGCGCAGCGGTAAATAACGCGAACGAATCCGCGTTGGAATAATGGCTTATAAAATCAAATGAATCCCGGAGCGGTCAAAGCCGCGGGCCGGAACCGCCGAGGGTCCGGTGGTTTTCTTGCTGTTTGAACACGAAATGGACAACATATGTAACATTTGTGCGGCGCGGATCGCCACGGGGACTCCGGCCTCTCGCGTACAGAGAAAATAAAACGGTTCTCTCGGCGCGGGTGAGGAAGGCGGAGAGGGACGCGGAGAGAGATGTTTGCCGAGCCATCCGCGTGATTGCACGCTCGACGAGCTTCGATCCACCTCTCTCTCTCTCTCTCTCTCTCTCTCTCTCTCTCTCTCTCTCTCTCTCTCTCTCTCTCTCTCTCTCTCTCTCTCTCTCGCTCTTACTCTCTCCGACGGAGATTCGTCTCCGCTCTATCCTCTCGATTTCCCGTCCTCGACTATACAGTATATACCGTGTTCCCGGCGGCTTCGCTCTCGAGGTTCGAGGAAACGCCGATGGAATTGACGCGCGCGAGTATTTCAACGTCGCGGTTCAGGGAAGCGCGATCGACAGCGGTTTTGCGGTCGAGACGTATGTGTATCGCGGTTTCTCTTTATGTTCGTTTCGTGCAGAGCCGATCCAAGTCGGATAACTGCGAGATTCCGCCTCCGGACTCTCCGTCTCCGAATCATTTTCAATACTGTCTTTATAAATCCACGGTGGTGCAGGAGCTAACCACTTGTCCAGTTTTCGGCACGATTACGATTTCCGTGGCCCCTACTTTGAAGGTTAAATTTGTGTTCTTGGGGTCATTTTAAGAAAAAAAACTGTATATGCTATAGGTCCCAAATCGACCTGGTTTAGCCGGCCAAGTAGATTTCCTGTTTTTTATAAACCTGCAAATATCTCGGAAACTATGCGAGATATGGCAAAATATATACAAACCTTTTTTGTAGGAATTTAGATTTCCTATTTTCAAAAAACATTAAAATGACGTTAAAATTCCGTTTTTCCCAAAAAATATTCACTGGAGACCTAATCAGACCTAACCTAACCTAATACATCAATAATATTAACTGTTAATTGAGTTTTAATACATAGACATTTCTTGAGTCTCGTATAAGCAGTTGAGAACGGAGCCTTTACGTTCCCCCGACCATCATTTGGGGGGGGGGGGAGGCAGTTGTTCTGCAACTTCACCGAAATATAAATATACTCGGAAACTGCGCAGCTGATAAAAAAATGTCATACGACATAAATTGTTGGAAATTTAATTTTCTACAAAAAAGGTCTCTTGATATTTTACCATATTTCGCATAGTTACCGAGATATTTGCAAATTGATAAAAAAAACAGGAAATCCACTTTACCGGCTAAACCAAGCCCATTCGATACCTGTGACATATACATTTTTTTATTAAAATAACCCCAAGAACACAAATTTAATCTCTAAACAAATCTCCCCCAGTTTTCTTACAACCAGAATCGTCCTTAACAAAGCCGCAGCGAACATTTTGGAAAAGGAAAATGTCGCTTCAAATGACCTCAGGAACTGCCCATTTCAGGAAGTTGAAGGAATTTTGGGACACACTGTATAAACAAAAAATTCTAATTGCAAGTAAAATTAGTAAAATATTCCTACGGCATAAAATTTCTGTCGCAGAAATAGAACTCGTTGCTAAAAATTAGGTGGATAGATCCATCCAGCTTTGCTGTAGATCCGAAAAGATTCATGTTCAGAATATCCATCAGAAAATACCCATGGCAAGCTATTTTTGGAATAGAAATGGATTCTGCCGCCTCGAATGATCGGTGTGTCGGCAAGAGAACGGTGTTTCGTTAGAAGGCTGATTCGCCTGGAAATCGCGGAATCCGGCGCGGCGCGAGGGATAAAGTCGTCGGCGTTATATTATTATTAGCGTTAAAACGGCTCGGCTTACAGGTAATTTAAATCCCATCGTGAAATAAAGGCTCGTAGGTACGTATGTACGTACGATCAGATTACCGGGCGAAGCGAGGCTGTATTTGCATAAGTCAGCTTGTCAGTCAGACTGCGTGGCAACTGCACGACCCTCTTTGCCCTCTCACGGCCCGGAAACAACCCCGTGCAAGCCGTGCTCCGCGGCCAGGAAACGGCCTGACCACGCCGCGCCGGGATCTTGTGAGCTACGCTTGCGAACCAATCCCTCGAATTTACCTGCATTCTCTCCCACCCGCCTCATCAAAATCCCAGGATACGATAAGCCGTCGCCGGATGCCGCAATAAAAATCGAAATAGTCGCCGGACTCCATTTCGCTCGGAATTACACTTGGAATTGCACTTCTGTCAATAACGTTAGGGTAACGGAGCACTAACAATATTACTATAGAAAAATATCGAGGAAGTACTTATTCGAATTTTTAGCAATTTTTATCAATAGTCTGCGGATTGGTCAAAATAATTTTCAAACTGCACTGAATTTTCTTCACGGTACAGTGAATGTATTTTGTAGAAGCTTGTCTGCAAATACTTGATTGTAAGGGCGGTCTCGAGTGAGATAAGTCTTATCTCTTAATGGAAAGTTAACTTTCGTTCTGTTCCATTCGGACGATATTAATGCAACAATTGCATGAACGGTGCAGTGGAGTCGAGACTTGTTAATTGCACCTCGCCATTACTCAGGGTTGGACAAATTGTATATCTGGACTGTTCAACCCTTAAGAAAATTGATATGGTGCTTGGAAAAATTAAATGATCTGTTTGAACTGACAAGCAGACTACGATGTCCAAGAAAATTGTAAAACATTGACAGTAAAATCGAAAGCCCCGATTTTCTCGGGGGATGTTCATTGATGATTACTAGTACGGAGTGGGGTGCGAGGAGAGGGGGGAAAGGGGAACAGTCCAGAACGGAGCACGGTCGATTAATCATACTTTCGTAGGAATTACCCTTGTATATGCGGCATGGTTCGCGAGGTCGAAGGGCAGTCCTCGTTCCTGAACTCCTCTTTCCCCTCCGACCCCCTAGTTCTCTTTCCCGTCCGGGTGATCCTCGATTTGCCCCCGTAGCTCTTATACTCGAGCGTAGTGCTCGTACACGCGAGCACGCTCTCGCCAGACACGTGAATTACGTAAGGGTACGTCAGCGTGTACAGTCCCGGAGATTACGATATTCTCCGATTGGAGTGGCTTGACACGAGTTCAAGAGGCCGCGCTGACGGCCGGCAGGCACGCACGCATGCACGCACCTGAGCCCCGCAACTTTCAGCTCCAGCCTCGCGGCGATCCTCTTTCTTTCTCTATCTATCCCTTTATCTTACTCTCCTGTCCCGTTTCTCTTATTCTTCTTTTTCGTTCTCACCTCGACCGGAGCCTCGGACCCGTCGCGCCGGGGAGAGCTGGAACTTCTGATGCGTGGGCCTCTGCTATGGTTCCAGGACGACTTCGTGCGTTAGGACTCGCGAATCTCGACGCTGTTCCCCCACGCTTCCGCCCGGTCACGTGACTGACCCGGTACTGGCAGAGAAGGGGTAACTCTTTCCCCTCGATTCGTGCTCCCTCCCCTCAGCGACTCTGAGTCTAGTTTAGCATTTAGACTATTGTACTAAATACAGCATGTCGATTAAGACTCGTCGATCACCCGGTAGATGAACAGTCAAAATATCTGTTCCCACGTTTCAATAGAATGATAAGTGCAGCTCGCAGAGACTTCCCCGGAGATTATTTCCGAGCCCTTCAGCGTTCTGCATCTCGCATCGAAATTAGTCCCAATGGCACAGCGCGATCGAGGATTAATCCGAAAAACGACGACTGCGCGCCCGGAGGACGCCCGAAGTTAAAGAGGATTGCAGTCGGGCTGCGCGCGCCGCCGCCCTTCAATTAGTCCGATTTTATTGTTCCGCGCCGCGAGTTTTCGCAATTATGCGGGTTTCGTCGCCGCGAGCGATGATCGTAAAAAGAAAAAAATAGAGAAAAGAATTGTGACTAATGGATGCGCGCAGCCCGGCTGGATTTTTTCGTTGCGGCTTTCCTCGTCGCGAGCGCGCGCGCGCGCGCGTTCCCTCAAGTATCCCAGCCGTAATTATTATCGTGGAAGAGTCGGCGTTCGGCACGAGCGCGAACACGACCGCAGATCGGACAGATAGAGCGCTTCTCTTTTCTCCTCCTCTCCCTCTCCACGAGTCCCCCCTTTAGATCTCTTTTTCGCTCCTCACCTTTACGTCTTTTTTCCCCCTTCGACGCGGTTCACGCCCTCCCCGTCCCTCCACCCGGAGCCGTGGCTGCTCTCGCACTTTCGCTTTTATTACCAAGTAGCCCGAGTATTTCGTAGTCCGCAATTCCAAAGGGTGTATCGTCGCTCGTAAACGCTCCAGCCCGATCCTGCCTCGGCTATGTACATCCCCGTTAAAATAAAAAATCCCGAAGCCGCCCGCCTGCCCGCCACCCTGCGACTTTATCGCGGGCTGGACCCGAGTTTATGGGGCTAATTGGCCGCGCCGTTCTTTCGTTTCCCCGCGTCGATCAACCTGTACCAATCGAATCTCAACAACACTCGCGATACACTCACAGTGAATCCATTGGCTGCGTTCGGCTGCGAGTCGATCCAGAAGAGAAATCGTAAGTACATAGCTACCATAAGAGTTGATTGACTGATCATTATCTCCGGTGTTTTTGAAAATATGAAAAAATTTGGTGCACAACAATTTTTCAATATAAAGAAGACATGGCTATAACAGTTTTTTTGTAGTTTGGAGAGTTTCGGAGATTTGAAGGTCCCATTTATTTTTTTTTAAATAAAATCATGTACACTTTCTACGCAGTGTTCGATGCAGTTCGTCATTCACTATAAAAAGTATTAAACTATGAGATTTGAGGCTTTCACGGCCCGGCATCATACAGTTACTTCTGTTGAGGCTTTCGGGTGTAAGCCGTGTCCTAAAGGAAGAGATTTCTAAAGGAAGGGAAATCTCTTCCTTTAGGACACGGCTTACACCCGAAAGCCTCAACAGAAGTAACTGTATTAAACTATGTATTCCGAAAAATGATTAATTTAATTTCATCTCTAATTCTGTCCAATTCTGTAGATCTTATTTTGCGATAATTAATAAATACATAAGATCTACAGAATGCAACAAAAGTTGAAATACATCTTAAATTAATAATGTTTCGGTACACATAGTACAGTGCGTAGAACAATATTATGTTTCTACTTTGAAAAGATGTAGGTGACCTTGAAATCTCCGAAACTCTTTCACCCACAAACAAAAGCCATTATTGCCATATTGTAATACTCGTTAAACTGAGAAACTTGGGTGAATAAAATTTCTTCATATTTCCAAAAACAGTGAAGACCACTGAAGCTGCACAATATCTTCCACCGGTGAAATGGTCAGGTGAGCCCCACGTCATATTGAAAGACGCTCGACCACGAGCAAGCTCCCGTTACAGAAAAGAAGGGCAACAGAGCCGTGGATTAGGAGCGACATGGGCGTATCGTCGGACACTCGCCACCGGAGAAGTTTAATTACCGCACTTGAGTAAAGTAATTACAATCAGACACCCTTGTAGCCGGGCTTGGTGTGTTCGGGCTAGATCGGGCCGTAGCGGGCCGAAGCGGGCTCGCGCGACACACGAAAGAGGAGTCGAGTGCCAAGGGAAGCTTGGATCCGTGTGGTCTATGATTAGCCGGAGGTGACCAACGGAAACGAGCCCCGGAGTCCGTCCTCTGTTCCACGGCCCCGCGGACATCACTGTGTTTCGAAACACGATGGGGGGAACGAGGGGGGCGGTCCGGGCTCTTTCGATTAATTACCCCGCCGTCGCGTTAGTTAACTCGAGATTCATCGAGCGAGCCCCGGCACCGAAGAACCCGATAGTTAAGCGGAATTCGGAGAAGGGACGCACGATTACAGCGTTACGCTCTCGAACGTTGTTACAACGGCCTCGACGTCACCGAACGATACCGATCGATAGCGATTCCAGGCGAACCTGGCGACAAATTTCTGCTGCCCTCATGTGCCCACAACCATCTACTTTCCTGAAGCTGCGAACTTATGGCAGCGGTTCTTTCGTTAACCCGTGTCGTCATTTTTTGAAAACGGCATTTTATGCATTTCCGGAAACAGTTGGTGCAATTCTAAACAATGGAAAGATTTAAAAAATCGAAGGTGGATGATGTTATGAAGTTTGTCGTGCAATTTTTATGTTGCATTAAGATCCCCAGTCTACTCATTATCCACTTGCATTATGCTATCGAGTCAAACTTATAACTAGACTGCGGATTTTTATGCAGAATAAAAATTGTCTATATTAATTATCAGATAACAAGAGTTACTAGTCATTTGTTTTTTTTTTTTAAAACATTTTTATGAGCTGGGAATGATACAGAATATTTATTCTTTAAATCACGTCCAAGTGACCTTGGATACATTCTAATAAATATGTCAACTTTGAAAGTATCTGAATCCGTCCATTGGTTAACGTATAGCTCATCAAATTGCAAGAAGAAAAACAAAAATATCAAATCAAATACAAAATTGTGAACCCATTAGAAGAATTCAATAACATTTTTATACTGTTTTTTACTCACCAAAATTGTTAAAAGAGGAAATACATTTTTGTTGTACTTGTTCAAAAAAATTGCATTTTCAGAAGCGTATTTTAGAGGGCAAAAATCTGTCGCATGAGATGTTGAAAATGGAAAATAGATTGCAAAAAAATTCGCATCGATCCTTGGAATCCCATGGACCACCTTCGGCATCGAGTTCGCGATCCCGAAGCGTCCTTGAAGCCCAGGGTCGCTGAAAAATTGCCTTTCCGCGTGTCGAAGTCTCTCCCGTCGAACCGGCGCTTATTATTCCCCGTTGCTGTCGACGCGTCGTCCAATAAAAGTGCGTCGAAACGAATCCAGATGAGAGTAAAACGAGAAAATCGCGGCACGATGAACAACGGCAGACAGAGAGAGCGATGAAAAAGAGAGAAACGTTTCCTCCCCGTTCGAGAGAGTTTTCATCGCGCGCGCTACACTCTGACAGCTTATTCCGCCAGTCTGCCCACCTCCTGAACTGCCAACTGCCAAATGCCAGTGCGCATTGAATCCGAACAATCAGCGTGCCGGGATTGGAAAAGGCCTCCGCGGACGCGGCCGCGCGAGTCCTGTCAGAATACCGGATTAACGCGCCGCCCTCGCGTAATTCTCTCGTTGCCACTCGATGAAAATAGACTGATCGAATCGAAAACGGGGCTCCTGCTTGTCCCGGAAAGACTCTGACAATTCCTGAACCGGTTGTTCACCGAAAACATCCCTCCCTTGGACGCGACCAGATTTTCGAACGCGCAACTACAACCCCTGGCGAAAACACGTTTAAAATCGCATAATTTTCTTAACACTAAAAGTGATCGACACGTATCTCCTAATAACAATAACTAGATTTTTATACGACTAAGTTTTTTACCAATTATTTCCTGTCAAAACACCTTTACAATTGTGGAATAAAATATACAATGTGTCCGCGTCATTATTGTGCTAGCGTTTTTTTTTTCGAAAAAAAAATGGAAGAGGAAAAAGTTATACCGTACTTCTTCCATTTCTGACCTTGTGTGACCTTGAAGGTCATTATGTTGAATACGAATGAATTCTTTCGGCACGCGCTTCCATACGCTATAAAAAAATTCATAGCATTCCATTTGATTAATTGAAGGTCACCTAAATTTCTAGGAAAACAATGCAGATTTAAAAAATTGTAGACACCATTACATTGTTTGCAAAAAACCAATAGAACTGTTTCCTCTTTCATTTTTTGCGAATCACTATTTATGATTGTTTTAATACTCAGGACCTTTTGATAGGATCAAAATAGACCCAGGAACCGTGGACGGATAATGACAATTCGCAGCCGTTTAACCCCAAAACACAGACACAAGAAAAATGGAACAACACTCGATGACTGTGTACAACAGATCCCCGTTGAATTTGTTTAAGCCTCCCGCACCCTCCGGAAGCAAAGGAGAAGAAAAGGAGGGGTTGGAAGAAGAGGAGGAGGTTGAAGAAGAATGCGGAGTATTTCAAAATGAAATCTATATCGAGGCCCGTTGCCGAGCCAATTCGAGGCGTTATCGATTCTTCGACCCCCCCTCGACTTCTCGACCTACGAGCGTCCTTCCGCCTTCTCTCTCTCTCTCGCTCTCCCTGTCTCTCTCGATGCACCCCGATGACGAAAACGAAGAAAAGTGGGCAGGTGCGATTACGCGGAAGCGTGCGCATGCAACGCTGCGAAATGTCATTCCCTGCGTGGCGCGGCGCGAACCAAACGGCGGGAGTCAACCAGCCTTAACGGCGAAACACGCACGCAACGAGGAGCTGCACGCATACATCCGCGCGACCCGTGCACCGGCGAAACTGCACACCGTGCAAACTTTAACCCTGCGTGTCCACCGGGACACGCTTTAAAGCACCGTTTTCTTTCCTGCTGAGAACCAGAGCTCTTCTTCATTTTATTTCGTTCCAGTCGAGTCATTAATTGATTTCCGAGATTAATCTACAAACCTGTTTAACCCTAATCCATTCTACGAAGAGATCCTCGATTATGATAGTTAAATTGTCGGATTAAATGATGTTGTGGGAAATTGGATCACGGCAATAGGCGAGATGAGTCAGCTCGGATTATTTTTACGATACTGCACTGATGTATGACAAACGGAGTCGACAGATCAAGACTTGTACCCCCACTCTACCTTACCCTTCCGCCACGGCCCGGTCACGTGACGCGTTCCCTCCCCGTCGAGTGTCTGTCACAGTCTCGCGTGACCCGATACTGGCAGAGAGGGGGTAACCTATTCCCCTCGATTCGATTCCCCTCATCGACTCTGAAGACAACGAATAAATCAATCCTCGTATACTAGTTCAGGAGAATTTGCAGAAATTTAGTCAATTTAATGGCACACACTTTAAATAAACTTTTTTATAAATCGACTTCAGTTTTTCTGCCAAGCTAGATGGATTACTTTATCAGATGGTATGTAATACAAATTTCGTTCAGTCTGAATTGTGAGAAAAATAGTATAAAAGATGCTTTTCACAACTTTCTTATTCGGACTAGTAGCGAAACCATAGAAAATGTGTTTTGTCATTATATAAATAGTCAGAATATTATATATTTTATGTGGACCTCAAAAATTTTTAAAAATGTGTTTCGTTATTTTATAAATTTTCAGGACATATATGTATATCTTATGTGGACCTAAAACATTTTAAGAAAATGTGTTTCGTTATTATATACATTTTCAGAAAAAAAACTTTAGACAAGTGTTTTTTAGGTCCACATAGATATATGTATACATTCTGAAAGTTTTTTATCGGATCCTGGATACGATCGTAAGTAAAATCGATCGAAGAGTACATCGTCTGACCGAAAGGGTATAATAGAGTTGCAAAAGAAAGTCACGCTCGTCCCAGCATTATTGCAACGGATAGCTCGAATCGTAGCTGCAGAGAGAGAGAGAGAGAGAGAGAGAGAGAGAGAGAGAGAGAGAGAGAGAGAGAGAGAGAGAGAGAGAGAGAGAGAGAGAGAGAGAGAGAGAGAGAGAGAGAGAGAGAGAGAGAGAGAGAGAGAGAGAGTCCAGTCATTTTCACGACTCATTGCGTTTAGTTCTGGTTCTAGAACCTATCCATTTATCCGCGGCGCGATTACGGAGGGTGAGTCAGGCAATCGGACCGTGTTGCGCGCGTGTTCCCAAGTCAAACAAACCGCGAGAGCTAGCTAGCTTTGCGAGTGCATCGAAAGGTGCAGCGAAACTCCGGTGCATACGAGAAAGAAAGAAAGAGCGAGAGAATGGAGCGCGTTCTATTATCACTGAAAACACAGGTCGGTGTGTTTTTATTCTCGGGAGCGTAGGCACGGTGGCGGTTCGCCGGTTACGAAGTTAATAACGAGCCAGATAGAAGCCGCAAACATAATAATATCCCGGCGACAAGGAGAACATTGTTCCGACCAATCGGCGCGGAGGAACCGATGCGAACCGTCCAGGTGCTCGCAACGAGCACGCCACAAACTGAAACGAGTTGGGGCACACATACACACAGACGCATACATCGCCTTATCGTTGGTCATATTCGACTGGAATCAATCGACCCGCGAGAGGATACTCAACGCAAACACACTCGAGGTTTATCGGCCGCTAATCGACTCCGCTCGAAAAACCGCGTTGCGAGACACTCTTCTCTTATACTACTAGGAGGAATCGAGACCAGTAGCAGTTTTATTCCCGGATCAAGACGATCGCCGTATCACCTGTTGTCGATCGGCCGCGACACCTGTAACCGACCGGCTACATTGTACCCGACGCGATCGAGATAACCGATCGGATGGATTACGCGACATCGATAAGTAAATCATTCCTGCCGGACAGACCTTCGTGCGAACTTTCCGTTTTGCTTCGACGATCTTGGGCGGGGAATCCGGCCCTCGAGGGACTCCGGTGTTTAGGGTGTGCTCTTTATGTGCCATTTAAATTGGAGTTGCGGTCTTGCTGATCTGGGGGCGGGCAAACGGTCCCTTCGATCGAGAACGTATCGAATGTTTTTAATTAATTTATTCTTATTGTCAAAGCAAAATGTAATTTCGAGATTTTAGACACTGTTATGTAAAATAAAAATTGTATTTTCTCGTGATACATTTTTAATATGTCAATGATAATACTTTGCACTGTAATGCACTGTAAGAAGATCCACAATTATTAATAAACTGAAACAAAATAAAAGGTGTCCCAAAAATACACTTCCTTGCAAGAGATGTTTCCCGAGGTCATTCGAAGTAACATTCTCCTTTGCGAAAATATTCCCCGTGGCTCCGTTATGGAGTTATTAACGAAAAACGTGGACCAATCAGAGCACCGCTGCGCTACAGCGAACGTTGACGCTGCAATTGGCCGAGCCGCAATCCATAGCGGCGCTTTGATTGGTCCGCGTTTTTCCTTAATAACTCCTGAATGAAGCCCCGGAGAACATTTTCGTAAAGGAGAAAGTTGTTTGAAATGACCTCGGCAATCTCTTTTTTCATGGAAATACAGTTTTGGGACACCCCCGTGTTACTATGAATGACAAAATCACAATTACAGCAACCATAATCTTCTCTAATTTGCTGTACCAAAATTTGCATTATTAGAAATACTCCGGAAAATGGATTATCCAAGATTTGCACTCGAGGAATTTACATACCCAAACCGAGTATGGCGGTTCCATTGGAATCGCGAGAAAAATGCGTAAGCAGATCGCCGAAGAAGCGACTCGGAACGAGGCAGCGAGATCGATGGTAGCCGAAGGCCTCGATTCATCGTAAGCTGTAAATCCTGCGAGGGTCGAGAGTGAATTGATCGACCGGCGCCGGTTCGATAGTTCCCGTGGGCTATCGCGGCCCGTCCCGAGCCCGAGAACGGCCCGGTTCGGTTCTTCGCCTGCCGCGTACAGCGTTTATTATTTCAAGCGGGAACGAGGAATTGCTGTCGGTTTCGCGTAGGTGTTCAATTAATACCGAGTGTTAAACGCGTCGTGTGAATCGGTCAGCTGGCCGAAAAGCGTGTCGAGCCGCGTTTACGGTCGCCTGCCTTGCGAGAACCACCTTAATGAATTTCGTGATTAGGCGGTTTCATCGGGAACCGTGCCACTCCTCGACGCAACCCCTAAACTGGTCTGAAGGCGATTAACTTTGACGTTCAGGTGAAATGCTCGGTTCGAATTTAATTGTACAACTCTACAGAAAATGTTTATACAAGGACTAGTGGATAATTTTGGTTAATTAGTTTGTTGGAGGACTGTGTACTCAAAGGTAAAGTAAACAGCCAACCTTTATACAAAATACAAATTTTTTAAAATCTAAAATAAGCTTGAAAATTCTACGGAAAAATTTGTAGAACCTTGGAAGAACTTAAAAATTCTAGGGAACAATTTGTGGAACCTAGGAAAAGCTTGAAAATCTTAAGGAAAAAATTGTAAAACCTAGGGAAACCTTGTAAGCCCTAGGAAAAAATTGTAGCCTGTAGGAAATGCTTGAAAATTCTAGGGAAAAAATTGTAGAACCCATGAAAAGCTTCTAAGCTCTAAGAATACTAGTAGAACTTAGGAAAATCTTGAAAATCTTGGGGGAAAATTATAGAACCTAGGAAAAGCTTGTAAGCTCTATGAAAAAATGGTAGAACCTAGCAAAAGCTTGAAAACAGTATAAAAAATGGTAGTTGCGAGACTGAAAATTGACAATCGTGGGGGAAAGAGCAGCAGTTTCGAAGGAACGACTGAGCCAGAAGTCGTATAGCTAGCGGTGTGCGGTGTACATTATTAATCGCTGTTACGAAGCTGTTCGGCGCATCGAGCACCGTTGATTAATCGGCGGCACGCTCGAGATTTTAATTAATCCTCCCGGGAGAGAGAGAGAAAGGTTGATAGCAAGGGAAGGAAGGGAACCTATCGACGAGGAGAGAGAGAGAGAGAGAGAGAGAGAGAGAGAGACAGGAGTGTGCTCGTGCAGCGATCCAGACTTTCTCGTCGAAGAAATTACTTTGCCCTCGATAGAGCGCGCGCCATGCCGCGAAACGCTGAGGCAATCGGCAAACGAATCGGGAGAACCCCCTCGATTCCCGAAGGAACCCGAGATATCCTGACTCTTGCTACGCTTCGTGCACGCGTCAACGGGTAACCGGCATTCCTCGGCTTCCTCCTGGATTTCGCCGGATACCGGAGCTTGAGCATCTCAGCCTGAGCGATCATGTTCCGAGAACCTCGCGGGCGACAACTGCGATCACGGTGACAATCGGTTTTTTAAGGAAAAATGCAATGATGGCAATTCTAATTTACATCTTCCGAGAAATCTGGAAAAAATGCTACGGTAATATTGGTTTTGAATTTATTATCGCATGTTTCAATTCATTAGCACTACTATACTATTTCCAACCTATTAAAATTGTCAAGATAAAGAATGCATTTTTGTTCACCCACTAGTTGTAGAAATCGAGATAGAATATTTTTATTTTGCATAAAAATCCACTTATTGTAGCTTGTTTGTTTAGCTCAGCCTCCAAAATGACACCTTAAAAATATTAAAAACCAAAGGTTGCAAAAGAAATTCTTTTGAACAAACCCACTATTAAATTCAGAAATTAGTCATGTGACAAAATAGAAAATAATTTCCCAAGATACCACAGACGACGTCCTCGACCTCCAAGGGGGATGTTTCCTCCCCTGAAAACCCTACGGAAATGGAATATTATTTTGCAGCTCCAGGTAAAAAATCTTCCGGATATCGTTTACAAGGTAAGAAGTGGAGGAAGCCGGAAACTTTCGCACGCCAACTGGCACGAGGAAAAACTGTTGTAGCTGTTGGCACGCGACACGTGCCCGTTTCACAATCGTGGCTTGTAAACTCGACAGCTTGGAAAGAAGTTGCGGGGTGGCTGAGATTGCTGGCAATAATTATCGATTTCCAAAGTAATTCCTCCGGAAGCGGGGCGCAGGCCCCGAGGGCAGGGATCGGCAGTGTTCATGGGGAGGTGGGGGTGGAAAAGTATTCCCGGCAAATATTTCCGTTTTTTTTTCCGGGCGGTGGTAGCACGCCGAGAGGGGGCGAGAATGGACTCGGAGACGGAGGTGGGAGTTCTGATTTCATTAGGCCCGGTGTTATGCGATTAATTAAGTCGCGAGCTCCCAGGAAAAATAAGAGTAAAAGCGGATCGATCTCTCCGACGGCTTCTCTTTCCCTCTCGCAGCTTCTCTTTCGCTTAGTCTCCCTTCCTTAGCCACCCTTGGCTCCTTCCGGAGCCGTTACAACTCGGATATAAACGAAAACCGGGAAGAAAGAAGCCGTCTCGATTCGGCGGCGGAGGTGGAGGCGGAGGACGAAGAGGTTATGTTCGATGCCAGCCTAGTGGTCTGAGTAATCTTAGTATATGTATGTATATCTGCATTGCAATTAGTAAGAAGTTAGTGGACACCATTAATAGACTGTTAACAGCAACAGTTGAGACTCGAGGATTCCATTATACTATTAATTTTAAACCTTTAGTATTCAACAATTAGTGTCCAGACAATTTTAAACCATTTTTTACGATTCACTAATTTGTTTCTTTCCATTCACAACATAATATATTTACATAAATTATATAACCTCAATTTAGTAATAAAAATTGTCACACCAATATTCATTTACTAAATGTATGTATAAATTGAAAAAAATCATTGAGAATGTACAATAAATGGAAAAATCTTGGTTTTGGTGTTAAGCTTCGAGTGCATACAGTGAAAATTCCTTGAGCCATAAATTGAACTGACACAGTCCTAAGAGTTTTTGAACGATTTTATATTTTTAAAACAGAAAATTGTTTAAAAAATTCTAACAAATGGGTGCCCGGTGAACTACAAGGGCTAGACAACTCCGAACCTTCGTCGAGATTTTCTTATGCAAAAATGGTACTTCCGGGATCCAACAGCCGAAAACATTTCATAGGCTTGATGACTTGTGCACACCCCCAGTCGCCCCCTCGATGACGGAAATTCCGTCGTAACGATATCACACTGGCTCGCAACGGCGCGATATTAACGACGCGACCGTGTTCGCTTTGTGAAGCGAAACTATAACTGAATTTGGCCCCATCATTTTATGCATCAGACTCGCCATGCCGGTATAACTGAATTCGATGGGTAACGCAATTACGCATCTTTGCCCGTGCAGATATACGTCGCGCGTTCTCTCTCTCCCCGTCGAACGCGAGAGCACACGCCGCGCCGCTCCCACACCTACGTTCAGAGAGCACCATTAATTATTATATACGCGCGGCGCGATCGTGTGTCAACGATACCCACGCGCACCCACACCCTCCACCCCCGCAGAGAGCCCATAGCAGCCACCGCGAATCCGATCCCGGGCTGCCAAAATTAACCGATCCGCGGATCCACGAAAAGTTTCTCCCTCGTTCGAAATCGGTTTCCCTTTCGAGGGATGTACTCGCGAAAAACCACCCCCTCCACTCGTTCAAATAAATGTCATCATTCTAGCTCACTGTTGTATTGTAAGTCACGAAAGACCCGAGTATTCGAGGGTTAAGAAAATTACCGCTATCATTACAATTTGTGTATACACGATCTACAAAATATATAATTCAACCCTTAACCAAATACACGTATTCGCGTCCTAACAGTTGCAAGAAATATTCGCCTAATCAATGCGTTATTAGACCAGTCTGAAAACCAGACATTTATCCTAAAGACCTCGGTGAAAGTGCAAACGATACAAATCGTGTGGCAAAGGGTTGAAGCAAGATGGAAGCGCGTAACATCTCGAGCACTTGACGCACCGAACAAAGAGCCAATTACTCGATAGCATTGGAAAGCAATCTGTTGGTGTGCGCACTCGAGCCGATTCGATTACTCGAGAGGGTATCCAGAGACCCGGTCCCTTCTCCTTGAATGCGATTCGACCCTTCTGGGCGACTGCTCTGCCCTTTCCGGTTCTTTTTCTGCTCGCTTTCGAGTGCTCTCGAAAGCTCAGCCGTCATACTCCTCCTTGTCCGCGCGCGCTCGGGTAGTGCCGTCTCCGGCAACTTTGTAATGCATTTTATTTATTCACAAAGGCAAATACTCATTTACGGTGGCGGCCACCGGGTAAATGTCCGCGAGACCACGGCGGTACGACGCCGGCGACGTTCCCTCTTTTCCGGGTCTGTACGACTGCGAAAAGAGAGGCCACCCCCGCGGCCACCCTCTCGCAGCGTCATTAGCTTTCGCCGACACTTCACCCTTGGTCTCGGCACGCCAACGGAAAAAAAGAAAGAGACCCGGTGAACTTTGAAGAGCGCAACGGCGCCGATCCCTTTGACGGAGTTTCTGTAAATGGAGCTGGCCGAGATCGGACCACCCCCGCGCTTGTTCTTCCTCTTTGAGGCCGCCGGGAACCTTTCAAAACCGCGGGCATTTTTAATTTCCGAGGATTACCGCGGACGATAGAACCGCTCGGCGATTCCCACCGTCCACTCCTACGTTCTCGTCCTTTTCTTCCGCGGCTATTTGCCACTCGACTTTCCCCGACAACGGACCAACCCCCACGCCAAATTTCTTTCCACTCAAAGGGACTATGTCCGTTTTATTGGACCCGGGGTTCATAGATGATTGAGAACCACTGCGGCGGCTGCCTTTCATAGGGTCTTCGTTAGGCCGCGGTAAATGTATTATGACTTCTGATTGAGTAGCGAAGTTGCTCGATTTGTGCTAGGTTCGATGGAGCATAGTGCTTGCTTGGAATTATGAAATTGTACTGCGGGAAAAATTTTTCTGAATACCAAATTTTTTATTTTACGATTATTGAAACTATACGGATACATTTAAATAATAATTTTCTATCTGGATTGCAACAAACTTCTAATATTTTTAATCAGCATCTTTATAATTTTAAAAGTTTAAATAGGAATGTATTTTAGTATTTTTACAGTATTTTAAAATTCTTCTAATATTTTTAAACACCTTCATAATTCTAAAAACTATCAAAAGAATAATTTGGAAATCGCATTTTCTATTTTCGTCCCGTTTCTGTGTCTGAGCGATGACACAATTGCGGGGGGTGGCCTTGAGAAGCCAAAGTCTTTTGCCGCGGCCATAATCCGCTGACGTTAACGTTCCTCGTGAACAAACTCGTCCAACTGTGACGATGGTCGAGGAAACGTGGCCGCAACGGAAACAAGGATGAAACAGTTCGTCGGGGGTGGGTTTCGTACGGAGAGGGTTTGGACGGTGCACGACGGGGGTAGTGGTGGTGGTTGGAGATGGAAAAGCGAAGGTTAGAGGGCAGGGAGCAACATCTAAGACAATGAGATACGGGCCTTTGGAGTAATCCTCCGGCCTTCCTTGGCGTATCGACATTAATTCCCTTGCCCCTCCACGCCCACCTCCCTCAGCTTTTAACCGGAACAGACGCACCCTATAATAGGCAAGTTGGAATCCAATCTGCAAGTTTGCAAATTCGATTCGGCCGTCTTGCGAGAAGAGAACAAGGCGGAGTTAGCGAGCAGCCTTGCAACGTTCCACGGACTGTCCGCGGATCCCCTTAAATCCTTTATCTGAAGTCTCAATGTTAGATCTCCTTCTCTATCGTCTGAGACTCTCAATCTTACATCAATGTGTTAGAGGAATTGTTCTTCACTGCTTGAAGAATTTCTGGTAGAAGATTATTGAACATCATTACTAGGTGCTTTCTGGCTAGGAAAGATGGATAGAGGTGAAGAGAGTCAAGAAAGAAGGGGTTGCAAAGCTGAAGAAATACTAACCCGTTGCCTTGCAATTTGATTCCGGGGCTGCAAATTGAAACATTCTATTTAATTTCGCCTAGAGAACATTGCTTTAAAATTTTCGAAACACGGTGGGGTTGCTATCACATAAATAAATATTAATTTTAAAAACTGATGAAGCACACTCAGTTTAAACTCTAAAGAACAGCCAATAAATATAAAAATAGCTGCCACGTTAGAAAATGACGAATAGGGGATGAAAGGGGTGAAGACAGAAGAACGAGCAAGGGTTTGAAAAAAGAAGAATCGTGCAGAATTATAAAATAAGGGAGCAGAAAAGTGATCACAGGAGTTTCGGAAAGCAAATGTTCCTCACACGAGGGGCAAAGTCACCAAATAAGAACACAATGTTCCCGAGGCCAGAGGGGTAGTTCGAGGAAGTATCTTTCAATTATTTCGGCGATGGGAAGGAGCAAGACTCCAACGGGACTGCTTCCCAGTTACGATTCGAACGAGGAGCAAAGCCCTGCACGTGGTCTCTGCCCCGGAACCCTTCGCCCGAACCCTTCACCCGCTGTACCCGTCCGTGTTCTTCCACCCTACCGCGGGTTTCTTCGACCCTGCGTTCGTCTCGATGCTCGCTCAGCCGCCGCCACCGCCTTCCGCGAGCAAGCATTAAGAGCTCCTAGATTTATTTATAACTACATTTACGCCGCGCATGCCACTCGCTCGCAACCCCTTCGAGAACTGCGAATTATTGCGTTTATGCCGGCGGCGTACCCTCCTGCTACCCGCGGTACCCGCGCCGTTCATTGAGAAACCTCGGGACTGCTGAAGATTTGCTCTTCTTTCGTCGTTGCATTGAAGAGGATCTAGTTCAGAGTAGGTTCAGTCTTGATGACTAATTTTTACGTCTAGTCTTAGTGAATGTGCAATTTGAAGTTATTAGACTCTACCTGGACCTATGGTGAGCTTAGGGTATGTTAAATTTGAAGCTAGTTGCAGGACTCTGCTTGTGCTCACGTTAAATTTAGGGTATGATCAGTTTTAGGGTAGCTAGTGGACTCTACCTGGACCTATGTTGAGTTTAGGGTACAGTGCCAAATTTGCTAATAATGCTAAGTTTGAAGCTAGTTATTGGACTCTACTTGGACCTATGTTGAGTTTAGGGTATGATCAGTTTGAGGGTAGCTATTGGACCCTGCGTGGGCTCAAGTAAATCGTCAAATACCTTGAGTCTGAGGGTAACTATTGGATTGTCAGTTTCCAGACGAAATCTTGATGAAATTTGGAATCGGGTTGGGTCCGGGTGTGAACCCGGCCTTAGCATAGGAAACAGCTTTTGTTTAGAAGGATAAACGGGATTCTGCGTGTCTCAGTTCCACGGTGAAACGCGGACGCGTGTGTATACCGTGTTTCCTCCGGAACGTTAAACAACGTTACCTTTACCGTGTCACGTATATTTGCCCGAATAAACTTTCCACTTGACAAACTGTGCGGCTCACGGTTGATATATACTCGCTCGCTTACCCGCCAGCCGTCGTCGGGTACGCGGTATTCTCTCTCTCTCTCTCTCTCTCTCTCTCTCTCTCTCTCTCTCTCTCTCTCTCTCTCTCTCTCTCTCTCTCTCTCTCCCTCTCTCTTGTAAGAGAGTTCCCCGTTGGAATCAGCCTGCCCTCGAGTTTCGCGTACCCGTACGGAGTACCCATCCTCTTTCGTCGAGAATTATTCGGGCTTTACGTCAAGCCTTACGACGTCCCTCGAGCTAAGGAATCTAATTTGAGCGATGTACGACTACGCGCCAGCCTAACGTCTTCCTTCCTATCCTAACCACGCCAGAACACCCCCGCTGCACACCCCTTGCCCCTGTTATTCGAAGACTTTGATAATTGTTGCCTGCACTCGAGCTGTACGCGCGAACCTGTTTGTTTCCGAACGGGACACGGAGATTAAAATTCGTTCGCAGCCATTCTGAATATTTCTGTGTCCTAAGTCGAACTACCCCCTTCGACACATTCTCCACACCTCACTATTTTCAAATTGTCTACAATTTTTCTGTCTTCATGGTCAGTCATTTTTTTCAGCTCCTAGAAGTTTGTAGAGCTAGAACTTACTCTAAAAATCGCAGAGGGTAAAAAAAAATTCTAGAGCCTAGAGAAGGCCTCTAGATCCTAGGGAAAGATTGAAGATTTCAAAGAAAAAATTGTAGAACCTAGAGAAGTCCTCTGTGGATCCTAGTAGGAAATTGCAGAATCCAGAAAAAAAATCGTGGAGCTCAGCATAAACTTCTAGAGCCTAGAGAAGGCCATCAGATCTTAGAAAAAGAATCCAGCAGAAAATCGTACAACCCGGAAAATATTGTAACGCGTAGAGCCGGCTTGTAGATCATGGGGGAAGATTGTGGAATCCAATGAAAAATTGTAGACCTCAGAAAACATGATTGTCTCTGTATGGGAAACTGAATATTCAAGACTCTAATTTTTCCTGGACCTTTCCGACGACCTCTGCCCAATCTAACCCCTTAATCGTCTGATTCACGCCCTCCGGCTCATCAACCAACAATTTTTCCATCTCCGCCACCATTAATTTTCTTTCAATTTTCCTGCCTCCCACAATCCTATCTGTTTCTCACGTGCGGCCAGGTGCGCCCCCAAAGATAAAGATTAAGAGTTGAATGTAACGAAGTAGTCTCCCAAGGGTTCTATCTCTCGAAAAGAAATACATAGCACAGAGAGTTAACGAGGCTAGGAGGTGCTGGTTGTGCTCGAGTCGCCGCGCCGCGCCGCGCCGCGCCGTCGTCGTCCATTCCTCAAGAACCAAGAACCTCGAATGCATGAGCTCGCAAACCAGGACGACTGTCGGATGTTTCTTTTAATTCGTTGCTGCCCCCCTATGCTCGCCGCCGCCGCCGCCGCCTCGCCGACGATCTCGTTTCGATAAGAGTCTGCAAGCGTTACCGGTGCATTTCGCACGCCAGGCAAAGAACTCGCTAGCGAACTCGCTTCGCACGCTCTCGGAAACGTTATTACAATTAATCGCCACAGCGGCGGATCCCGCGCGGCTGCGAAACCCGAGCATCTTCACTAACATGATGCGATAGTCAACGGAACACGCGTACACCGGTCCCATCGATTATCGAGAAATCCGCGAAAACCGAGATACGCATCGGACCTGCGTGATTAGCTGGATGAAAAGGAACTTTCACGAGCCCCCCGAACAAAGACCTTTGTTCCACTCACAATCGGTAACGAGGACCGAAGAATATGCGTGTAAAAATCGGCAGAAGCTCGGTTTCGATTCTGCAATTCGATTCACAAGCAATTGAAGATGGCAATCCAAAATTCGAGATTTCGACCAGAGACCAAGATGACAACTACCAGATACTAATAAGTAGATATTTTTGCAAAATGAACATTTTCTGCATCAATTGCAAATTGATAATCAATTTATTACGTTGGAAATAACAGTATTATTAAATTCTTTTCATCTCTCTGCCATTTTAGATTTTACCTATTCTTTAAATGCATAAAATCCCCAGTGAAGAAACATTAATTTTATTCTTCTCGTGTTATTATTAGACAGCCGATTTTTATGCGAAATAAAAATTGTAAGAGACTGGAGTTAAATAAAAAAATTAATATTTCCACCTTTAATGACCTTGAAAGGTCGAAAATAATGTGACAATGTCCTTAAATTTGCATAAATTTCTGCAGTCTGTTAACAACATTTTCGTATTGTTTCCATCGCGAGGTTGTCCAAAAAAATTGTTCTCATTCCGAATTTCTCCAGAACAATATCCGAAATTGTACTTTCAGTCTCTCGGGATCCGCTCTGGGTGTGAACTAGAGACAGATTACAATTATCCACGTGATTAACTGGATAATGGGTAGGCGGAGAAGTTTTCCGCGCACCCCGATTTTGAAAAATAACATCGGCAATTCCGGATCGACGTCCGATCGTAGGGAATTCCCGTGAGCCGACTTAGGGGGAGGGTGAAGCGGGTGAAGCGAGTGAAATGAGTCGGGAAATTGTTCCGTAGGAATTTATCAATTTTCTTTGAGGGATTCTAATTGTACTAATTTGTCGAGAGCCGCCGATTCCGCGGGCACACGACGCCGAAGGGGTCGGCTCACGGAATTCTATCGTTTAATCTCCGGGGGGGGGGAAGGTTCCTTTCTCGGAAGATGCGTTCGATCGCGAAGTCGCACAAGAGCGATATTCGCGATAGGAGGCATCCTAGCGTGAGAAGCGTTTGATCTCTCCCCTAATTTTGAAAATTCGTCGATCGGACCCGTTCATCCAGATCTCGGCCTCTGCCTAGCCTCTCGAAGAAGGATTAAGGATCGAAGGCAAACACGAAATCAGACTTATTTATAATGACTGGAGCTAGGCTCGCTCGCTTGTCGCGCTGATCGCGAGGCCGGCCCGCCCACATCGCAGACATTCGTGCGGTTACGTTGCGAATTTATCGGGACTTATTATCTATACGAACTCGCCGGGAACTCTCGCGTTAACTAGCTCTTTTATTTCCTGCTGCTCCGTCCGTCTGCTCGCCGTGCTCCTCTTCCCGCAGAAACAAAAACTCAACCCTGACCCAAAAAGGTTCGATCCTGATGTTGGGATCGTGGTGTAAACGGCAGTGGGAAAAATGAGTGTAGGTCAAATACACTGAACTTCAAATTTTATTCGACGTCACGTTTCCAACCCTTCGAGCTCATCTTATCTTCCATTTCAGACCAGAGTAGCCAGATCAGGGGAGGGAGTACGAATTGAGAAGAAAAAGTTACCCCCTCTCTACCAGGACCGGTTGAGTCATGTGACCGGGCTGTGGCGGGAATACCGTCCTACAGGGGGAAGGTGGAGTGGGGAGACAAGTCTTACAATTAATGCGGCTACTCTGTGTCAGACTTTGATCAGTAGACGGTGGATCTGCATGCGAAATAAAAATTTACCTGAATTGCAACAAAGTGTAATAGAAGTTTGTTTAAAAAAATAATATAATTTATTTTTGTAGATTTAAATCACACCTGCTCATTCTTGTAAATGCATAAAATCATGATTAAAAGACATTTATATTCATCGCATATGAATTGTATGATTTTAAAATATTATAAAGTGTTTTCATTAAGAAATTTTATTATTCGTCACTTTCGAAGGTCCTACCTTCAATTTTAAATCGGCTATTTAATTTTACGTTTCATTAAAAGTTGTTTGAATGTCAATCGAGGTGATTATTCAGCCCCGTAGAAACAAAAACGTCAACCGTGACCCAAAAAGGTTCGACCCTCGATCTCTCGAACACTGTCATCGATTCTCGAGGAACGTGATAGGAACGGTAGCGAGAGAAATGCGAGCGAAAGGGTGAGGGTGCGAAGGAGAAGTCTAGCTTTAGGGTATCGACGATCGGAAAGGATCCATCTCAGAGAGAGAGGGAGAGAGAGAGAGAGACAGAGAGAGAGCGAGAGAAAGAGAAGGAGAACAGGCGCACGTCGGGAAAAGAAGAATCGAGAGAGCTCGGGGCTGATATCAAAGCAAGGCAAACAATACGGCGAGATGCTGATGCGATTGTATTATGGCTAGTGGACCGGGTGATCCATTGTCTCGTCACGTTCTACCCACTCGGTTCTTTTATCTCGATCCCCGTAACACTCGTATCTCGTCGTATCGAGTGAGCATCCATCGAAAGTAGCACGCTCGCGAGCATAGGAGGGGCTCGGCCCGAGGCGTACGTAACACGCGGGATCTATCGAATCTCGGGAATCCGGCGATACGCGTCGCGACGCCAACCCTTGTCTTCGGATCGACGGAATCTTGAGCCGAGAACAACGTGTCTTTTGACGCTCTTCCTCGAACCTCCACGCTCTTCAATATTAATTATTAAATCCAATCGAACAGTGCTGAACATTTTATTCCACATGAACCGAGGTGATATTTAGATTTTTTTAGATTTTTCTTTTACCATAGTATACGGAACTAATAATTTTTTAATTTTTTCAACCCTTCATGTTCGTCTTATTTTCTACTTCAAACGAGGCTGTTCCGTCGCGGAACCATGACGGCTTCGATAACTTCGTCGAAAAATAACTTTATGGTACGGACAACCATCTGCGAGTTTTTCATTTTCTCCATCTGTGCATTTCGTTTAACATCGAGCCATTATATGTCTACATAAAAGTCATTTAGAAGGTCAGGGATTTAAGCATGATTACATTAACCCTCGCAGGTACGAGAACCTTACCATAAAGTTCCAAGGTTTAAAGAACACTTGGTGACCAGATGCATCACCCCTGCCACGGGCCCAGCGCGCTTCGGGCGCATTGGAAGGAGTGGTGACACAGGGTTAGTCAATTTTACAATTAGGCTAAATATTAGGAAACGCCTTAAGAGGACACACGCTTGGGAATGATGTGCGAAATTCGCGAAGAGTGGAGACTCAAGTCGATGAGGGTGGAAAATTCAGTTCAGCGAGTTAGAACATAATTTCCCATCGTAACGAAAACATCGCTGTCAAGTACAACTTCGTTGAGTTTACAAATAACAATCGAATTTACCGAAATCAAATCACGCGCACCATTAGCTGTACCTTCAGATCCCATTGCCCAAAAATTAGTTTGGCGGGCAATTCGATTACAAAATATGCGATCGCGATACGAGCGAAACAGAGGCATTTTGACAATTTTAGATAATGTGCGATGGCATCCGAATGTGTAAGAGGCATTTGTAGAAACATAAAGGCTTGTTTCAACATAGTATAAAAATTTAATCGTACCCATGTATGTACAGTAAAATGTACAAAATTCAACCCCCTATGTCCGTTCTAAGTTGAGTCATTTGTATCCTCTTATTATTTATTTTGTATACTTTTAAAATTGTATATATTGTGCAGCAAAAATGGTCACAAAATATTGAGAGAAGATTAGCAAAAGGATCTGGCTCGGAATGAAGAGGTGATGATAGATAAACAGGGTGGGTGTCTGCGAGGAGGTGATCGCGTGAACGACCACGATGGCTCCGGCGCTTGTTCCGTTTCCGGTTTCGTCCGCGGATCTCGGCTCGCGGAGATATGGGTTGGCGCGCGCGAACGCCGCAATTAAGACCGTAGGAAATCACCGGGAAACGAGAAGAAGACGCGTGACGGGGCCGGATAAAATAAATGGAAACACGACGCGACGGCGCGAAAGCGAAATTGGATATACACACGGGGCCGGGGCGGCCGTTGAGAGAAGAGAGCGAGAGAGAGAGAAGGCGAGCGCGAACGAACGAGCGAGTACCGGCAGCGAAATTTATTTGGTTTTCATTCAAATCGCCTCATCTCGCATTTATGTATTCCGTGATATTGCACTTTTTAAACTCGCCTGCTTTCATCGCACGCCCGCTGGATATTAAGACCCTCGAGTCCCCGTGTATTAGTCGTATAAATTTACTGCGGGGGAACGACGTTAGGATTCGTTCAACGCTGTGCTGCCACGGACACTACACGGTTCTAGAACCCCCCCGGACCCAACCTGTGTACACCACCCACCCCCTGATATCTCTCCTCCCTCAATCTCTCTGCACCCCCGTACCTCGGTGCCCGCGACCCGTCGCTCTTCTTCTTCGTCGACGTTTTCTTCGCGCCAACGGTATGCCAACGATTTGTATTAATTACGGTCGCCCCGATGGTATCCCGCCGTCTGAAATTAATGACGCGCGCTGCGGCGACCGGGCTTCTCGCCTTATAAATTATAAACAAGGCTTGCTTCCGCGTAGACCTGCTATCGCTACCAATCATCGGAGAACGGGGCCTTGCTGCCTAGGGGACAGTTCCGGGACCCTAGGACGAAATTGTAGAATGTCCAGAAAAATTGTAGAGCTCGAGAAAAATTCTACAGTCTAGGAAAACCTTCTACATCCTGGGAAAGGGTAGTAGAAATCAGAAAAATTTTAGAGCTCGGAAAAAAATTGTAGTGCTTAGAAAAAAATGTTCGCAGTTCTGACAAAGCTTGCATATTGTAAGAGAAGGTTGTACGATCCAGGGAAAAAATTGTACTGCTCAGAAAAAAATTGTAGAGTCTACAAAAGGCCTCTAGAAGCTGCAGAAAATTGTAGAAGCTACAGGAAAATTGTAGAGCTGTACAGTACGAGACAAATATTTTAGAGCTCGGAAAAAATGTTCGGAGCTTAGAAAAGGGTTGCAGATTCTGAGAGAAGGTTGCAGGATCTAGGAAAAAATTTTGGTGGCCAGAAAAAAATTGTACAGCATCTAGAAGCTTTTCCCAGACTCTAGCCGACTCTAATCTCAACAATTTTCCCCGGAGCTGTACGATTTTGTATTTTCCGTCGATGCACACCAGTCGCGCAGCTGCGTGGGTGAAATGAGCAGTTGATACAGGCTTCGCGCGCATTATTTCCGGTTTCCCGATCGGGCCGAGTATTTATTCGAATCCGTCCCGAGAGCGTAGCAGCAGCGAAAAGTACAAGGGACAAGATCGATGGAGTGGCGGGTCCGACCGCCCCCGTGGCAGGGACAGGTTGGTCATTTATAAAATGAAATCCCTCGAATATTTCAGTCGTACAAATCCCCGAGCTGGCAGCGCGGGTGGGGTCGGCAGTCAGGCAATCGTAAAAATTCCACGAGGTCTGCTCGCATTGGAAATCCGCGTAATTAACCGAAGGAATTCCGGGGTTATACGCGGGCCAGGGGTTGATTAAAAACGCGAGCATCGCCTAGAATGGAACGGAGAATGGGGAGAATGGGGTTTCTCGCTCGTTGCCCGCCACGTGCACTTTCTCCGGTTCGTTTCTCGTCTCTCTCGTGTCTTCGGATTTTTTTATCGGTACACATATTCCACATTGAATATCGGGAAATGTTTATTTGTTTGCAAATAAAATGCGCGATCGGAGAGAAAAATAACTGCATTCGATGCATCGGATTGTTATGGGATTTTTTCGAAAATCGGAGAATTCGCTATACAGATCACTGAACTGATAGAGTACACGTTTATTAATTTGCTGGTAGAAACTAATAGATGGGGGTTATAATAGTGATTAACAGGTGTGTATTAAAGAAATTGATACTACCGATAATTAGCATGCGCATAAATTAATGTTAACGGATCGGAGTAGATAGTAAGACCAGTTTGATAGAAGACAGGCGCGAAAAACGATGTACCGCGTAATGCCCGCGATATCCAGAAATTAATTAAGCCTGGAATAGTAGAACAATTAATGTAACCGTTAAGAATCTCAAGCAGGAAAATTAGATCGGCAAAAGCAAAACGGTCATGAATAGTCAGCAGATTACGTCTGTTCTAGATCCGAGATATACGCCCGTGATCGTATCATTTCGCGTGCTTTGCAAATCAGGCCTCGCTTGAAAATTCCATGTTCCTTCGAATTCCTTCGTCCTACATATATCCCTGTGATCGACGAGTGTTGCCCATGAGGAACTACGCGAACCTACAGGGAGGTCAAATAAAATATTTCGTTGACTCTAAAATTTGTTTATGAACTCTACAATTTTTTCGGAAAAAATGATAAAACCTAGTCATATAGCTTGCAGGTCCTAGAAAAAAAATGATAGTACTCTGGAAAAGATTCTGTGGCAACGAAAAATAAATTTTGAAGTGTCCGTGATTACGTTGGACCGTCTTAAAAAATTCGTAACTTAATAAACGAGTGGTTCGAGGGTGAAAGAGGGCTGGTAAGGGGTATGTTGGGGGTGGTTCCGTTTTATAGTCGCGAAGTGTCTCGCAGCGGATCGCGGGGAATCACGGGCTAAATTAGCGGACGTGCCTCGCAGCGAGCAAAGTAGAATCTCGCGGCGATAAATCGAAGTCGTGGCGTGGCCCCGGGAACGCGAGGAAAAGCGACCGAAGAATTTCGTTTCCATAAATAATTCAAGTCCCGTCCGACAGCGAGCGCCCCTCGACGTTGTTCCACCCCCTTCTCGGTTAGTCGTCGTTCTTTTTCCACTCCCGTAGCATTCGAGCGGTCAAAGGGGAAGTCTAAGAACCTAATCTTTTCGCAAAAGGGTTTCTGGGAGCACCTGAGAACCCCGAGCCGGGAGGAGGAGTCTACGCCCGACACCCCCTAAATACTTAATTCCATTTTCGCCTAATTGGACAGTTTTATTAAGGGATGCATATTTCAGATGGCGTTTTTATTATGTCTATTGGGAGCGAACCGCGCGCAGCAACGGGGTAAGATGAGACGGTGCTGGGATGGTGAGGAATTCCGACGAGGGGGGTGAAAAAAAAATTAGATTTCAACCCTTCGAAAAATATTAGCACGCCCGGGAGAAGAGAGAAAGAGTGGTTGAGACACCGGACCTCGGGGTCGATGCGAACGAGCAACCCTTCGCCAAAGGGCGCCTGTCGTTTTTTTCCGACGGAGCTATTGTCTCAAGGATTAAAGGACGAGCGTCTAAAGTCCCGGGGACAAACCGCAGTTTTCTGAGCCGCCCCCGCAATCTTTTCCGCGCGATCGAGCACGACTTCAACCCTCGACAAATACTCGGCACTAGGGCTGTTTCTTATCTGTCGATGTTCAGGTCCACAGTACCACCTGCCGATACTAATTGGCTGGTTAAAATTGCAGGCGAGTCAATTTAGACATTCGAAACATTGAAATAATCGAAGACCTTGATGAAATATCAAATAAGTAGGTCCACTTTTTAGTAAAATTTTACTCGATAAAGCATGTTTACGAAGGTCTTATACTGTCAGTATAACGAGGATCAACCCCTTCTAGATATAGAACCATCCCTGACAGATGAAATAAGGAAATTAGAAAATTAGGGGCCAGGAAGCTCCGTTCTCTGGTTGAAGAAAATAAAAGCTCGTATTGTCGACAATGGAGGGCAAGATAAGGTTGCAGGAGGGGTGCTATGTAGGCGGGGGCGTATAAATTTTAATAAGCCTCATTCGGCGACCCTTTGAGCCCGGCGAAATGAACGAATTAAAAGTTTCCGCCGTTTTAGTGGTCTCGCGGTTGACATTTCAGCTCGCGGGACGATCTCGCGGAATTGCGCAACTTTCGTCGTTCCGAAAAACGGAATCCCGGCTGGAATGTCCGCCGGGAGCGTTATGAATTACGCATCCTGGCGCTTGCGTAGCTTCTGGATCTGTCTTAGGGTGCTAGGAAAAAAATTTTAGACACCAGTCAAAGCTTGGCGGTCCTAGGGGAAAATTGTGGAACCTAGGCAAAGCTTGCAGGTCCGAAAAATAAAATTGTGTAGTCCAGCCAAAGCTTGCAGGCCCCAGAAAAAAATTGTAGAACGTAGAAAAAGCTTAAAAATGCTAAAAAAAAAATGGTAGAATCCAGTCAAAACTTGCAAACTCTAGGGAAAAATTGTAAAACCTAGAAAACACTTGCAAGACATAAAAATAAAAACGTAGAGACCGGAAAAAGCTCGCGAGTCCTCGGAAAAAATTGTACACCCGAATTGTACCGTTGCAAGAGTCCTGCAAGCTCTAAGAAAGTTGGAGGCACGTGTATCGATACGAGCTTTATCTCTAAGAATTTTTGAATAAGAAATGGAATCGATGTGGAACTGCTGCGAGAATTCCGAGTATTGAGGAAGCCTGAGACACGTGTAACGTTCCCTCACGCACCCCTTCGGCCCACCCCCGCGGCGTGAATCGTCGAGGCGAAGCGAAACGAGGCCCGGCGAGGCAAGGCGAGACGCAGCGAGTAAGATTTCAATTAAAACAACCCCCCGGCACGACGGGGGATTAGCGATACCAATCCGTTCCGTGGCGGGCGGCGAAGCCCCGGTTATGACACGGCATAAATATCAATGTAAATTACCAGCAAGCGCCGCGGCGCCCGAGATCTCGCGAAGACGTCTCGCCAGGCCGAGCCGTTCCTTTATGAACGCAATCATCGCGCGATTTTGCATTTATGAGGTTTAAATTGCTACCACCTACCGTCTTATTGGTATCACCTCGCGGAAACCCCCGTGGGGCTGTCCCGTTGGGACCCGTCGCTTCGTCTCCTGGACCTTCTAAGGTAAGCAGAGGGAGATCCAGGACTCAGACTCGTTTAATTTAATATTCATTCTTTTGGGAACATTGTTAACTCTTGGTTCAAGGTTTCTGGGACGCCTTGAGCGAGACTGGTTTAATTTAACCCCTCGAAACCATTTACAGGCTTTATTTAACATATTATCTTTTAGCGCTTACGTTATATTATCTTAAACTTTGATTTCGTTAATATCAAGGGGGCCTAAGAAACAATTGTAGAAAAAAAATTGTAGAGCGTAGGAAAAAAATTGTGGAAGCTAAGAAAAGTCTGCAGAAACTAAGGAAAAAATTGTAAAAACTAGGAAACCCTTGCAAATGCTATGGAAAAATTTGTATAAACTAGGAAAAGCTTGAAAAAGCTAAGGAAAATATTGTAGAACCTTGAAATAGCTTGCAAGTAGAATGAAAAATTGTAGCAGCTAGAAAAAGCTTGTAGAACCTTGGAAAATGTAAATTTCTGTACGTGCACGAAGAGTATATTGAATTCGACTGTGTCGTGTCCGAGTTTCCTGGTTTCCTGACAGCGTCGGCTATGATTGCGGGCCCCGTTTACGGGCAGGAAAGTTAACGCAACGTCCGAGAGCAGATCGTTCGGCGGATAAGCGAAGTAGCAGAGCGCGCTCGCGCGTATCGTGTAACATTACGTTCATTAAAGGCGGACGAGCGTGTTCGTGTATACGCGGACTCTCCTCTTAGTTGGGGGATACATCTCTCTCTCCACGGCAACCCTTCAGTTCCCTTCGATTCCCTTCGGTTCTTACGTTCGAGGTAAGCCCCCTCGAAAGCCCCTGGCTCACCCTTTTTGCCTACTCCGGGAATGGTATCGGGTTACTCCCGACATAATTCCGTTAATTATGATTTCGTACGACGATTTTCCCTCGGCGAGTCTCGCGGAGTTATCGTTTCATGCTGGGGCATTGTTTCATAGACCGTCCGCGGTGTACACGTGTGTATGTACAATGTACAGTGAACGACGCGACGTTGATTCTTCTCTGGAAACACTTTTCAACCCATCCGTCCTCCCTCAAGATGCAAAATTAATCCGCGTGTGATAACGCGCAACTGTAGAACACCGCGGAATTCTATCGCTGTAATTGTGCCGGTTATCGCAACAGAATCAGCGAGGTTACAATCCGGGCGCAACAGTTTGGAACAGTTTGAAAAATGAAGGCTAATTCCAGCCGAGTAGTAGCCACTCGGTTTTCCTGTTTGTTATCGCTGTTTATGGGCGCATTTGCAAGTACAATCCTCGTTACTCCGGCATACCGCACTCAAGGAAATCTCTGTATTTGCAGATTTAAGGGACCATAAATACCAGCAGCATTTTATTTCCATCGCTAATGGGCTCTTTAAACGAAACTGTATTAATTCCAGATTCTCTTTGTGAGCTCGCGGGAATTTTTATGCGCCTACGCGATTTTAATAAGCGCAGAAACCGCTGTACGATGATACGCAATTAGCTCATCGCAGATATTCCAGCGAAATTTGTAGAATTTTGCATTCTTAAGCCCACGCCTACTGCGAGCTGGTCACGCCTTCTGAGAATTAGCCACGTCTACTTTGAGCTAGATTTGCCCCCGAGGGCAATATAAAACGCTCTCAACTGGTGTTTGCAATAGACGACTATTTTAGAACGAATAAAATCTGGACTTTCTGAATTTGTGATTAAAAAATACAGAAAAATAATGCATACTCTAATCCAACTATCCCACACACACAGTGTCCCCATGCCCTCTGCCCCAGTGAAGGGTTAGAACGCTCCGACACCCCCGGGGATAGGAGCTGCTCGGTTCGCACAAGCTCCAGCGCCCAGATCCCCCAAAGACGGGATTACAAAACCGAAGTAGGTCCTGGCGACAATTTCCGTGGATTCTGTACGTGTTCCCTAAGACATCTTGTGCTCGACAGAAGCCACAATGCGAGCGTGGCCGAGCGACACGTTGAGAACTCGAAATCGGAGGATCTCGAAGAAAACGGTAGCCGGAGGATAATCGACTGTCGCCGACTAATTCGAGCGTGCTAAGATCTCGAGCACCAAGGCAGGAATTCGGGAAGAGGGGGGCAGATCCGTTTCTGGCTGCGATTCCGCTCGGTGAGCAAAGGCGGCTCGGCGCGACAGCATCGCGAGAAAAAAGGGAGGGGAGAGAAGAAAAGAAAGAAAGAGAGAGAGAGAGAGAGAGAGAGGACGTAGGGAGGCAAGAGGGCGTTAACTGAACTTTAATGGAGATCGTAGATAAATCGTTCCGACGGACGGTGAAAGAACTCTTTGACGGATTACGACCGAAATCGTATCTATCCGGTGGCTGCGTCCCTTTGGGAGACCGGCTCGTCTACCTGAGACACTAAGACCTCTGACTGAGACCTGCCGAGAGTTGCTCGGGGTGTAGAGGGTGACGAAGAGCTTTTTTTCCAGCGACTATACGCGGAATTAGCGGCCGCGAATAAAAGGGCACAGAGCGACGAAGTGGGGGCGAAGAGGAACAGCGGAAAAAAAGAGATTGAGAGCAGGAAGGCGCTCAACAAGTCGAATAAAAAAGCTCATAAATAAAGAGGAGGAATTCTCTCCTGCCCTGCTCTCGAACCACCCTTTCGCCTCCACCCTCTACTGTGCTCTCTCGGTCTCTCGCAGACCCTCGCACCCTCCGCGTTTCTGCGAATGTCCCCGCGGACACCTGTTGCTGCGTCGCGCCCTCCGCAGCCCGTGTCAAACAGAGAAACAGAGAAACGAAAGGGGACAAACGAAACAGGGGAGGAAATTGAAGGCACTCGCTCGATTGCTCTCGCCGACGATTGTCGGGCGAATTCGACGCACGATTTACCCCCGTACCGAACGGGGTCGCGTTGCGATTTCGTTGTCGTTGTGGTCTTTCGGAATTGACCATTTTTTCAGCAGGGACTTTTAATCATTCTTTGATTTAATTATTATACCTATAATTAATAATCCCCAGACGTCGTTCGAGTTCTAATAATTTGTCTTATATTTTTTGATTTGCGATTACTAGACTTATTATTTCATCCCTGAACGACTTTGTTACATTAAAAACAATAGTAAAATATTCTTGAATTTTTAAAATCTTTTACTGTTTTATATTGCACCCAACCAATCTAGTAATTACTACACTACCGATTTTGTGTATTTATAGCTTGTGGAAATTTCCAAAAAATGCCGGAGTATCGAATTCGACAGACTTTAGTGCGATTTTTACTTATTTTGATTTTACCAATGAAAATAGGATTTTATTTGAAACCACTTTCTTAAGAATTGAAAATTACATAAATGTCTAGTAATGATTGCCGATTTTATGCATTTATGACGTCAGGTTGTGCAGCCACATTGAAATTTTTTGAAACCATTCTTGAAGAAAATAAAATTTGTACCGGAAATATACAGGATTAAAGTAAAGTTGGGATTGAAGAGTGTACAGTAATACGATTTATCATCGTGTGTCTGACAAAACGATGACGATTAGTATCGCAATCCAAGGCTCCGGAGCGGAGGTTCGCACGCGTACTCTCCTCGCGTCGTTTCCACATTCACGCGGCAGATTTGTGATAAATGGAATGCCGGGAACGCGGCCGGATCGGGAATTCTACGCTCGGGGCTGCCCGCTAATTACAGGGTGGTCCGGAATAAATTACAACCCGACGAAAACGCGGGCTCTCGTGGGTGTGATGTCGCTTCAAAACCCGATGTCTCCACACGTTCCGAGAACAATCAATTCTGCGCACAAGTTCTCCCTTTCTCTCTTAACTGGAGCATTGCTCTTTTTCGGATTCTTTTCTGAATATGGACGATTCGGAGCTCGATCTCTCATTTAAACCACATCAAACATCTAAATTTTTCGGAATCCGGATACTTTATTCAATTTCTCAATCCACGTCAAATATTCCAAAATAGATCAACTGTAAATTTGTGTGGGAAATCACATCAAACATTTTTCTTCATTCTATATTAAAGGGATCGATTAAGGATCTACTGAGGATCAATCTGGTTCGCAAACAACGTTAAACGTTCCATGTCTCAAGATTTTACAGGGTGTACCAAAATTCCTTCAACTCCCTGAAATGGACGATTCCTGAGGTCATTCGAAGCGACATTTTCCTTTTCCAAAATGTCCGCCCCGGCTTTTTTTAGGAGTTATTAACGAAAAACACGGACCAATCAGAGCGCGACCTACACGCGTGTAGGCAAAGATGGTCCGGCGCGCCAGCAGAGCCGAAATACGACGAAAGCTGTACTGTTTACACTAGTGTTTTTATGACTGGTACGTCACGATGTATTGATCAACACGGACGGTTTCCGCGTATCTGCGTTGACGAAAAAGTCTTCTTATCAAGGACTTACAGATCCAGACGACTGCTGGTGCGTCGGACCTTCTTTGCCAACACATGTCTAAGTCGCGCTCTGATTGGTCCGTGTTTTTCGTTAATAACTCCTAAACAAAGGCGCAGCGAACATTTTGGAAAAGGAAAATGTCGCTTCAAATGACCTCAGGAACTGTCCATTTTAGGGAGTTGAAGGAATTTTGGGACACCCTGTATATTAAGACTGAACAAATTCTCTGTCAAGTCTTCAACAAATTCAACCGATTTGACGACGATTTCAAGTTCGACTACCTTAAGACACCATCTCTCTTTCAAACCACGTCAAACATTCCACTTTTATAAATGCACTATTAAAGCCTGAAAAAATTCTCTGTTAAGTCTTCAATAAATTCAATCGATTCGAATACAATTTCAAGATCGATCAACTCAAGACACCATCTGTCTTTCAAACCACGTCAAACATTCCACTTTCATAAATTCTGAATTAAGGCTGGAAAAACACGTGAAACATTCCACTGCTCCAGATCCTCTATTAAACTTGGACCCTCTCGACTGATTCAAGCGACTAGAAGACAACGTCAGATCGATCGTCACTTTTCTAGATTGCGTATTAAAATGTCGCCACTCGAAAGGCCCCCGAGCGATTCGCAGACGATTCCTGAAACCCGTCAAAGCGATTCGCGACGAAACGAAGCGTCTCTGCCGTAACTCGCTTAAGTTCCATCTTATCTCGAATCCTCGTGGCGTTCCCCGAGTCGGCATAATGAGAACATCTCTGTCTGTTCCCCATCGGGAGAACGGATATCATTTCTGAGCTCTCGTCGCGCCTCGCAGGGCTCGATTACAACTTTTTATTGCATTTCCATTTCGTTTCCGCGCGGCGCAAAGGGGGAAATGGGCTTTGGTTCGCGCGGAAGAAAAAGACTGGAGCACCGGTGAAATTGCGAGCGAGATTATTCGGGGCTGCCAGGGGCGTGGAATGAGGGTAGTTTCTCGGGGAGGGGGGTAAAGAGAGAAGGGCAAACGCGTCTCTTTTAAGTCGAAACGCCTGAAATAATTCGGGGATGCGTGAAATCCTCCCTGGCTCTCCATTCGACGCGATAATCGGGGCGTGAGCGATCTAACAGAGAAAAAACAGGGGGCCAAAGGGGGTTGAAGAGAAGAGGGGTTGGGCACAGAGATCGCGGCCGATTTTAGGGCGCGTTTGTCTGCAGCGCAGTTTGCCACCGGCGGCAACGTTTGTTGCGAAACGAAAGTGTCTACCACCCGTCGGGCGATCGACGGGGGCGAGAAATTGGGCACCTCGGGGACAGGGGCCCAATTTGTCGGGGATGGGGACTCAGTTTTGGGGCACGCAGGACGACACCCGCCGCGCGATTAGGCGACGCGATCTTTCAGGCACGCTCGAGCGTGCCGCGACGCGAAAAAACGCTTTTAGGACCGGCGAACATCGGATTAGCCGCCCCGATGAGGAACACCATGAAGTATCCGTGGACCGGGACGTCCCCTGGGACATCAAATTGTTATTATCCACAAACATCTATCGAAGAAAATACTTCGCGTTCCTACACTGAGAAGCCTATTTGCAAAAATTTATCGATTTACGTTTCGATCTACATTGAGATCATTCTCAGAATCGAGCGACTGCGTTGGCTATGTCATTAGAATTGTATATCTATGTATAACTGAGAGTGTACCGTATGACGGTTGCCGGTAGACAATTTTGGAGTATGATAGCACAAGGTACTACATCTAACCTCGTTGAAATAGTAAAAGGATGTAAACCAGCATGGAACGAAGACAAATAAAAATCGGCAAAGAGCAGAGAGGAAACAGAAGACAATACATTTGAGTTACTCATCCTGACTCACTCCGAGACAAGGCTCAAGGCCTGCTTCATAAATTAATAAACGGAATTGCAAAAAGCAGAGACGATATAATAGCAGTAGTAATTAAGACGAAATAATGATTCTGAAGCGAGAATTGTTATATGATACCTGGAGTCGGATAGAAAATCCTTTCATGTCGGTACATGTAAAGAAAAATCGAATATTGTGCATTATATCCAGGAGTAGAACAAAAAAACATCGCACTCAGATTTACGAAATAAATGTTGTAAATTTACATTATAGTCACAGATTTATTATTTATTAGTAAAATAAAAAATTTTCTATATATTACTTCTTAAACTAATCCCTCTAACATCTCGACAAGATTAAAATAATTTAGTCCAATTTTAAGAAAGTTATTAATTTTGGAAGGGTGTCCACTTAATATTGTCCCAAGGAATAAATTTTCTGTAAATGCTTCTTTAGAATCGCAACAATTGTACATTAAAAAAAATGTAGAACTCGCAAATCTATTAAGCAGAAAAATTTCGATCGCCCACACAATGACACGGTGTCCGCGGCCGCAGTGCTCGAAACCTGGAAAATTGTCCACTCGGCGTTGCGGCGCCGTTGCAATTACCTGCACGTGAGCCTTCGCGGTCCGTATCGCGTGAAGAAGCGATTGCTGAGGGGTTTGGAGCGGATCCGGAGCGCGCGACGAAGATCGAAAGCCGTCGTCGTCCGCACGAAAAGACGCCGGCCAATTTTCCGGGAGGGAAACGAGGAGGTTTCCAGGGAAGGGGGCTCGGGGGGAAATGGGGGGGACTCATGCATAATGCATGGGAAGATCGGTGTATCGGTGACACGCGGTTCCGGCGCTCTCCGCGCGGCGCGGCAACAGTGACAAACAGGTTTCCAGCATGCGATTCGTTACGCACGACTCGCCGGCCGCGTTCCGTCTCGCGGCTCGAGCGGAAAATCTCGGGGGTCCCGGACAAAAGGGTACCTGAGGAGGGGAGGGCCCGATCGCTAATTACCGGGCAGCGCGATTATCTTGCCGCGTTGAAAAAGAAACACCGGGAACGAACAAGCCCGCGCGATCCAGGGGCCTAGGGAAACCGAGAACTAACTGGATCGATATCGGGGCCACGCGATGCGTAACGGTCCCTCGAGATATTACATTTCGCGTGAGATACTCGACGGCCATTGTTCAATTTGTTTGCCGACCCCACTTCTTTTTTTTTCCACTACGCCCCGTGCTTTCGACTGTGGGCGACGAACCAATTTTTTTATCGCGAGTATCGGTAATGTGGCGTCGATCGGTGCAATAATATTTGTGTGAATGATTGATTTAATCATCGGTAGACGCAGTGGATCTTTATGCAAAATAAAATTTTTCTACTTGAATTACAAGAAAGTTAATTTCTGTTTTAATATGTTGAGTTGGCTGAACATAATAATTGAATCCTTCTAGTGTCTTTATTATTTGAAAGTTCAACTACTTATTTTATCAGAAACGCATAAAATCTGCTGTCTAATCGTCGTTAATAGATTCCGGATTTTATGCAATGAGCAGCTGCGATTTAAAACAGTGACAAGATTATTTAGTATTCATTATGCACAACTTATTAAAATGATTGATGAAAGAACCTTTTTATTTGTCGCCAACAAGTTTCACTCTAGGCGTGAAATAATTGTAATATAATTTTACATCGATTTTTTAAGGAAATTATTTTTATTTCCTATCGATTTGTACGAAATGTAGAACGTTTCAATTTCAGTCTGAAGCAGAGTAGCTGAGGGGAGGGACCACGAATTGAGGGGAAGAAGTTGCCCCCTCTTTGCCAGTACCGAATGAGTCACGTGACCGAGTGGAAGCGTGGGGAATAGCGCCGGAGAGGATGGAAGGTAGAGTGGGGACACAAGTCTTAATCTGTCGACTCTGCGTCTGAGAAGTCACACGAGAGAGCCCGAAACGACATTCAGGCATGCAACTGACTCTAACTTGCACTTTACCCGCGCTCGATTCGTAACTCGACGAAATATAAATCTCTCTCGGGCAACCTGTATTCTTCTCACACGACATTCTTTTTCTAGATTTCCGCTCGACGTTTGACGATGCAGTCTGTGCAATTAACGTTCGCGCACTCCGCACTCGGCAGTGGCAATTCCCCGGGCAATTCCCTGGATATTCAGCAGTAAAACTCTCTCATTAGCTGAGAACGCCGGTCGAACAAGAAAAATGAAACCATCGCCGCGCCGCCGGTGTGCTTGATACTCGGCAAATGGAATTAACAATGCGTGGGTAAGCGAATAAAAATGAAAAAAAAATAGTTGACGACGAGTCAACACCTCTTCCGCAATTAACAGGTTAAGCACTGAAACTCTCGTAGAACGGAGGAAACAGTGTTGCGGGAATTAGGAGTGAATAAACTGGTTTTACTGAAACTGGCTTTGAAACGACTCGATAATTAGCAGAAATTGATTTCTCTTTGATCCAATTGGATTTTTTGTGTATTTTACGTCCTGGAAGATTAATGTTTCGAATTTTACTTTATGCATTATACCGGGTGTCCCAAAAATGTACCTCCTAGGAAGAGCTGATTCCTGAGGCAATTTCAAGTAACTTTTTCCTTTACGAAAATGTTCTCCGTGGCTTTGTTCAGGAGTTATCAACGGAAAACACGGACCAATACAGGGGACACTTTTCGACTCGACGTCAGGTCCATGAGCGTGGCGCATTGGCCGAACCGAAATGCGTCCGCTGCAACCGCGCTCTGATTGGACCGCGATTTTCGTTAATAACTTCGTAATAAAGCCTCGGAGAACATTCCTGCAAAGGGAAAAGTAGTTTCAAATGATTTCAGGTATCAGCTACTTGAAGGAAGTACATTTTTGGAACACCCTGTATACTCCGACCCATTAAAATTGTTAAGAACAGGCATATCATTTTCGAATTATGAAAATTATTGAACGAAGAAACACATTTGTTACTACTAATCGACTACGAGTGACAGATTGAGTCCAACTCGTACTCTGATTCCAATCAAACTAGTTTCCCTAATTACGAACAACGATAATGATCCAAATCTGTTCCGAGGACAGTATACTAGATTGTCGGCTATAACTGTGCAGTTTGTTGAATGGATTTCGCAAGAAATTGAAAATCGGAGCGAGCGATTATAGCCGCGGACGACCGGTCACGCTCTTCCGCGCTCGCTCGACATTCCGAAGCGGTGCGGAGCATCGCGGAGCACTGTGGAGCGGATCAGGCGGTTTGTCGGCACGCGATTATCGCGCCGGATCGTCGGATAGATCGTGCCGACGATTCCGGAGGCGTCGAAACGCGTGGCGAATCGGGGAAAAACGCGTTCTCGGGTCCGGTCTCTCTCGACGTCGCGTCTCGGAACGGATCGAGGAGAGCATGATCGTGCGACCCCGGCCGAAACCGGACGAGAAAAATCGCGGCTTGCCGCCGACAGGAAGGTCGGACAGAGAAATCTCGCGGTGTTCTTAATTAGCTTCCTCCGCTAAAGGGGAACGTAGTAGCGCTTCTCGCATCGCCTTGTCTCGCGCGCCCGCTCGTGCGCTCATTAATATACGGGAACGCGCGGGTCGGGTATACATACGTTAACGCGATTCTTCTCGCCGAAATCTTCCTGCGATACTTTTTTATTTCGAATTTCTTGTTACTGGAATTTTATTGAATTTCTTTCGAAATTCTCATACGGCATACTTGATATTGTTCTTTCGAAACGGAATTATTGTATTTGTGAGTGCTCCTCCATCAATATTAACCACCGAACTCGATATTTCACTAATACTGTTTAATCCGATATAAGACGATGGCTCGGGACCGTTATTCGTCGTATTTCGAATTCCGTCGTATTTCCAATCCTTCCTCTTTCGTTAGAACAGGATAGAATGTGACATACTCTCTCGTTCTGGCTATTGGAATTTATTTAAGAAACAAATTGACAAAAATAATCTACTATTATTTAGTAGGATATTCTATTGCTTTTGTCTTTCGAGAACTTTCGAATGATACATTGTATCTATGCTGTTCACGTCATGGGACCCTCAATTTTCAATTGTTTCTTAGATCGTCGTCCGTTTTTTCCAGAACGATACTCACTCGCGTCCTATTTGTCGAAGGGTAAAGACGTGCCTCACTACGTGTTTTTCAGACATATAAAATTGAATAAATTCTATTTTATATTTCACATAGAGTCTCTAGTTTCTTGTACTCACATTCCAATTCTGTGACCAACAAAGAGCGAACAACTTTAACAGAGCAAAAGGGAATAGCGATTTTCTTATTTCGGAATAAACAGCGTCGTCTTATATCGGAATAAGACTGTACATATCGACGGCCGCTATCCCCACCGCTACCGCGTATCTGATATACTGTTCTTCCTTCGACATGCACGTGGCAATAAAATTTGATATTGTTCTCTAGAAAAATCCTCCAAGTCTTTATGTACAGTTCCCAGTCCTGCTTCGAGGTGAGGGTTCGAGTGCGAATCCCAAGGAGTCTTTTAGCGTAATGTCTCCATCGACAGTAGCTCCGAAGTATCATGAAGCGGAATCAGGCCGGAATCGAGGCGCGAGGTGGTAGTTTCGCTCGCGAGTCGCTCGGCGCGGGCATACGGCTCAAGCACAATGAGACTCGGCATTAATTAACGAGGGAATTAGCATCGCCGAGCGCGGGGTTAGCGAACGGCAGTGATTACGTTTTAATGATAGCAACCGTCAGCGGTCGGAACACACAGTAGCTGTACAAGGAACATCAGCGCCACCGGTAAAACATAGAGAGGGACAGAGAGAGAGAGAGAGAGAGAGAGAGAGAGAATACGTTGCTGATTCCTCGGGTTGTTGGCTGCGCGGCTTTTAATCTAAGATCTATTCCTCTTTTTCGCGCTCTGCCTTCCTCGTTCGCGCCTCGCCTAGGCCTTTATCTTTTTACGATTGTGCGATCCGCGACTTCTCTCGGTCGTTCTCCCCACCTACAACACAGACCAGGTGGATTCTCCATGGGACCGAGGTGTGAATGAGATCTTCGGGAACCACGATTTCTCAAGAGTTAGCTGAATCGCTGCTGCTTCAGAGTTCCTCTATTTTCGCGCCGGGGCTCTATGAAATTGGCTAACAAGCTTGTTAAATGTTAACAGTAACGGCTTGTTAACCTGACAGCTGCTCTGAAATTCATTCGTATCCGACTGACCCCTGACACTCGCTCCTTCTACCATTTGTACGGTGCTCAACACTGTATTGTTCGAGCATGCGATCCAATGCGATCGGAATACAGATTAGAATAAAATGCGATAAGAACAAAAAATATTCAGATGCCAGGCTTCAGGAAAAAAATTCTGGGAACTGTTATCGCCAAGGTCAACCCTTGAAACGTGAAACTGAAGTTAGCCAGAACCTCCAACTATCACAAGGTCAATTTCTTGTTAAGGGTTGAACTTGATTAAATCAGCTCCCAGAATTAAAAAAATAATTCTGATCTCAGGGTCCACGAAAAAATTCCGAGAGCCGGTATAATCAAGGTCATCCCTTAAAAAGTGAAACTGAAGCCAGCTGGGACCTCCAATCACCACAAGAGTAGTTTCTCATTAAGGGTTGACCTTGATTATACCTGTTCCTAAAAGTTTTCGTAGACTCTGAGGTCAGAATATTTTTTAAATTCTAGGTGCCGGTATAATCAAGGTGATCCCTTAAAAAGTGAAACTGAAGCTAGGACCTCCAACCACCGCATTAACAAAATGATGACAAGACTCAACATAGCGGACTAACATTTGAGTTTGCACTTTCATGCCCAATTTCGAGTATGAATGCTGCACGTTGCAAGACGTGTGAAACGGACGGCGCGCGACCATAAGGGTGAAGAACAACGCAGAAGAACAGCGTAGAAGAACAGGCTGGAAGAAAACACTGGAGCAACAGCCCTTCGAGAGGAGCCTCGTTTTAATCGTCCACGGACGTAATTACGGAACGCGTCGCAATAATCGAACGCATTGTCCGGTCGCCGTAGAAAAAAGGGTGGCGTTTCTTCAGGGCCGCCCGATCCTTCGGCTCGAGTGCCCTCCAAGATGAGAAGAGAGAGAGAGAAGGACCGCGTCCTTTGCGGTCCATAGACGGCGCTCGATCCTCCTGTCCGCGTCGAGATACGCTTCATTATCGAGCGCTAAACGGCCGTCTCTCGTAAGCGACAATACCGCCGCCACCGGAACCTCACCCTTGAAATTAGTTTTGTTCCCGTGCCGGCGACAATAGACGCTCGTTTTCGGCCTGTGAGAAGAAGTCCCCGTTATTGTTATTACTGATGCTACACCGAAAATTAACCAGCAGTTTGCACGAACAGGCAACCGGACATCACTACCGGACGAAATGGTGGATTTTTTCTTTTACAATTCGTGAGGTTGTAGAAATATTTTAGTATTTCTTTATTCAAGAAAAATTCTGTGAAAGCTGAATTAGTGCTGGATTAATCCATAAGCAAAGTAAGCACCAAGAGAGGGGGGAACTGAATTTTACATTTTTAACATAGCGATATTATTGCTGTGCGAGTGGAAAGAACGGAAGAATTGTGGGGAGATAAATATCTGTAGCGAGTTAAAAACTTTTAATGTTTGTTAAAGACTCTTGTTAAAAATACTTTTTAATGAAATTATCGAAAATGCCTCTGAACTGAAAATCTTTGCAGTGCTTCTAGGGCTTCTAATGGTCTCAATCCGGCACTGGAATAAATTGTATCCTGTTATTATTATTTTAAAATTGCAATTATAATTATTTTCCTATAATTTTATATTCTCGCACAAGGTCTGAATAAAATTGCAGCCGGAGCAGCACGCTTTATCGATTTCATTTGGAAAATTTAAAAAAGGTTATGGTTCGAATAAAAATATATGACTCCGCAGAACAATTTGCAGTCGCAGGAACGAAAGTTTGAGCGATCGGAGATTCCGTTCGCTTGTCGTCCCGCTCGAAGTTTCCCACCGCGTATCGATCAATGACACTGGCGTTTCGAACAATGCGACCCCGTTTCAGTATTACGGTCATCAGTCATTCGGTATAAATATTAAATTCGCTAAAAAACCCGTCGCCGCTGGGGTCGAAGTTGCACCGTCAGCCGAGTATATAAAAGGCGGGGCCAGCTGATCGACGTCCACGATCGAAGGGTCCCGATCTTCCCGAGGATCGCAGTCGTTCCTAGAATCGATCCTGCACGATACTCTTTCTTTCTTCCATCGAGAGATCGTCCAAGAACGTCGCAAGAATTGTTTCGATCTTGAACATCTGTCGAAGAACAATTCTTCAATTCTTTAAGTAACGACGCCTTATGTTTGCATACACGCACAAGGTACAAGTACTGTTGCTATTTGTTGGGAGACTCTATTGTTCACTGAATTAAACTCGAGCACACGAGTAGACGTCTTTCTTTTTCAATAACTCATTTAATAATCAGAATCTTTATGCGAATTCCCATCTTCAGGGACGAATTGTTCAGCATGTGATTCGATAAGCGCCGAAGTGATAAGAAATCACTTATTTGAACAGCTTCTGTAAATGTAAGTTTATTTCGTCTTTTTTGTCATAAATGACCTTGGTTGACCTTGTCTGACCTTGGTTGACCTTCAAAGACTTTAATGTTGCATCTCTTTGGATTAGAAACAACTACCAAAACATAGCGTTCTAGCTAAACAAAGGTGGCCTTCATATCTCTGAAGCGACTCTACCTAGCAACGAAAGATTAACGGGCCCCTGTCCCATGCAACTTTTCTACTACTATTATACTTCCGCAGTTATTCTAGGTGACAATAGTCAGTGCCTCATGCTGTATAAAAATGGGAGAAAATATCTCCCTTGGAAAATTTCCCTCGCACATCAAAAATTAGATCTGCAGAATCGCCGAAGATCCAGCGTTCCTCGGAACAGACTCGAAGATAGGCTCGGTCAGGTTCGAGAGATCGGTGGTTCCGCGGCAGAAAGATAGACTCGGAATCGCGATAAAACGACCCGGTATACCTGCGGATTTCCTGTTCCTGCCGCCAGCCACCCGCTGTTCCAATGTTTCAACGAATCTCGCTTAAATCCCGCGTGTAATCGCGTTCGTTCCAGCGGAACGGCGAGTTCCGCAGCTTCTGGACGAGACGAGCGTCTCGGTTGTTCCCATGCAGGCTAACACCGAATATTCCCGGTGCGGGCCGGGCTCGGGCCGGGTTCGGGCCGGGCCGTGTCGGGCTGCAGGGAATCATTAACGAATCATTATGTGGTTCCTCTTCCTCTCAGCCACGGCCTAGAGAACCCGTGAAACAAAACCATTAATGATTTCTATTTGTATTCGTTTGTTGGTTCGTTTAGCGGGCGAGAGGGCCCCGGAGCCAAGTCCCCAGTGAGTTATGTGAGAAGTTCGCTTATTTTCGTTAAGCCGAACTCCCGCGGCGCGAACAAATCGTCCTACGCTGCCGGTCCGAGCACACGGAGCTTTGTTTCTTCTTTCTGTTCCTCCGGGTTCCTTCCGATTTGCTCGATGCGTCCACGGCTTTTGTCTCGAACCACGAGCTGTGTTTTTCCGAGCCGCTTCCTCCGTGACCGAACGATCCCTCAAACGCGGAAACAAAGAATCGGGCGAATGCCGAACGCGGAATTCGATGCAGAGACAATGGCCACAGGTGAAAGCACCTTTCCCATTAGCAATGCTTCATACGATTGCCGAGGCACATACACGATTCCTGCTTCAGTGTTCCTGCAATTCACTTTGTGATCTACTTCGAGGTCTGGTTCTACTCGGTCGAGTTAGGAGCGTGTGCAAAAATTTTCTTAGTGCAACAACATTCATCGGTAGACCGCCATTGTGGAAAATAAAAATTGTCTGCACATATAGCGACAGTCGGAAAATTATAAAATTATTTCTTCTCAGAAGAAACGCCTGTTAGGCTTTTTAATCACTGAACTATATTGTAAAAAAAGCTGAATAATTAAAAATAATAATTTCAGAAGAATGTGTTACTGTATATATTGATTCTAAAAATTTGTTAAATTATAAACGATATTGCTTGAGGAATTCTCTGGTTTTTAAAATGCTGTTAAAAAATTGCTGGTAAGTATCGCCACTAAAATATTTATGGTATATAAAATACCTCACACAATACTTAAATGTTCGGTACCTAATTTATCGAAGTAAACAACAATTTGAATAATGGTATAGCAATGTTTATTGGCGCCTCAGAATGAATAAATTGACGGTAGCATAGCTGTGCTCCTAAATTCTTTCTATGATCGGCCATTTTATATTTCGTCTCGACCATTTCTGTCATAAACGCATAAACTCCTCAATCATACGATCCTAATTGAATTACTGGAGACGTTGGATTGGTTCGTTCCAAGCATCTCCAGCTTCTTTTTCTTTTCTTCGTCGACCAAACTGGTCCAGTTATTTATCGGCGACGATCCGCGAAGCAGCAGTGGCGGCGGCGGCGGGGCGGCGGCTGAGCCAATATCGTTAGCGGCGCCGCGATGTTGGTGGTGCCGCGATTAGGATAGCCGGTCTTCGGACTATCCACGAGAACTTGAGCGACTCCGACGCTCTTCATCTGTCAAAACAACGGTTCCTCGATCGTCCTGGACGGTGTTTATCGCGATTTCAAACACGTGGGCGGCCGGCCAAGCTGGGAACCTCGTGAATTACCGAGGTGGAGGGATGTGTTGTGCTCTCTCTCGTGGCTTTCCAAAGCCTTTGAGAGAGTCTGCTCTCTCGCAGATGATTGCCGGCCAGACCTCCTCGAAGAGAATGCTGCGGAGATACCAGGGAACAGAACTTGGCGAACTATGCGCACGTCTGGGAAAGAGCACTATGAATTATCACGATTCTTCTGGAATCCCTAATCACTGGAATAGTAAACTAACAATCGGATGGCGGCACCTTTTTACAATTTTATTTATTTCTATTTAACAATTTTTTTATAACATATTTTTGGTGGTACTTTAATTCAATCACTGAAAACTGAGTAATTAATCCTCGAACGGCGGTACATTTTTACAATTTTATATACAGGGTGGTCCACGCAACTTGCCCACCCATAATAACTTCCAAAGTATGCGTTGCACGAAACAGTTTTGTATACATAGAAGTTGCATGGTTTGAACTCGACTTTGTTTTTTAAATGGAATACTACATTTTTTATACCAAAATATTGAAAAATGTCAAATTCTGAGTAAAAAAGTACTGACCTTCGTTAGCCCTTAACCTCATAATTAACGAGTAATTGCACTTTATTTCCTGAAAATTTTCTTCGCCTAATATCAAGTTAGAAATTCAACCTTATCACAGATTTCCGCAGGACAGCTTCTTAGAATATTAGGCGAAGAAAATTTTCAGGAAATAAAGTGCAATTACTCGTTAATTATTAGGTTTAGGACTAATGAAGGTCAATACTTTTTTACTCAAAATTCGACATTCTTCCATATTTTGGTATAAAAAATATAGTATTCCATTTAAAAAAACATAGTCGACCTTCAAATCTCCGAAACGCTTCCACCTGTAAAAAAAATAAATACACTACATAATGTACCCTTTCAGACCATGCAACTTCTATATACAAAACTATTTCGTGCAACACATACTTTGGAAGTTATTATAGGTGTCCAAGTTGCCTGGACCACCCTGTATTTATTTATTTTTACTTATCAATTTTTTTGAAACATATTTGTAGTGGTAGTTTAATTGAATTGCCAAAAACTGAGGAATTAACCCTCGGACTCCTACGACTTCTAGGCCCATGTGTCATTTCTGATTCGGATATTTCACTAACACAATTTTATTCCGATATAAGACGATGGCTCGGGACCAACGTTCGTCCTATTTCGGATGAGGGTACCTAGCGTCACCCAGGAGCCACGAATAACGAAAGAAAAATTGTGACCAAAATGGTAGCCCATCTCAAACCTCTGCTACCTAATCATCCAGGTGCCCCTAAACAGCGCAAGGTCTAAGAATTGCATGAATAATCGCTAATAAAATTTGTTGAAAAAAGCTGAATGCTGACGATCTGGAAAGCGGACTGGTGGAATCGGAGGTCAATCAGTTCAGACACGGTCGCGAATAATAACAATCGTGGTCCCGCGTTCCAATTTAAATAGAAGCTGCGGGTTCGCAGCGAAGAGGAGTCACGGGAGCAGAGGAAGGTATGCACGTCGGAGAGCGTTCCGTGTATACGCGGAGAGGAGAGTTCCTATACCTGAATATACCCTCGGAGGCACTGACAGAAAGCGTTCCGCCCACAAAAGTAATCTCGAGGCTCGGCAACGGACAGAGACAGAGCGAGCGCGCTGGCGAGGGACGAGGAGAGCGCCACACACCTGATTCATCAGCGTGGAATAAATCGAAAGACGGGCCAAAAACAAAACGAGCCACCGGCGCGTACCCGTTCCCACCCACCCCCCATCCCACCGACTCTCTCGTCCTTCTCCTCGAAAGAGAATCGCCGATTTCTCTATCTCTTTCGTCGCCCTCGCGGTAATCCGGCACGATGCATCCTGGGACCCTTTTCTCCGTGTCCGATTCACTGCGTGTAGGTGTATATCTCTTTCTCTCTTTCGTTTTATCAGGGCCAGGTACGCGGCGCGGTCCGACCCACCCGTATATAAATTACATTTTTAATTTCCCGCCAAGACAAATGATTTAATTTATTCTATCAATTATTGCCGCGCAACCGATAGTCTAGGGTGGGACTTGTTTGCTTTTCATCCCGATCGCCACCATCTCTCGATCTCCACCGGCCTTCGTGATCGTTTCCTCCTGATCCGCGCCATTGATTCTCACACCGATCGAACATACTAATTGAGAGAGACGGTGACTCTGTGGATGTGTCTCGGAAGATCGCTGATGGATCGAGGAAACGAGGCATAAGTTTCGTGTACGAGCAGAGTTCGGACCTCTCGGAACCGGTTCGACGTCTGCGGCCAGGCTAGGTCAGTTATTCAAAAACTGAAATATCGCCTCATTAACGGCAGCTCGTTTGCGAACACTCTCTCTCGCCCAACAGTTTTGTGGGTCTTTCTAATTCGACATGGGCGGGGACTGCGGGTCTCGTATTTGTGGCGTTGGGACTGCTATCCGACCGTCGATATAAACTTCCTTTATTGATATCGAACCTGTTCCTCTGCGATTCCGAACTCTGCTTTTCGTGTCTCTTTATAGAGGGATCCTCCCACAATTAATTCCGAGAGCCGTTACGACACTTTACCTACCGGAGAGATTATGCGAATCTTTATGCGAAATAAAAATCTGTTCCGCAGCTGTTGGGAGATGCAGGAGCTACTTAAAGGGGGTTAAAAAGTACAACGTAGTCTTTCGACCTTCTTACATTTTCTAGATCTGTAAAATTTGGTACAATAAATATATCGTAATAATTTTTTATTTAGAGTCGTCGATAGTCTGAACTCGATGAAATTGAATTTCCAGATAAAAATGATACACGAAGATCTTCCGTGGACCCAAACGCCGTATCCAAGATGGCGGCGAGCTAGATGGCGCGAAACCCTGACAGTTCACCGCGAACGGTAATTTGTAATTTTTCGGGGTTAATCGAACGATGATATACTGCGAACGGCTTCGAGAAACCGAACCCCTCGTAATTACACGTCTATGCTCTTGCTGCCGATCCGCGAGAGTCGTGACGATCGGAACCGATTTCTTCCTCCTATAAATTCTATTTCAAGATCTCGTACTCTTGAATTCCGAAATACGTACCCCTTCAACAATTTCTAATAACTACGACTAAACAAATATCTTCGGGCAACATTTCAATCAACTTTGATAATATTTTTGGATTTCATTCTATCATTACAAAAATGTCCTAGAAGGGAGTGATTCCTCAGATTATTTAAAATAACTTTTTCCTTTGCGAAAATGTTCTCCGCGGGTTCGTTTAAAAATTATTAACGAAATCGGGCCAATCAGGGCGCAGCTATTGTGGATGGATCGTGGATCGGCCAATGGCAGCATCAAGGTCATCACTGTAACGATGCTCTAATTGGTCCGTGTTTTTCGTTAATAACTCCTCAACGAAGCCTCGGAGAACATTTTCACAAAGGGAAAAGTTCCTTCAAATGACCTTGAGCATCACCTCATCCAAGAAAGCACATTTTTGGTACATGCTGTATAAGAACCTAGTATACCCAGTGCTATTTTTATTATTAATAACACACATTGCGTCATCAGTAGAGTGGGGTTCTTAGTTATGAATTGCAAATCCAACCGCGTAAGAAAATTTTCGACGTCTCGCCCGTTCCACAACGTTGGCAAAAATATTAGCGCAAACCCATAAACTTTGAACGGCAACCTTTTAATGACACGGGTGTTGTTCGTATGTTGAATTCAGGTTCGTTTTCAGGGTTTATACCGTTTTAACAGCGGGGAGTTCCCAGCGGCGCAACAATGGTTTTTCACAAGGGTTGCCCGGGCTCGCGCGCAATTTCGCCGGGGAATAAACGACAGTTTAATGCCCCGCGAATCTAATAAGTCAGCCATCCCTGGCCCGTCGGATCTCTCTTCTCCCAGAGTCCAATTTCTCTCTCGTCCGTCTCGGGCTCGGGCTCGGGCTCGGCCCAGGAAAAATGTAGCCGTCGATACGGGACGCTGCGAAACCGGGACTAGATGTATCAACGTCGGCAGTTAATAACACCTCCTCGGAGCCCGGTTCTTCGGGGTCCGCGACCGTAACAACGGCCGTGAAACGCCGCCAGGTAATTCGGTACAATGATATAATTACACGTCGTCGACGATTATCTCGATTGCTCGTATCATAGAGCCGGGCGTCAAGAACCGCGCGTTACGCGTCGCGTCGATCCCCTAACCACTGGAAACGTTCCTCGACGCCTCCGAGATTCTCCGGGCGATGGTTAAGGTGCGCGGCTGGACGTGTTTTCACAGCCTTTGGGAAGATGTTAATTAACAATTACTGCCATTATTCTGCCCAGCAAGTATGGAGATTCGTTTCCATCGAATTGAAAATGTCCTTTTTTGTAGGACTGGAAATGGAATTTTTGAATATTGGACCGTACGACTGTTTCTGAGAAGTTAGAACAGTGGACACGAAAATTAAAATTTGTTACCATTTTTTTTAACGTTTTCAGCTGATTGTAACGTTGACAAATTTCGTAATTTTCATAACGTGTATAATCGACACAGAACTGCAACCCTTCAACGGCAGAGTCAGGGTCTACTTTGACCCAGGGTATTAATTAATCAGCTCCTACATTAGAAATTAGAATTACTGTGTCCACAATGGGTACCTTCAAAAATATGTGTTGAAAAATAGATAAATAAATAGTATTAGGAATAATGGGCGTGTCAAAAATGGAATGTTCTTCGGGGATCTGGTGCGTCTTGAGGAAGAGGACTGGAGCTAGTCGTCGGTAGCTAAATCTCGAAGGCCGGAGATTGTTTGGCCGAACTTTGAACCGATTCCGGACCGACCTGTGCCCAGGTATTCCTCTGGCTCGTGGATATTTCACGGTAATTTAACACGCGAGCGTTCCTCGGCGCGTCCTCTTACATCACCGGTGCGGTGATCTCGCGAAGATTCGGCTGGGTCGTCGCAGAGGGCGTAGAATAAGGCGAAAGAGTAAACCAAAGGTGGAGAGAGGAAGAGAGGTGAGTTTCGTGCTGAGCTCGCCTCGCGGCCGGTTCCGCGCCAATTAATCATCGTCCCGCGCGGCTAAGAGGCCAATTAAGCCCCGCTTTTGCAAGTCTGATTGTCCGTACGTGCGATCCGCGGGCGCAAGGTCCGCCTAGCTCCGTGCTTTATCTATCGCGACCGCGCTCGAATTAAAATGTACTTTATGGCCGCGTCCGCCGATAACGATCCCCTCCTGCACCCTACCCCCGCAGCCTACCCATCGGAATCACCAGATTCCTCATCCATAATTCAGGGATCGCTACGCGAATTCTTCGATCATCGGCTTGACGCTGGATCCGAGCTGTGAAGATCTCGAGAAAGATATAGCCACGCAATTTTACCATAAAAATAGATTTTAAGGAACGTTGACGTCGTCCTCGAAGTGAGGTATCTAGGGCGGGCTTGGGACCCCTCAAAAGTTTGCTTCCCCCACCAACCTCTCTTTGCTGCGCGCACCGCCACGACGCTCAGTGGAGGGGGACAGTGGGCGCTACGGTGGGGACAGGTTTGTCCCAAGGCAAACGTGATCAGCCCTGATTTAGAGCTTTCGCCGAGGACGTCACAATAGAAGCAATGAGAGCGAAAGCCCTACTTGAGTCCTACAAATGAATGAACCTGATGGACTATTAGCAATAATAATGCAACTGGCAGAGAGCAAAAATGAATTTCGTTGTTCATGGAGAACACTGCAGTTTCTCTAACGTAGAATAACAGACCGGATGTCATTGGACCCATAGGCCTGGTATTTGTCATACCCAACGGCCGCCGGCCGGGGCAATAAACAACTCAGTCTTGGGTTTATCCTTATTTCAAGTGAGCGACTGATTTTCTTCTTTTTCACTTCGAGTCCGCTAGCCGAACTGTGAGGATCCTCCTTCCACGCTGTTTAATAAAACAGTTTAGAAAAGAATTCTTCAGTGTTTTCAGTCATTTAGTTACCAATTCCCAACAGAACCGTTCCTCGTCTGCCTTCGAAACCATCTCACCCGCAAGACGAAAATAACAAAAGCCTCAAAACAACACCTCCATCTCGAGCATCAAAAGCCCTACCAACCAAACGCTGACATCCAAGGGCAGGAATGGAGCCGAAATTGCTAGTGGTTTCGAGCCTAGCCCTAGATGTGTTCCTAACGAGAGTGTAAAAAATCATCGGGCCTAACAATAAGTCGTCGAGGCTACGGTTGGAAGAAGAGGGAGACGAGAAAGTGGAAGAAGAAGAAGAAGTAGAAGAAGACGGAACGGAAACGAGAGTGAGGAACGCGGAGGAGGCGTGCGTGCAACACGCGAGCTGACCGCACGCGTGTAAAGATGGCTCCCCGAGCTGACGAGCCCGAGCGAGGCGCCGTCTTCGAGTTCGACTTCGAGACTTCGACTTGCACAAAACGGTGGCTGCGCGCCTCGAAAACCGACTCAACCACCCCTCGTACGTATGTCGACGGCTATCACGACCCGTCCGTGATACACACAGCAGAGAGGGAGAGAAGTCCGGACGTCTCTCAGGGTTGGGAATCGGGCTGTCGTTGATTGACGCGCGACGTTACGCCAAACTCTACGGGCACGCGAGCCGAGCAAACGGGCCCGGCCTCGCTTGCCGAGTCTTGCTCCCGATTGGCAGCGATTTCGCCTCGGTAACTGGCAAACAATCCCGGGCTCTCTCGAGATACCAACGGCCGAAGGGGCACACGGGTTTATACACGAAGAAGAGAGAGAGAGAGAGAGAGAGAGAGAGAGAGAGAGAGAAAGTGTTCTATTCGCGAATCAAGCACGAGACTCGCGAATCCCACCGGGATATCTAGACGCGAAACCATGCTGCCGATTATAGTGCCGACTGTATCCTGCCCAGCTACCAGATTACTAGATTACAGTCGTAAGACGTTACCCTCCTACGGTCTACCTTCCAACGAGTAGCTGCAAGCTAGGACTCTTCTCGTCATCTTTCTCTTTCGTATTATTGGGTTTGGGAGCAAGTGAGATGACCTGTGCGAGAATGTTAGAGTACCACTCTCGCTCCTCTCGGTGCGCTATGGAATTCATCGACAATTTTCGCCAGCCTCTCGATTCCGCGTATCGAGAGCTCCGCCGGATCACGAGGATCCTGTTCCACAGGGCTGATTAGAGATCGAAGCGATCCGCCTCGACCGCGACAATCTGTTCCGGGGAATCCGCAATCGAGCTGCGAGAAAATCGATTCTTTATTCTAAGGCGATTCGTGGGCTTTCTACGGGTGCTTTCAGCTTGCCTGTACGTTATTTCGTTGCAAAATAAGACGGCTCGTTGATCAACGGATTTGATGCGTTCAAATGAATAAGTAAAGCAGAAAACTGTGAAGATGTTACAAGAACTTAAAAATATTGCCATATCATTTATTAAGATTATTGAATGAGTATGTGATTATTTTCATGGCCATGAGGCTAAGATTAAAATTAATGAATCGAGATAATTTTATGAATAACATAAATAATGAATAGAATTATTAAAATATATTTTCAACTATTTTTGCTTTCCATTGACTTGGAAAATTTTTCGCACAAAAATTTGAAAATTGATGTAACGTTATACATATTAAAGATCGTTGCTATGTTAATGACGTGAGTCAGATCTCCAAGTATTCTAGACAAGAGGAATGAACAGTTCATAATATGCAACAAAATAAGTAAAAGGAAAGTATCTTACGTTATCCTCATTAAGGAACGTGTTACTGGCAGAGAAAACTTCAGGAATGAAACACAAACTCGTAATCACCCTGCAAAATTTCTATGTATGCACAGTTTCTGAAGAAAGAATTTTCTTCATGCTTAAATACCTTCCTTTGAAGCAATTAATACCTTGTATACGGGACACGTACTAATTATTTCGCATGTATAGAACATTTCATGAAATAATGATGGTGATAAATACACTGCGGATTTTATGTATTTATAGCAAAAACTAAGCGAAATTTAAAACGGTAATGAAATTACGAAAATATTTTCGATTATACGTCCTAAACATTTAATATCTAAATGTACAAAGGATAAAGTCTCAATATTTAGTACTGATTTATATTGTTTCTAACTCTAGAAAATGTTTTAAGAAAGCTATTTTTATCAAACTTCTGTTTCTTAAAAATTTTGAAAAAAATGTTTATTTTCCACAGAGATCCGAATAATAATGATAATAAAAATGTATAAATTGATGACGAGGAGTCTGAGACTCGAATAAACATTCGCAGTACATTTCAACTTTTTCGGAACACCAAAAAAATACCGACAAAGCAATGCAGCAGCTAATACCATAAGTTTCCATTACACCGGAGCAGAGTGGCGCAGGCCCAGGTAGCCGAACCGTCGAAATTCCTGGGCGGGTATGAGCGGATCCGGAATCGTCGGTCGATTCGGTAACGGTTAATGCGGTTTCGCCGGGCTAGGGGTGTAGTCGGGGGTGTGTCGGGGGAGGGTGCGCGATCCAAAAGTTCTAACAGTGGCTTAAAATACCGGGCGTCTAGCAGGGAGGTCTCGTGCGTCGTTTAATTACCATGTGTAACGAGTTCGAGTGGCTGCCGTGTGCGCACGAAACCCCTTCTCGAGAAAAGGGGGTGCGATATGCTCGCTGACGTCGTCCACGAATCACTCGAAATTACCGTGTACCGTTGCGACCCACACCCCTCCTCTCTCCTGTTTCACTTCCACCCCTTTTCCCAGCGTTCCGTCTCGGGCTCGATGTGTGCAAACCCAGCCCGAACCACCCCTCGCCCCGCCTTATCCAACCGAGCAGCTTTTCAACCCGAACCGTTTCGATCCTCCGTTCGAATCGCTCGATTTGCGAGAGAGAGGGTACATACCAAGCAACTGGGCGGACTTTCGTGTGCAGTCTGTGAATTTTATGCATTTACGAAGAACTCCATTTGGTAGTACTGGAGCATTATTAACTATTAAAATTATTAAGAGAAGAAATTGATTTTTATGCGACTCCGTTTTCGTGCAATTGTTGTGAGACAATTTTGCTTTGAATAAACATCCGCTAGTTATTATTATACAGATGATCTTTATACAAAATAAAAATTTTCTGCTTTGCAACCAACTGGAGTGAAATAGAAATTTATTTTCTTAGTATGTTTAATAGGTCGAAAATAATATAACAGTATTTTTAAGTTCATCTAATGTTTTCAATGTTTCGAATTACTCATTTTTATCATAAATACATAAAATCCGCTATTTAGTTAGTATCAACGGATTAAAATTGTTAAGCGAAGAAACAACCCTTTGCTTGGTTCCAGTACCTTGTAATTGACTTAGAAAATTTTTTTTTCCACGGAGATCCGCAACGATGTGTGTTGCTTGGGACATTCTATCGGCACCGACGGAGTCCTTGGAGCATCAAAGAGAGAACCGTCTAAGCGAAAAGTGTCGAGAGCCGACGGGGGAGGGTTGTCTTTCGCGAAAGGGTCGATTAGAAGGGTAGGCCGAGGCGATGCGAGGGTGGGTAAGGTACCCACGGGTCGACCCACAGTCAGCTGTTTTAATGTGGGTCACCGGAGACTGCGAAACGATCGATTTCCGGCGAAAACGACGCTGTCCCAGCCCGCTTGATCCGCTCCCATAAAAATGTGATGGATCCCACAAAAATCCGTATATTCCTTAATCATCAGGAATTGCCCCTTTCAAGGAAATACAACATGGACACCCTGTATATCGTTGCAGAGCACTGGTTAACAGCACAAATGAGCTATAAAAAATTGGGCAAATCCTCTGGGAGCTCGCGTGAACAATAAATTAAAAATCTAAGCGTCGACGGATCTCGAGGAATCGATCCCAGGGTACGTTTCTGATGGATCGCACGAATCTTTCCCGGGGCCCGATGTTTTGGGCCAGGTGGCGATCGGCGGCGTTCTCCTCGACGTGGTTTCTCGCGTCCACGCGATCTCTCCCTCGATCGATCACCCGTTCCATCCACTTTTCGTCGAGCTCGCCGATACGATCAGCGAGATCCGCGATAGCATCATCGGAGAGCGAACCCTGCTCCCGCTAAACGTCCGATCGAATACTGATTTATACCCCGGAGAGCCAGAACAATAAGGAAAAATAATACACCGGCGAATGGGCGGACTTAGGTGTCGACGACAGATTTTCGTCTCTGTCCTCTCCCGTTCCTCGACGCATAGACGAGGCGGGACCACGACGGACTTCCGTATAGGCCGACGACCCCTTCCAGATAAAACACAAACACGCTGCCAGCAACCGGCGAATGCATATTTATGCGGTAGGCGTTGTTCTGCGGACTCGACTAGTTCTGCAGAACAACCGACAACTACCGATTCGATGGAAAAATAGTTCGGGTCCGAAGAAACCAAAGTACGCGGGAAAGTTGCGGCCTTGCTGCCAGCAACTTTCGCCGAACTGCATCCGATCAGCGCTTCCGGCGACCCGGTTGCGGATTTTCAGGTTCCTACAGAGTGCAGAGTGCGCGAATTTTTAGAACGAAGTTGCACTGCTTGAGAATGTTGTTGAGAATTAAATTATGGATTTTAGATGATGTATAATTCCCTTTTTAAATTGATTTTAGAATATTAGACAGCGGATCTATATGCAATATAAAAATTTTCTGATTTGCAACCAACTGTATTTTTACGTTCTTCTAATGTTTCAAATTACACCTACTCATTTTGACATTTCATTTTGTCTCTGTTTTTCTACTCAGTTTCTGACACTAAGAATTTCATTATCAGACTGCGGATTTTTATGGAACATAAAAATTATTTTTCAGGCCAAAGACACTGAAGGTTATTGAAAATTTGTCCAAATGGACAAATTTATATAATCGTCTGAAAATTAAATAATCGTCTGAAAAAGTGAAAAATAGTAGTTACAATATCCTTAAATTATTCTAATATTTTTTCAAATTGTGTATCTAACTAACGCATTTTTGTTCTAAATGCATAAAATCCGCAGTCTAGCTATTTTAATAAAATCAATGCCTCCTCGTATTTCATAAATCTGATAGTGCGGATGAATGCACGAAGATCTACTGATCATCGGCCGAGGCACAGTGAAGAATGCATGAACAGAAGACGGAATTATCATCGTCGGAATGATAGAAAAATCGGCGTGAGTTTCGCGTTCCCGATCCGCCGGGATGGAAATGTGGGAATCGTAGGAGCGAATAAATGGAAACATCACGGATCGTCAATGGGCACGATATCGCGGTGGAAAGACAAGGAGCTACGGGAGCCTGGCGCCGGCCGCCGATACAATGCCGGCTCCAAAGATGACTTGCATCTGCACCGGGTCTACACGACGAGGAATCGCCGATCCTAGCCACAGGCGTTTCGGTTCGACTTCCTCCTTGACTTTCCCCTCTCTCCCTGACATGGTCGTGATCCCTCATGAATTCTCATCGCGAGCGAGAAACGATTCCATCGGCCGGTTTATTGTCGGACACTCGAGGCTAACAGTTTTCCTCGAGGCGAGTTGTTTTCGACTTGGTCCCTCGAGTCTGATACGGCGGAATCGTCCAGATATACTGCTAAACTGACCCTCGTATTGATGACCATTGATTCTTACTCGAACTCCGATCATTGCATAAAAATTTATGGTGGGCGGTCCGTACCGATTATTTATGCAAAATCTGAATTTTTTTAGTTAAATGTGTTTCTTCTGTTTCGTACTTTTAAACCTCGGATTCCTGCGAGTTCTACGCTTATGCCGGAGTCATTTCTGACTCAAACGTAAGATATTTCATTGGTACAGTTTTATTCCGATATAAGGCGATGGTTCTGGACCGCCTTTCGTCGTATTTCGAATGCAGTGGCTACAAATTGGTCGGTCGAGCAGCAATACAATTCTTCACATCTTTCGTTGGAAAAGCATAGATTATGACGTACATAGACTGTCTTTCAAACAGTGTCGAGCAAACAAAAGAAGAAGAGGGGATAGCGATTTCGAAATGAAAAGCATCGTCTTATATCGGAACAAAATTCTACACATCTTTAAAAAATCTGAGAGGCATGGCAGACAGGGAGAAACCTCGAAAAATAAAGGAAAGAGGCGGAAGGTTGGGTTAATCCTTCTTGTTTGCCTTTCCGTTAATTATCTAGAATTAAGAAGGCCGGTTGTCGCGGCGCTCCGACCGGTCGGCCGGATTACTGGCTCGATTATTACTTGTTGCGGATTATTAATTACCGAGAATTACTGGGAGAGCTGGGGTTCGGCTGCGAGGGGTTGCCCGAGAGTGCTGAGGAAGAAACCAAGCGACGGATTTGCGCCGGAGACTCGATCGATCTTCGGTCTCGCGGAAACTTGCCGCGTTGGGAAACAGTATTCTTCGAGTATTGCGGCGAGCCTAAACCGAGCTCTGAATACCGAAAGACGGTCAGGAATGTTCCACGATGTCGATGCATCAGAAAATCCTGGGCAATTTTCATATTTACAGCTTTTATGTGGATTCGAATAGGGAATGAAAATATAGCACGAAAGATTTCTCTACTGGGCCGAAAAAGAGTAGAAAATACAAATCACCATTTTTAAACGGAGAATGTGTCTCCACCATTTTTACCATTTTTGTACCCCAACAAATTTTTAAGTGTTTCTAAACGCGTTAAACATGTTGTGTATTTTATAGGATTAAGGGGATGAAATTTAAACGATTCTAAATAGAACTCTGGACACTGGAAGACAGTAAAAAATATTCCACGATATCACCTCGGTACACCACAAAATCCTGCGCAATTTTCATTTTTACAGCTCAATTTATATAGATTCGAATAGGGAATGAAATTCTAGCTCAAAGATCCTGTACAAAAATTATTATAAAATATAAATCGTCATTCTCGCGCAAAGAAGAATGCTCTTAAATTAAATTGTATAATGTGTATTTTATAGCGGTAAGGGTATGAAATACTCCCACATGCTTTTCTGCTTGGCCAATAATTCTGACGGGCAGTATCGCGCTTAAAGAGAATTATTTTCGCCGCAAACGCAGAAGGTTCGAATCCAGCCGAGTGGATATCGCGTCCAAGGGCCGCAACGTTGCAGAATATATCAGCGAATAATATTAGGTTTAGGGAGGGCTCGAATCAGCGGACAATAAAAGGAGCTATTTAAAGAAAACCATGAGCGGAAACGAGCGCGAGCAGCGGGCCCGAGGACGCGCTCGTATCTGTGTCAAAAGCAGCCCGCCGGCAATAATGGAAGCCCTTAAAAACGTAAAGCTGGCTAGAGGGCCAGTTGAGCGAGCGCGTGGGTTATGAAACCGAGGAGGGGCAGAGAGCAAGAGAGAGCAAAAAAAAAAAACGGCCGAGCCAGCTGCCGTACACAATCCGATACAATCGCGGAGAGTGGATACGGTTTTCCGGGGAAGATAAATGGAAGCGTCGAAGGCACCCGGATCGCCGAAGGATCGGCCCGTACTCGGTCTACGGGAATAATTACTGGAAAAACCAGATTTTGGACATTGTCTCTAGACCCTTACCCTTACCCTTCTCTGTACTCTTCACTGTGACTCTAGATTATCCTTTCTTTCGTTTCTACAAATTGTTACATTCAAGAAACTTCAAGGTTTACCTTTGAATTGGTTGTTGCTTAATTTTTATTTCATATTAATTCTTACTTTTTTGCTGAATCACAATTTTCCAGCAAATTTTCACATTTTTTTAACCGTATTTGATTTTTTATTTATCTCAGTTCCCCTTCTAGCCTCAACCACCCCTTTACTATTTCTGTTCAATTTTTATGTCATCCAATTTCTTTCCTGCACCCGTCATCATTTTTGCAACATTTTCCCCACCCACATTTTTTTCAACCCAATTTGATTTTTTATCTATGTCAGTTGCTCCTCTACCCTCAACCACCACTTCTCTATTTTTCTTCGATTTTCTTCATCCGATTTCTGTCTTGAACTCATCACAATGTTTCTACCAATTCTTTACCCCCACTTATCTATCTAAATCCTCTTGTGCCTTCAGCTTTTCTATCCCGTCTTCTACCCCTCTTCTAACCTCTAGTTTTCTTTACTTTTGATTCTCTTCTCACACAATTCTTCTTGTATCTTCATCAACTTCTGCACCCTCTTCTTCAATTTGCTTCACCATGTTTAACATTATTCTCATGTTCTAGCTTCACCTACCCTCATCTACCCCTTTTTTTTAAATTCTCTTTGCTCTAATTAAATTTCTTGCAACTCCACCCCTTCTCTACCCTCCTCGTATTACCTCCTCCAATTTCTATTTTATTATTGTACTTCGTTAACCCCTTGTCTTAAAATGTCGTCTCAGAGACCTCATGGGTTACCATCAAGTTTGAGTATTTAACACTAGTATACATTGAAGTTGAAGTAATACAAAATTCAGTGGTCAACTGATACAGTTTCAATCTGATGTCTTCAAGTTAAATTGTAACGTAACGGATTAGTGTCACTAAATATCCCTTCTTTTCTTTACTATTTATCCTATGTGTACTATCTGTCCGCGAAGTTCGAACCATCTCCCAGCATCACGTCCGATTTCTTCGGAGGTAGCATGATCGATTTGGAAATCGTACTACTTTCCAGCACGGGCACCGGCGCGTTTGCGCGATTAAACGCGAACGCGTACCCATTTAACCGCGCGCGTCTCTGCACACGGTGCATAAGCGCACGGCAACAACGAGGCAAGAGCCTAGACGTACCAAGAAAATAAATATTAATAACGATGCTTTCCCTCTCTCTCTCTGCTTTCCTTTCTCTAGTCGAGCGTCTTCTTCATCCTCTCGGCAGCCGAGTGTACTCCCCTCTCGCTCTTATCTTCCCTCTATACAACTAGACCACAGTTCCCCGTTGCACTCTTTCCCTCTCCGGCTTCTCTCACTCCGTTACTCTCCGGGTGCGCGTTTGTGCATTGTTAGAGCCATTACGGGAGCCAATTAATCTATGCACAATTTTATAATTAAACGGCTAATAGCGCATAGAATTATAGTCCAGGGCCGCGCGCACTCCCACGTATCCTGCCGCGTTCGTTCATTCGCTGGTTCGTTCGTTCGCTTATATTCGTTCGCGGATTATGCGTCGAGAAAGACGTTGAAGGGAAAAGAAGAAGGGACCGGCAGGCAGGAAGAGGCACGAGGAAATCTCCGATTCAACCCAACGAATATTGCGTGTGTAACATTTACATAGGCGGCACAGTCTGCATCTTACACGTGTGTGTATGTACATGTACACGCGTCGCACAATCTTCGCCTCGTTGCTTCTTTCCCAGCGAATCGGGACACCTCGCCGACGATGATTCAGTTCGATCGTCGCGGACCCAGGGCAAATTGACTGCAGGATAATTGGCTCGTCTCGTTAGCGAGCGTATATGGCATCAATTAGGCGTAGCCGGGAAGGAGCGTGCTCGACGGCCGAATCGGGGACGATTCTCGCCGATCGGTGGACGCGTGGGCGGACAAGGCGTTTCGATTTGTAAGCGTCATTCACAATTACCCCGGGCTCGAAACCCCGATCCTCTAAACAACTTAATTGGTCCTACAACGATACCGTAGCACAACATACTCTCCTGACATGTGCTGCAACCGATTCGATTTTTAAACATCATGTGCCTCGATGTTCCGCTTTCCTGGCTGCAGGGAAATTATACAATTTATTAATTGTTTTTTTACTTATAATTTTAATTATTCTATTTTATTATTTGAATAATTTAACAATAATATCTTGTTGGCACAATTTTCCTGTGGGCCAGGGATGTTTCAACCCCTTCAGACAGAAATAAGAATGAGAATAACGAGTGGGTGACATCTTGTAGAAAAGTGCATCCTTCTGTGTCAGTAAATATGTAGAAGTTTATTTTTTTCTAACCTGATACGGTTGCAAATTCATTTATAGTAGTGACTTCATATTGTTATGAAGAATCAGATCTAATTCTAATTTGCTAGTCGAAAAGAAGGTGGATGAACGTCCATTTAAAGTCACTATACATATATGACGTCACTGTAGAAACGTTCACAATCTAACGCTGAATAACATAGTAATGGCAATATTATTTTCATTTAAGATCACTGTGACGTCACTGTGGAAACGTTCTCAATCCAACGCTGAATACCATTAGCAATATTATTTTAATTTGCTGCTAAATAACAATCAAGGCAATATTATTTGTATTTGCTGCTCCGAATGAACAAAATCACCGGAAGGGTTAAATAAATTAGCAAAATATTTTCAATCCTCTCTCCCCATTGTTCCACTCAATGACATAATATCTACCACTTCCGAAATTAGTCTAGGCAACTGCTCAAGAAGATGCCCTTTCCCTATAAGAACAACTATAACTATAAGAACAATTATTTCTTCTTAATTCCCTATAAGAATAATTAAGATATTGTGCAGCAGGTTTCAGAAAGAGTGGCCAGGCGCAAAGTTCGAAGACTCCTGGTGCGCTATCCTCGATCCCCGACGCTACGCGACGCGACGCGACGCGACGCTCGCGTTGCAGCGCAGCCGGCGCCGCCGCTCGAAACCGCAAGAAAAATCTGGCTGAATTATCGGTGCGGTTCTCGGTGCATGCTGTTGCATCGATGGCGATAGAGCCGGGCCGTAGGGCCGTGTAACCGTGCGCGCGAAACCCCCTCGAGCCTCTCCACATACAGAGAGAGAACGAGAGTAGCAAGCGGAGGTAACATCGGTGTGTAGTCAGTGTTCCCGGTGTTACCACTGCCCGTGCATTATCAGAATGTAACGACGTCAGCGGTACACGCGACCAGCACCGGACACCGCACACACGAGGACCATACCGCGGTCTCTTAATCATCCGATTTTTCCTGGCGATCCTCCCTCGCACCCCCGCACTCCATGAACCCCCCTCCATACTGCAACCCCTCGCGGTGTCCATCGTTTTTCCAATCGATACGGAAACTCGAGGAATTGCACCGCCATCATCGCTCCATAGATCATTAAATAACAACCGGTCCTGTTTCAGGAATTTTATGACCACGACGAGTGGGTGCCATTTAAAACAGTGGGAGAATCTTCTAGTTCTATTTTCAACTTGGTCAAACGACCGAGCAAGTAATTGCATTAAATAAGCAAGAAAATAAACAGCCCTTCCTGCTTTAGGAATTTTATACTGACTGTGGATTTTGTGACGGCAAGTAGGTACCATTTTAAAAAGTAGAAGGATCAGAAGAATTTAAAAATGTCAGTGTACTACCTTCAACTTGGTGAAACGACTGGAGCAAGAAAATAAATAAAATAAGCACAAAAATAAATAGCCGTTTCTGTTTCAGGAATTTTATACTGTTCATTATAGACTGTGGATTTTATGACAACAAAGAGTAGGTGCCATTTCAACCGATGGAAGGATCAGAAGAATTTTAAAACGTCAGTATACTCCAACTTAATGAAATGACTGCAAGAAGACTGCAAGAAGACTGCAAGAAAAGAATTGTTAAGCGATTGTTGCAACTCAACCATTTTTATTATGCACAGAGATCTATTGATCAAGCAATCAGATCTTGAACATTGGAAGAAGGGTGGTAACCTTGAACTGCAGTTTAAGTTTCTTTAACCTCCTCAGGATTTTTAAATTCTTCAGATTTCAGAAATTGAAGAGCTGTATGTTCAAGTCTAGGTTATGTTTGGTGAGTCTAGGAGACTTGCTGATGTGTTCAGACATAGTGTTTCACGTAGAGTGCTTTGAACAGGGAAAGAAGGTTAGTACCTTGTGGTTTGTTCCTTCAAATTGCAGAAATTCAAGAGAATCTAGTATTACCCTGTTGATGTGTTTGGACATTTTAGATTTTAGAGCACTACGAACCCTCGAAGAAGTATTCCATCTTGAAACTGATTTCATCAGATTGCTGAGTATTGAATACAGAAATTTAGCTAGACAAAGCACTTTGATCTTTCTGAAAAGGGTTGTATGTTTTGATTTAATTCCTCGGTACATATACATAATAACTAGGCATTTACCTACCCCAGTGACATGTTTGGGTACACCATTTTAGACAATGTCTCTTGCGCCGGAGAGAACTTGAAGATCGTACTTTCGCTTTCGAAGCGGGCAGCATGAGGACGCGAAATATCGAAAGCGTAAATTTTTGTCGAAAGCGAGTCTGACGCTATCGTCTGGGGCAACGGAGAGAAGCAACGCGGCGCGGAGCCAAACAGCGGAGAAATGATGGATCATCCTCTGTGTTCGAGGGACATTGACCGGTCAGCTTTTCACTTTTTCGTAGTAGATAATGTGGCCGGCACATAGCATCCATACCGCAAGCCGAATAAAAGAAACTGAGAACGCGTTACCGAATAATTAACCGATAGTTGTGCTCCGGAGCATGTCTATTTCAAAATAGCCCCGAGGGTGTCGAACGGGAGCGTTTCGAAAGCTACTAGAAACCTAATAAGAAAGCTCGCAAATGGGAAATGTAAACAGCATTCCCTCGGGAGAGAGAGAGGGTCCGTCGAGAGAGGGCTGTGTGGCGCACGAGCCGACGGCTCGGCCAGCTCTGGTTCTGTAACTGCGACTCGGATTATTTGGATCCCTATCCCTACAGGCGTCTCTTTCCTCCCGATTTCTCTTTCCCCCTCTGTTCCTGTCTCTATTCCCTCCGCACGGAATCCCTCGACCCTCTTTCTCCTTCGCCCTCGCTTCTGTCGCGCTGAATCCGTTTCCGTTGTGACTGCCACTGCGCGCCGCACTGCCGGCAATACTATTGTCCCATTCTCGCTCCGATTCGCTGTCGAATCGATCCCCTAAAACCCCAATTCTATCCACAACACGATCTCAATCCCACAATTTAACGGATCCCCGAGAGAAAAATTTGAAAACGATCGTATACCTCGAAATTTCAACGAGAACGAAATTCGAGTGTCACAGGGAAACGTAAGAGGACCCCGAACTGAAGGACAATATTTTCCCTGACGTTCGCCGGATCCCCTCGTTCCGTTTACCATTCCGTTTCGTCTGCCGTCTGACTCGTGGGTGGGGTAAGCTTGTACTACAGCCACTTCTCTCTGTCTCGTCGGTGGGGACGATTCATTCAGAGAAACTGCCGTGAAAGGGACACCTGTTGGCACCGAGGCCCGTTGACAATTCCAGATACAAAGGCACGTGCCTTCGGATCGGCTCCTGCAACGGGACGGTGACTGCTGCTATGCCACAATCCGGCCAGAGGAGAAAATCATTCGACGTCATTCCCTCACGATTCAAATGCACACCATTGCCTCTAAAATTGCGAGGATGTAACGTTGCAGCTATTGCAAGACAGAAAGCTCTTTCAAATTGGTCCAAATTGTCTCGATTGCCTCTAGACACTCGAACGGCTGAGACATTCGCTGAACATTGCTCCCTAACGATGACGTACAGGAGATCTAAAAATGCAGAACGTAGTCCTGCGTCCCAAATCGTTCCTACTGTCTCTAGAAACTCGGAAGAGCCTATGTCGCCTAGATTGCTACTGATTGCTGACTAGAAGAAAGAAGTTCGTCCCCAATCATCCCCAAAAGTATTCCTAGGCATTTCTTGACTGTCTCTGTCACTCAATGCATGAGACCAACAGTGTCCGACCACCGATGAAGCTTCTTTCTACGTCTGAGTGCAGGCAGATTGTTGAAGGTGCAAAGATAGAGGACAGCGAGTATGGGCATATGAGCCTAGAGAAATCGTCGAAATTGAGACAGGCTAAAAAGCGTGAAGGGGATGAGCCGAGGCAGCGAGAAGAAGAGTAGCCGAGGCGCGATTAAAATATTTTTTGGTCGGCCGGTAGCCGCGGAGCGTTCCGTGGCTGGCCGAAGATAAAGTGCTGCCCAGAGGCGACACCGGGCGTTATTAATACACGCGAGGATCGTAGCTTCCGTTCCCGGGAACAGGAGCCGCGGGACGAGCAGAGTATCCATAGGTGGCTCTCTATACCGTGATTCGTGTTATCGTGGCGCGTCATCGAGTCAGTTTGGACTTGATGCGACGACGATAGGTACCGGTTTCTCGGAGAGAAGCGATCTAAAGTTGTCGTCCTCCAGATCGAACCGATCTGAAGTATAGTCGTTCTTCAAGGTGGAACGCGTGTATGTATACGTATAACATGTCCCATCGATGGACAGCTAGACGACGCGATGCCCCGTGTATTCGATCGATCAGCATTTACCTGGCGGTGGTGCAATCCCTGTAGAGTATGTCGAAGTCCTTGCAGCTGAGTAGCTTGCACCGGTTGACGCCGGGTTGGATGGCTCCGAGGCCTCGTAGGATCCTGACTTGCTCGACGTTGCACACCAACGGCACTATATCGAGCCTCTTCAACTTCGTGTAGACAGTGTGCAGGCCGCCGACCAGATGCTTTAGGAACAGCTCGAACGCCTGTGGAAGGCAGAGCATCGTGTCCCCGGCGATGATGAACGCAGCGACCTTCTGGCCGCGATAATCGACCAGTTTGCACTCGTTCGCGGTCGGATCACTGGTGCTGATCGGTGGCGGGCTGTTGTAGGACCTAGGCGGTAGGACCGCGTGATGAGCGGCCATCAGCTCCAGCGGGGATCCATGGTGTCCGCTGAGCATGCCACCCAGTTGTCCCAGCAACCCGAGACCCGGCGGCGGGAGGCCCGGCATACGGGGCACCATACCTGGAGGTGCACCGGGTGCTCCTCCTGCGGATAACGGCGGTGGACTCAACGGTAGACCCTGTGGCGGTGAACCACGGGTTGGCGAACCCGGCGTCGGGACGCCTCGATGCTGTTGCTGCTGCGATTGTTGGTCGCGAAGCTGGTCCCGAGGATGTGGCTGTTGGTGCGACGGCGGTGGCTGGCTGTGGGAACCGTGGAGTTGTTGCTGACTCTGCTGACCCGACGGGCTATGGGGGTGATTCGGGCTGCCGGTTACGGGACTGGCGCGGCTACTGTGGTCGGAAGAACTATCCATCGCTCCGTGGTCCATGGAGTGTCCGAATGCCGCGCGACTCTTTGCCTATGGAGAACGCGAGTTGCTGCAGGGGAGATCGAATAAGGTTCACTTAGGGTCTCTGGCTCTCTGTACACAGCCGCCCACGTGGACGCCACGGGCTTCGAAGAGGACGCCGCCAGTCAACGCATACTAGACTCGACGATGATTACTCTCGATCGGCTTCGGCCGGCTCGTAGCCGACGAGCAACGTGGTCGCGTCGTCACAGCCAGGATCGGCTATAGATCGGATCGGACCCGAACAGAGTCACTGTCACTCGATGGAGAACTGTCGCGTCGTCTCACGGGCTACGGTGTACCGTGTACGCGGGGCTAACAACTGCACTGTGCACAACCACTCGGACGACCGTGTCCATGACAATCGGATGATCGGTTTTCGGTCGACACTGTGTTACCACCCGGACCTCTGACGATCGTGGATAAACAGGTCCGTGGATCTTGGGCCGGCTACGCTCGAGGAGCAGCCGCGAGCTGCTGCCCCTCGTCGAATCGACGATCGGATCGACCACGACAGAAGTTCTTCGAGGCGATGTCGCGTAGCTCGGACAGCCTCTTTGACACTGAATATCGGAGCACACTCGCCGGCGACCGGTTTCGGTTCGGTTCGGTCCGGACTGTTGACGCGCGGGCTCACGGTTCCGAATCGTCGACTGGTGAAAACGTGGACGTTGTCGTCGACGACCGGCAACAGGAACCGCGGAGAGAAGAACACAAAACGAAACAAAACGCGACGACGATGTTCAACCGCGGACGACCGAGAACGACAACGACGACGACGACGACGACAACGACGGAGTTGCTGTCGCGGTGACAACGACCGCGACCACGGTGACGGACACAACGACGAAACCACGACGAGGACGGCGACGACGACGACGGAAGCAACGACGACGACGACGACGACGACGGCGACGACGAAAGCGGCTGCGGCGGTAACTCGCAGGAACGCGCGTCGCTCGTTCTCAAAGTGGCAAACGCTCTCTCGGTCGAGTCGGGAGTATTTCCCTACCCAGTCACAGATGTAATAAATAAAAACATCAGTGGGAGCCCGAAGAACGGGGAGGATGGGCGTTCTGTGCGCGCAACCGAGTATCCGGTTGGCGGAGCCACCGGGGTAGCAGTCCTCCCGATTGGACGACAGCCTCGCGGCGTCGACGCCTTTCGTGCCTTCCCCCGAACGGTGGTGGGACCGGCTCCGTGTTTCCCCACCAAGCGGCAACCACTGCCACCGACGACGCCGACCGGGACGATTCCGGGGGCGACTAACACACGGAGACATCCAGACGCAGACGCGAGTCTCAACAAGACAGTACGATTCGAACCTACCGCCGATCTACGCGCTACGAGTGGGGATTTCTTCTTTTTCCTCGCGACCTCTCTACCCCTCCCCACGTCCTACGGCCGCGTCGCTCTGTGCCCCCTCCTCTCTCTGCGCCCTCCTCGCCACTCCTAGAATCTAACCGGCCCTCCTCCCCCCTCACCGTCCTCCACCCGTTCCTTGTCGCGGCTCCTGCCCCGCCTGTATCTCGACTCGGTTCGTCTCACTCTCTTCTCGTTTCTCCCTGTTCCTCTGTCCGTACGACGAAGAATGTCGCCGGCGTTCGAATCGATCGGGTCGGTCGGTCGGTCTCTCGTGCACGCGGGGGGTCCCCCTTCCCCTTCGGTTGCACCCTCCCCATTCTCTCCCCACGGAGAGAGAGCACGCTCTCTGCCCCCCTCCCCCCCTCTAACTCGCCCGCCGCCTTCTTCTTCGCCGTTCCCTCGGCTGGATCTCCTCTACCATATTCGCCATCAGCATTACACGAGCGCGCTTATTTCTTCTGTAGGTAACTCTCTGCTTCCTCGCGATCTCTCTTTCTCCTCGACCACCCCCTTCTTCCTGCCCCCCTCCACGCCGCACAACTCCCCCCGCGCAACCTCCCGGCGTCTATCCTCAGCGTCGCTAACACCGTTCCTCCGCCTCTTCTACCCCCTCCTCCTCCTCCTCCTCCTCCTCCTCCTCCTCCGCCAACCTCCCTCTCCCGTCCTCCACCTCCTCCGCGGAGAGCGTACCGCGATATACCATACCCGACACTCTCCGCGGCTCTTGGTAAGCTCCCGAGTATGAGTGCTTAATATCTTTGTGCCATACCCGAAGCGTCCGTATCCGCCGATGCTTCTTACGTCCGAGCTTTCCCGGCTCTCGTTCGATGGCGGGCCGAGGGGCCCGCTAATTTCCCTTCCATCCGCGGATCTCGACCCGACAAAAAATCTACGCCTGGCTTTAGCCCCCCCCCCCCCCCCCCTCGAGATTTTCCGGGCTCTCGGAAAACCCTGAAGAAAGTTACGGTCGATGGAAGAATCGCGATCAGTTGAAAAGTATTATACAACTGGAGGAAAGAAGGGTTGAAATCGCAGACGATGGCAAGACGAGTGGCCAAGAATCTCGTCTTGAAGATCGGAAGATGAAATGTCGCACAAGAGTATCACGAGATGAAACATCCGAGTACATTTCGACAAATTGTTTATCAAATCTCGGCGAAGGATCCTAACTTCCCGATCGTGTTTCGTCCCTGAGATCAATGAATCAGGATCTTCTCAAAGCGCAGAAGTTGCGGAAGAATCGAGACCAGAGGAAGAAGAAAGGGTTGGAATCGAAGATGATAGCAAGCCGAGGAGTCTAAGATTGTAAGAGTCCTTTCTTCAAAACCAAAGGATGTAGATCCAGCTTTCCTCTGTGCTAGATCCAGCTCCGTCTACTAATTTACGTCCCATCGTCCAAGTTCTACCGATCTCGAGAGGACCCTGTTCGAAATTAGAGAACAGCGGCGTAGAATTGATTCTACAGTTTAGGAAGTCAAAGAAGAGGATGTCGTGAGACGAATGGCGAAGGGTAGGTCGGTCGTCGAGATCCGTGTGGGAAGAAATCCGGTGGAAGGAGGGTATCGTTTGGTCTTTTTCCAGCGGTCAACCCCTGATCAGACCTCATCGGCCCGGTGACCCAGATCCACGAGGAAAGACCCTCCTCGTTCGTTACGAGTACACGAGTCTATACGTGTAACGGGCTTCGCACACGTACTCCTCCACCGCAGCTGATCCCTTGACCTCGTGCAACCCCAAACGAAACGAGACCCCCTGGGCCTAACGTTCATTGACCATCGCCGCTCGTCCGAGCGGGGGCCGATGATCGTCTTGCTGCTCCACTTTTCCGGACAATGGGTAGACTCTATCATCCGAACCGTACCGAGAAGAACCATAACCGCCGAGAACCGAACCGCCGCGCAATCTCTAATCCACACGCAGGGATTTAAATTGAACGGTCGAATTGAAGAGAATGGAAGACGCAGGGCAAGAGAGTGAGATGAAAAGGGAGAGAGAGAGAGAGAGAGAGAGAGGGGGGTGGGTGGGAGGAGACTGTTCGTTTCCGTCGCCGATAAAGTCATTGTTTGCGGCGATAAAGCGATCGATGCAGAGATCCAAGTCCCTTGTTCGAGGAAGGTCGAGGATCGGTAGGGGACCGATATTTGCCACGAACCAAACCACGTCCAATTAGTGGAATTAATACCGGTTGGCTTTGGGGGAGCTAATGCCTCTGTGTGCATACCTACGGGTATGCACGCCGATGACTGCACTTTCCTTCGTGCGTAATGAAGGACAATCCCGTCGGCCGAGCCAGCTCGATGCATTCGCTCGTCCAAGCAACCGCTGCCTCCTCTTGTTTTGCGGTCACGGGAAAATATCTCGAACCCACCACGGAGAGCTTACGACTTCGAGAGAGAGCCTGCCTGCCTGCTGACGCTGTTGCTTGCTATACGGGGCTAACGGTCCCCGTTGTCTTTACGCTCGCTGCGAAACAATTTCGTTCGCGGCGCTGTTTGCGTCCTGTAACGCGGTTCCCTTGTTTTTCCATCGTCTATCGTTCGCGTTCGCGTTCGCATTCGCTCGCTCGTCCGACCCGGGCAAGACAATGCACACAGGCCCGCTTCTGTGCCACAACAATGGGACACCGATTCACTCGGTTCTGGAAATTTCGCTCCTGAAAACCTCGACGCCTTTGTTGCATCGGTTCATTGATAAGCGAGGCACTCCGGGAAACAGGTCCTTCCTGCTCGCTTCCTCGTTCGATCTAGTCTCACTTGATTCCCCAGTCCCTTCAGGTGCTGCTCGAGTTTAAGAAACTTCATCGTCCATCGATTTTAATATTACAAGAATAATATGGACACTTGCAATTATTGAGATTGCAAAGTATCCATGAGGAGTTATTCAACAAATTCATTTCTTTCGGCATACTATTATAAAAAACAAGTTCTTGTTATTTTTATAACTCTTTCTGCAACTTTTACTGCTCTGTAGACATAGCGTTAAGGGAAGAAATACCTACGCAGATTTGTCAGATACAGGGGAATCGAGAGGAAAAAGTTACCCCCTCTCTGCCAGTATTAGTCACGTGACGTTGTGACGCATGCACGACAGAGGCGGAACGCGTCACGTGACCGGCCTGGTGGCGAGAGCGTGGGGGAATAACCTTGTGGAAGAGGAAGCTGGAGTGGGGGACAAGTCTTAATCTGGCGACTCTGTTGCGACTTCTGTAGCTCACAGCGAATGCAGACAATTTTTATTTTCCGTAAGGATCAGGAGTCTACTGATCGCTACGAGATCTCGCAAACGATGAAGTTTTTTTAGTGGATGCTATGAAATCCTAAAGAGGATCGTCAATAACCGCGGTACCGATCGTTACGAAATCGCGGGAAGATCGAGGTGTCCCCGGATCCTCGTCGATCGAAGGTAGTTTTTCGAGCGAATTGCCGTGCGACACTGATTCCCGTTTGGTTCACGGTAGTGCGGCTCACTGGCATCGTTCCTGTTACTGCTCATTGGCCACCCCGCGCCCGGTGAATTACGCGAAGCGCAACCAGAGAACGCCTGCCTCTTGTGCACGGCTGTTACGTAACCCTCGTCATTGTTCGCGCGTGGACGGCACAGGACTGTGTAACAGACTGCGCGACAAAGAAGGAGGGTCTCTCAACCCGGGGCACAATATACAGACACATACACACATACGCATACATCGTTCGATAAGAGCGGCAGAGAAAAGCGCGAATTTTTGTCGGAGAGGGCCTCTGCATAGGACGAAGGCATTCCGCGCCAGCCAACCGGACACGCGTCAGAAGGACTCCACTGCACCGGAAGCGTCGCTCTTCTTGATGTCTCTGTCGGACGTTCCGTTTACCGTTTACGTGCTCGCGTACTTTTCTGCTGCCTTCTTTTTTTTTCTCTCTTTTCGCGTTATCGTATCATGTTATCTCTGCGCAAAGAGCACAGAGAAAAAGAGAGGACAAGGGAGAGAGAGTTAATAGGGCAACCGACTGCCTACCATCCTCGTGTGTCTATCGCGCTTTGCGTCGTGTTTCCCGTCGCTTCGATCGTCTTTCCGTTCTCCTTGAATCCCCGGGCTCGACGTCCCCTCGATATCAAAGGAAAGAGAGCATCGATCGAATTAACGTAATTACTTGTTCGTGCAAGACACGTATGCCTCCGTTCGCCTCGCGGCCGTCGAAACACCGGCACGGCGCGGCGCGGCGCGGCGCGGAGCGGCGCGTCTGCATCGTTCCCTTCTTCTGCTGTGTTTCTCTGCGCGCGTCCTTCGTTATTCAAAAACCCCGGGAGAGTCACGAAATACCTCGACAACGGCGAGATTTTGCGAAACACTAATTGCGTCGACGAGGAAGAGAGCGTAGCGTTCGTCGCATAGCGTTGCACAAAGCGGTGCGGCGTCGCGACGCTGTTGGAAAAATCAAGTGGCGGAATAATGGATTTCGAGCGGACGGCCGCCGCGAGCCGCGCGCCGCCCGATGAAAAACGACGGTAATTTTTCTGGACACGTACGGCCACCGTTCGGTTTTTCAGTGCGGCTTACGCGCAACTAATTACCCATATGCCACGTGTTATTATAAATAGCCAATCGTTACCGACACAGCCGCGTCCGCGATTCGCCCATAATGGCGTGTTATCGGATAAATAAAACGGATAGCCACGGGAGGGTGCGCTCCGATTATGCATCGACGCCTCCCGTACGAGCGTATATGTACCTACTCTACTCTCTACTCTCGCTCTCTCTGGCCAACCGTACGTACACTGTGTTTTCCCAACGAGCGACCAGCTTTTATTTCTCGTCGACTTTAATCCACGCGCGCGGTGACGACAACGACGAGCATTTTTACCCATTCCGAAAGCCGCTTCTCGCTTCCCCAACCCCCCCACCCCTCCAACGCCGCCACCTTCTCCTCCCGTCGAAACATCGATTCCAGGGAAACTAGCTTCTGCAGAGATACATCACCTTCTCAGCACCCTGCCGCCGTCTCCCGACGATACAAATTTAACTCTCCGATATTCTGGCTCTTTGTCCGTTGTCTTTCTCATCATTGTGTTAAACGGTGTCCTGATGAATGTTCAACCAGAGGGAATGTCTGTGGAGCCTTCTGACCAAGCCACACTTTGGATCTTTGCGATCCTCTAACTCGTACGATCCAGATTTAACCTACCTCTTCAATGTTGTCTCTTTGTCCCTGTTTTTGTCGTCTTTCTGATAATTGGGTTGGTAGATGTCCTCATTAATGAATGTTCAAAATGTCTATAGAATATTCTAAGCCTCACGTCAGAGTTGGGCAAAATTTTCATCTGAATAAAAATTTCGAATACCGAATAAAAAATAAAAATATTTTTATTCATTATTCGATGATTCGCGTTTATTAGAGTTGGCAGTAGTTGTGGAAAGATTTATTCGAAGTCTTCGAATAAAAGCTACACATAAAAGATGAAAAAATTATTCGAAGTTCGAATAAAGCCACTTCGTATAAAAAAAAATTATCTTTATTCGTGGGATAAATTCTCGTCGAATATAATTATCTATTCGATGCTCGTCGAATAAAGATACTTTTTATATTCGAACCATCGAAGAATGAATAAAAATTTTTTTATTTTTTATTCGTGATCCGAATTTTTATTTAGATGAAAATTTTGCCCAACTCTGCCTCACGTTGGCTCTCTAGGATCTTCTGACGTGTAGAATAAAAATTCTTTCAACTCTTTGTTCCTATCTAACATCTTTCAAATTTACCTCTTCAATATTAAATATCTTTGTTCCCAACAGCTTTCTGATAATTATTTAACGAACCAAACAAAAATGTCTGAAGTAGTCAGGAGGTATAGCAACGTCGAGTTGCCTAAGCGCTTGGTCTATAAATGACCTTCACTAACCATGAGGTCACACTTGAGTCTCTCCAAAAATTGAACACATACTGCAATGCTGTTAGGCATACAAATTATAAATATTGAAAAGAAACTGAAGAGATTTTGTATTTGGAATTGCTACACAATGTTTATGTCATGGACTAACGAAAGACTTAATTTTTATTTTATAATTCAATGAACTACTGAAGGAATACTTGAACATCCATCAACAATCCAACTAATGAATTTACTGATATTTAAACTGCAAATAAATAAAAGTTACAAGAAGCAAGATTCGAATAAATCCAAAGCATAAATCAGCTAATTAGGAACAAAAAATTGATTATAATAAATAATAAACAATACGGCCGACCGAGTGTCGACTGCTGTTCCAGCCTAAACGCATTAGAAAGCTCATTTGAATACAATACAATGGCGATCCCGCACGGCCTGACCGAAATAGTGCTGTCCTCGGACACCGATCTACAACTAAGATGTCCCGGGAGCCTATCAGTCGTCCGACAGATAGATAGCGTCGGTTTATTGTTCCCGGTGCTCGGCTACACGGACCGTTTTGTTAGACGGTGAACGAAAACGTCGTTTTATCCGAGCGTGCTTCGGGCTCTGTTCGGTTCTCGCGTCGCGTCAATACTTTTCCGCGGCGTGTTGCGACGCAAGACAATCACGTTGACACCCGGTGATGGATGTCCTGCCTGCTCAAAATACCCCCCTCAGTTTTCCCGCCAATAAAGCCCATTGTAAATGCGAACTATTCGAAATATTAGAGCGGCTCGGCGATTACCGGCCGTTCAGTCATCGCGTCCTGACGCACCGTAATCCTTTCCATCTTCCTCCGCGTCCTTTTTTTGTTCTGCCGGCTTTCGCACATCGCCGACAGCCTCACCCCCCACATCTCCCTCTTCGTCTTTCTCTTCTCCTCTCCTGAAAATCTGACTCTCCGGCAACCGGGGACCAGTTAAGAAGAGGTCCTGATCGCGTATCGAAACATCCTACTGAAACCCTATTATTATTATTATTGCAGATTTTATTTAATTTAAAAAATTTTTTTTTCTTCGTTCTCTGTTAATTTTACCTTCTTTGACTCCAGCTGATTTTCTAATACTTCAAGCTTAGCCCCACTGATGCTGACAATGATTACTACATCAGGATTACTGCGGATCCTTAACGATCATTTCATCCCCTCATGTCAAGATGGCCCCCGATCATTGCTGTGAAAATTATTCGAAATTCTCCGGTACGGTAGAGCCTTCTTCAGGGCTCCCTTTTCGATCAGCACCACGCAACCGAGGTAAGAAAAGGCGACGATCGAATGTCGAAACATCCTGCTGACACCATATCTATTATTACCCGGCGAAGGTTGTCCCTCTACCCGCCGCCACGCTGACAATCTGACAACGTGCCTCGTGCTCAATGAGCAGCGTAACAATACTATTTCAGCAACCGCGCGCAAGAAGACAACCGAGAGCCCGGCTCCGTTACCGTGCCGGAGAAACGAACCACCAGGCTTGTCACTTCGCGTTGCTCGTTATCAACGCTATGCACCCTAACGCACCAACTACCGGACGGCTCAAAATGACCCATTTCCGATTTTTCCTTCCGCCGGTGCCCTGGGTGAAAAGATCGTTGCCGCGCGGAAATGGCAGACTCTGCAAATGCGTTACTGTCATGGAACGTTCATTCTAGAGGAGGAACATTTTGGTACGGATTTAGGATTTGTTGGAAATCTACGAGTGTGATTAACCGGAAGTTCGGTCTAGAGTCTAGAAGATACCCTTGGCTGGGCCTCGTGTTGTTTCTTATAAATTTAAAAATTGATTGTGTTATTTGGGAGAAAATTTATTTCAGACTCCGCCATTTTTATTCTTCTAACCCCCTAACCCTCCCTCCCCCCTCCCTCCCCCCCCCGTAATATGGCTGCTTTTGGATCTTCCGTGGTAACCGTGGCTTTCATTCGTTCAAATTTTGAATTAATTTTGAGATTAATATTAATTTCTTCTAAATTAATAAAAATTGATTTCATCGATAACTTCAATTGAAAATAACAGATTCTTAAAATTTGTTAACCTCCGCTGTTTTATATTTTATTTAGCCAATTTCCTCATGAATGCATAAAAATACCCATAGCAGAAAATTGTCCGTCTGTGCCGATTTATCGAGAATAAAAAACGATTTCCCCGAAATTTTTGAGTTAAGACTCCATCGAGGATTCCGGGCTGCCGATTGATCGGCAATGAACACACCGACCGGCACACGGACGCCGCGCCGGTGTACGGTATCCGCCTTGCAGCTTGCAGTAAAGCTTAAAGAGACAGGCTTACTCGCGATTCGAAATTTATTTACACCGGCCGTAATCCCTATTATGGCCGCACGCGTAGCCCGAGGAAACGGCCGAGCAATTTCGGATTTGGACTGCCGAGAGATGATGGATCGCTCGTTCCGTGGCCGGCGCTGATGATACCTCGCAGATGTAACCTCCGCACCCCTTTTTCGGGCGAAACCACTTGCCGGTGATTATCGATTAAACGCATGCAGCACTCTTGTGCTTTTCCCGCGACGACACACCGTTCCTCTCGTCCATTCTTCAGGGATCTTTCTTTTCCCGTTCAACACGGGTTCGGTTTTCGTTACACGGGACACGCTCGACATCTGGTCTCTCGACCGAACGACCAAGTTTCTCTTACGCGATACTTCGGGGGGATAAAAGGCTTCGATTGTCGGCAGGTCGAATGGCAAGTTCTTCGGGAACGCTCCAAGTAGACGCTCTCCTCCGACGGTGCCGGTGTGCAACTTGCCCTAGCATGTCTTGTAACGAGCAATCTCGATAGGATTAAGACGCTGTTTACCCGGGAACAGAAAGCCGAGAGTTCGGGTTTACTTCCGACAGACGAGCATCCCGACGCGACGGTTTCACGTACATATACAAAATATACATGCGTTTACAACCGAGCGTTGTACTCTTCAACTTTCGACGAGAAGTTTTAACACGATCCCAGCGTCGATTAAAGTCTAGATCATTTCTTTCAACGAGTCCTGAACATCCAACACATTGATAGACAAATCTTCATGCAAAATTAAAATTTTCTGCATAATACTTCTTTTAATGATTTCATGGTTTCAAATCGCAACTCACTTTTATTACCAGACTGCGGATCATAATGCAAGATAAAAATTTTCTGTAAACATTGCAAAATCTTTCTTTCTCTCATTATTCCAAGGAGTTGAAAATAATGTATTGACATACCCCTAAATTTCTTTAATTGTCCCTCTGTTTTAAATTGCACATACCCAATTTTGTCATAAATGCGCTATCTATTTATTACAAATGCATAAATTCCGACGCACAAAATCGTTGGACGAGTATTTCCTTGAAAAGCGTGATTCCTGAAGAAATTTTAAACAACTTTTTCCTTTGCGAAAATCTTCTCCGCAGCTTCGTTAAGGAGTTACTAGCTAAAAACACGGACCAATCAGAGCGCGGCTACAACGGACGGATCTCAGCGCGGCGATGGGTGAGCGTGACGTTGACTTTGGCCGAGCCGGAATGCGTTCGCTGTATCCGCGCTCTGATTGGTCCGCGTTTATCCTCAATAACTTCGTAACGAACCCGCGGAGAACATTTCCGTAAAGGAAAAAGTTATTTCAAATGACCTCGGAAATTTCAAAGAAGTATTTTCGGGACACCCTATGTATGTTGCTCTGAAATCGTTCGATTCAGGTGAGGGTGTTCTAGTGTTTCGCATACATGCATATACTACCGAGCGACGTTGTACTTCAACTTTCAACGTTCCCCGAGAAGTTTCGGGATTCGGGCTGTCTATCGGGCCTGGATGCTCGATAAAAATTGAACATCCGTCGCGTGCGAGTGCCACTCGACTTCCGGAAATGTCGAACATATGTCACCACTCCAGATAATCCGATGCTTTTACCGGCAATCTAATCTGCATCGCGGAAAGAGACGTACATTTAGCACGGTCAATAGATTCGGTGGTTTGAATGCTCTGTCGGTGATAAGACCATAATCGGGAACGAATTTGCTTTGGACTAAATTTATTCATGTCAAATTGTAAAACATTCACTTACACGATGCCTGCGAGAAAAGTGTGCTTCTTCAACGAAGAAATTCATTCACGTCACAGCTCCGAGACGCGAATGAATACGCATTAATAATGATACGTATTAATAACGAAATGACGCAACAGAAATTGACGAAGCGGTTGAATTAATTCCGAAGGATGTTACAAATTCCTAGACGACTGGCGACCCTAATGACGCCAGGCTAAGAGAGACATGGGAGAATGTGCGCTAATGATCAAAGTGTATTCCTGCACGCTTCACGCGCCGCGCCGCCAGAAAACGTGTCATCACCGGGCCGCAAAGTTTTATGCAATTGCTAACCGTATCCGCGAGGATAAAAACGAATCGGAGGACTGCCGAGGTTTTCGAACAAGTTCGAGGAAGAATTTCGATCTCGGCGGCGATTATGAAACGAGTCATGGGAGCTGTGTCGCGACGCTGAAAGTCAGACCGGGAAAGTTAGAACGCGCAAGCTCCTTTGGCTTTATAAATAATAAATTCGCGTAAAAACAGCCGGAAAGACAGAGCGAAAGGGGGAGGTTGGAGAAAGAGAGGCGAAGCAAGGAGATATGGGGGTGAAGGAAGAAACGGGTAGCCGAACGCGTGGAGGAAGAGAGACGGGAGGAGACAAAGACGACTGGTAATAAAGAGCAGGCAGTAAGAGCGGCGAAGTGACGTCCTGTGTCGCGAAGTCATAAACTGGGCCCCAGGATCTCGAGCTTACACTCTTATTAAAACGTCGTCCTGCATATTGACGGTTATTGATCACCTTTCGCGCACCTCGCCTCTTTTACGATACAAGGTCCGTGTCACCTTGAAAACCACGAACACCGACGCTGCCGCTGCCGCGCCGTTCCAAAAGAGACGGAACGACGATCGCGACGGAAAAGCATATCGCCGTACCTCCCGATCCGTGAACACGACAAAACGAGGAGCACGGCGTCCAATAATTACGATGCCGCCATTATAACACGATCGTGAACACTCCGCGTCGCCCCTTGGAAACCGTTCGGGAAACTCAGAATTTATTATAATTCAGCTCGACAATCGAATCGAACTGATATCAATGTCCTCAATTAAAGTTACATGAATTGTCCAAAAGATGTACACAGATTATAAAGCGAATTCTCGGAAATTACATCAATATAGATAATCAGACGGCAGATTTTTTTTCGTACAAAATAAAAAATTCCTGAACTAATTGCAAAACTTTAAACGATTTGAATAGTTAATAATAAAGTGCATCAAATTCAGAGCAGATAATGCAACAGGGGATTGTTCAGGGAATCGTCTTCATCCACTGAAGGAACAATATTTGGTTGTTTAATTTGTAAAAATATTTTCGCTCCTTTAATGAACATTAACTTATAGTATTTTTTATGAGAATTGTATTACTAGAGTGGTTCGAGAAGAATGATCGCCTATTGGCGCGCTTTTACGATTATTGTACCGTCGGTAGGATTGTTGTGTTCCCAGTAACATTGCTATAGAATGTAGCTGGCTGTTGGTAACATTCTTGATAAATGCAGCTGGCTGTTGGTAACATACTTGATAAATGCGACTGTCAGTAACATTGTTGCAGAATGTAGCTGGCTGTTGGTAGCACGCTGCAACTGCCAGTGCCATCGACGAGACTGCCAACCCCTGTACTATTGAGCGGGGCAAAAAATCGGCACAGCTGGGCGCGGGGATAAGTGGAACTTACAGTGATCTGAAATACCACCACCGACGAGACTGCCAGCCTTACGGGACATCGTGTCGTCAAACAAATTTTGCCGTTCTCTTACGCCCTCTAGGATATATTGTCGTCGGAGTAAGAAACAGAAAGCCACCGACCGCATCTCGTCGTTGTAGAAGACCACTGAGGAGATTCTTGTCGGTAAAAAGGTGAATCATCACGGAACCATATCGGTTATCATGAAATGTTACATTCTCCGACGAACGTATTCAAATATTTCAGACAATATTTTGGCGTTGATTTCTAAAATATTAAAATCAAAACTAATATCAAGGACAAAAATTTCCAAGAAATATTGTACGTAATACTTCAAATTTCATATGAGATACCTCAATTTTTAATATAAAAATATTTCATAAACGAGCATTATTTCCTTCGCTTGTTTTTATACATAATTGTTCCAAGAATCGATCTGTGGGAACGGATATATGTTGAAAAACAGAGTAAGATCAAGAGTTAGATCAAGGCTTTACTATAAAAAATTACATGGAAAAAATGTCAAGGGAGTGCTTGTCGACATCGTTGGTAAAAGGAATTATTGTAAATATTAACCAGTTCGAAATAATAAATTTATCAGTGTATTATGTTCAATAAATTAATGCGTGCGAATATTCATGGTTTAAAAGTTATTCTGTACCTCGAGTTCTATTACCTACTTTTACTAAAAAATTAGATGGCAAGGTGGTCAAGGGAGTGCTTGTCGACATCGTTGGCAAAAGGAATTGTTATAAACATTAAGCACCCAGAAATAATAAATTTATCAGTGTATTGTGTTCAATAAATTAATGCGTGCGAATATTCATGGATTAAAAGTTATTCTGTACATCAAATTCTATTACCTACTTTTACTAAAAAATTAGATGGCAAGGTGGTCAAGGGAGTGCTTGTCGACATCGTTGGCAAAAGGAATTGTTATAAACATTAAACAGACAGAAATAATAAATTTATCAATAATTACTATCACGACGATCGAAATCGATCGATATTAGATGGAGCGGGGGGAGTTGCGCATCGCTACAAAGGTGCGCGCGCCTGAACTCGGCGAGCGCGCTCAGTCAGTCAGACGGGCCAGGGATTCCGGCAGGAGCGCTCGGGCACCGGGACCAGGAGAGGACCTGGGGAGGACCAGAGCCTGACCAGAGACAGCCCTGGGAGTGACCAGTGCTTGATTTCCAAGTGAATTCCAAGTGAATTCCAAGTGAATTACAAGTGAATTACAAGTGAATTACAAGAGAATTCCAAGTGAATTACAAGTGAATTCCAAGTGAATTCCAAGTGAATTCCAAATGAATTCCAAATGAATTACAAGTGAATTACAAGTGAATTACAAGTGAATTACAAGTGAATTACATGTGAATTACATGTGAATTACATGTGAATTACATGTGAATTACGAGTGATTTGCGAGTGACTGACCACCTGGCTGACCCGTGATTTACCAGTGACTGACCACCTGGCTGACCAGTGACCAACCAGAGGCTGCCAAGTGTTTATTCGCCTTGCTGACTAGTCTACTCCACCTGCACCACTTCCAACAATGGTAAGTCTCAACAATTTTATTTTTATTTGTGAGTGTTATGTGCTTTACAGCACAGGGTGGGCCAAGGGTTCTAACATGCTTCTGTTGATTACCCTTGGCCCACCTTCAACAATTTTCTCCGTCAACTGTCAATTGAACGAACACCGTCGATTATTATTTCTCATAACCTAATTGAAATTTCCACCGGAACTTTCAATCTTCTAAAAATGTATATTTCTGATTTAAAATTGGTATTCCTTCGAATGGATATCCCTCAGGGGCTCACTCGCGGATAGTGAAACCGTGAGTGAGTACGGGGTGTCGCGTCCCCGGGGTCCCGAAGCGCCTATAGGCCGCACTCGTGTGCGGGGTTAGTTTGGCTCTCATGAGCTGGCTTTAGGTTGGCTCTCGTGAGCTGGTTAGATTCGCACTCGTGTGCGAGGTATGTAGGCCGTACTTGTGTACGGGGTTTATAGTTGCTTCTCATCGAATCTTCATTATCGTCATTTTTGTTACTCGATTTCTACTTGAAATTTGGTTCTGAACTTTTTCAAGTTCCTCTTGGTATGCGGGCTTAATTTGGCTCTTGAGAGCTGGTTAGATTTGCACTCGTGTGCGAGGTATGTAGGCCGTACTCGTGTACGGGGTTCATAGTTTCATCCCGTCGCATCTTAATCATCGTCATTTTTATTTCTAACGGCGACGAACATTCATCGAACGAAGAGGATACATCGATCGAAGAACATACATCGAACGAAGAGGATACATCGATCGAAGAACATACATCGAACGAAGAGGATACATCGAATGAAGAGGACGCACCAACGAAGACTGCAGCGTATTTTTAAGTTAATTATATTTGCTGAGCAATTATTGTCTTAGCGTCACCCCCGAATCAGAGCCTTCTGCACTTGTTCATGTTTCTTCTTTGCGAATCAAAGCCTCCTGCTTTGATTCTTCCCTCTTGTGCGACTTAGTTTATTTGGCGACAATAATTGCTCGATTTGCGTGCGTGCGTTAATTATTAAGATTGTATATCGTCGTTGTAAATATGTCGAGTAATTATTGCCGTAACTTCACATTGCTCGACTCGTTTTTTTGACTCCGACACAGCCCTATGCTGTGTCGGACCTTGCTTGTATGTACCAGACCAGTCGGTACCGATATTCGGCTTGGATACATTGAGAGTGGGTGGTTAAGAGGCTGTGTTCATCGTGTTACACTGTTAAGTGAAAAATCCTCTCTTTTGTAATACCACCCGAGCCACCTCAACGTTTCGTTGTTTGGTGGCAGGTGGTTTTAGGAGTAAATGGGATATCGTTTGAACACGTCTCTTGGCCATCGCTCTTGGTGGGGACACGTCGGGTATCGTTGCTGGCTGGAGTTGGGCTGCAAGCATTGTACGCGTCGCGTCACCCTCGAACCAGAGCCTTCTGCTCTGGTTCGCACTTGTTTCTCTCTTTGAAAGAATCAGAGCCTTCTGCCTGATTCGCCTTTTGTCCCGGAGACTTCTTCTCCGATTCACAGCTTTTACTCCGCAATAATTACTCGACATACTGCGTTAGTATAAGTTCGTAGTTGTTAGGAAAGGGAGCCAGAAGGAATATTGAATTCGTTCTGACTCCCTTTCCGGGTCTCTTGTGCAGCAACCTCCTCGTGGTGAGACCTGGGCAATCGGTATTATCCTCTATTTGTAAGAACTTCTAGTATCTTACAAATAGTGGATAATATCGAGCTAATAGCTGAACATTATAATTTCCGATAACATTGTATAGTAGAATATAAGACTTGCTAAATAGAAAAATTTGTGTATTTAATTGAATTGTATGTGAATTTACTATAAGCTAGCTCGAGGTGGGTCAAGGGTACTTCAAAGCTCTCTTTGTTTTCCCTTGGCCCACCTTCAACAATTTTCTCCGTCATATGTCAATTCAACGAACACCGTCGTTTATTATTTCTCAATTTCCCTCAGGGGCTCGCTCACGGGTAGGGAAACCGTGAGTGAGTACGGGGTGTCGCGTCCCCGGGGCAACCCGAAGCGCCTATAGGCCGCACTCGTGTGCGGGGTTAGTTCGGCTCTCATGAGCTGGCGTTAGGTTGGCTCTCGTGAGCTGGTTAGATTCGTACTCGTGTGCGAGGTATGTAGGCCGTAGTCGTGTACGGGGTTCCTAGTTTCATCCCATCGCATCTTCATCATCGTCGTTTTTATTTCTAACGTCGACGAAGAGGACACATTAAACGAAGAGGATACATAGATCGAAGAGGATACATCGAATGAAGAGGACGCACCAACGAAGACTGCAGCGTATTTTTAAGTTAATTATATTTGCTGAGCAATTATTGTCTTAGCGTCACCCCCGAACCAGAGCCTTCTGCACTTGTTCATGTTTCTTCTTTGCGAATCAAAGCCTCCTGCTTTGATTCTTCCCTCTTGTGCGACTTAGTTTATTTGGCGACAATAATTGCTCGATTTGCGTGCGTGCGTTAATTATTAAGATTGTATATCGTCGTTGTAAATATGTCGAGTAATTATTGCCGTAACTTCACATTGCTCGACTCGTTTTTTTGACTCCGACACAGCCCTATGCTGTGTCGGACCTTGCTTGTATGTACCAGACCAGTCGGTACCGATATTCGGCTTGGATACATTGAGAGTGGGTGGTTAAGAGGCTGTGTTCATCGTGTTACACTGTTAAGTGAAAAATCCTCTCTTTTGTAATACCACCCGAGCCACCTCAACGTTTCGTTGTTTGGTGGCAGGTGGTTTTAGGAGTAAATGGGATATCGTTTGAACACGTCTCTTGGCCATCGCTCTTGGTGGGGACACGTCGGGTATCGTTGCTGGCTGGAGTTGGGCTGCAAGCATTGTACGCGTCGCGTCACCCTCGAACCAGAGCCTTCTGCTCTGGTTCGCACTTGTTTCTCTCTTTGAAAGAATCAGAGCCTTCTGCCTGATTCGCCTTTTGTCCCGGAGACTTCTTCTCCGATTCACAGCTTTTACTCCGCAATAATTACTCGACATACTGCGTTAGTATAAGTTCGTAGTTGTTAGGAAAGGGAGCCAGAAGGAATATTGAATTCGTTCTGACTCCCTTTCCGGGTCTCTTGTGCAGCAACCTCCTCGTGGTGAGACCTGGGCAATCGGTATTATCCTCTATTTGTAAGAACTTCTAGTATCTTACAAATAGTGGATAATATCGAGCTAATAGCTGAACATTATAATTTCCGATAACATTGTATAGTAGAATATAAGACTTGCTAAATAGAAAAATTTGTGTATTTAATTGAATTGTATGTGAATTTACTATAAGCTAGCTCGAGGTGGGTCAAGGGTACTTCAAAGCTCTCTTTGTTTTCCCTTGGCCCACCTTCAACAATTTTCTCCGTCATATGTCAATTCAACGAACACCGTCGTTTATTATTTCTCAATTTCCCTCAGGGGCTCGCTCACGGGTAGGGAAACCGTGAGTGAGTACGGGGTGTCGCGTCCCCGGGGCAACCCGAAGCGCCTATAGGCCGCACTCGTGTGCGGGGTTAGTTCGGCTCTCATGAGCTGGCGTTAGGTTGGCTCTCGTGAGCTGGTTAGATTCGTACTCGTGTGCGAGGTATGTAGGCCGTACTCGTGTACGGGGTTCCTAGTTTCATCCCATCGCATCTTCATCATCGTCGTTTTTATTTCTAACGTCGACGAAGAGGACACATTAAACGAAGAGGATACATAGATCGAAGAGGATACATCGAATGAAGTGGACGCACCAACGAAGACTGCAGCGTATTTTTAAGTTAATTATATTTGCTGAGCAATTATTGTCTTAGCGTCACCCCCGAACCAGAGCCTTCTGCACTTGTTCATGTTTCTTCTTTGCGAATCAAAGCCTCCTGCTTTGATTCTTCCCTCTTGTGCGACTTAGTTTATTTGGCGACAATAATTGCTCGATTTGCGTGCGTGCGTTAATTATTAAGATTGTATATCGTCGTTGTAAATATGTCGAGTAATTATTGCCGTAACTTCACTTTGCTCGGCTCGTTTTTTTGACTCCGACACAGCCCTATGCTGTGTCGGACCTTGCTTGTATGTACCAGACCAGTTGGTGCCGGTATTCGGCGTGGATACATTGAGAGTGGGTGGTTGAGAGGCAGTATTCATCGTGTTACACTGTTAAGTGAAAAATCCTCTCTTTTGTAATACCACCCGAGCCACCTCAACGTTTCGTTGTCTGGTGGCAGGTGGTTTTAGGAGTAAATGGGATATCGTTTGAACACGTCTCTTGGCCATCGCTCTTGGTGTGGACACGTCCGGGTATCGGTGCTGGCTGGAGTTGGGCTGCAAGCATTGTACGCGTCGCGTCACCCTCGAACCAGAGCCCTCTGCTCTGGTTCGCTCTTGTTTCTCTCTTTTAAAGAATCAGAGCCTTCTGCTCTGATTCGCCTTTTATCCTCCGTGGATCGGAGACTTCTTCTCCGATTCACACCTTTTGCTCCGCAATAATTACTCGACATACTGCGTTAGTATAAGTTCGCCGTTGTTAGGAAAGGGAGCCAGAAGGAATATTAAATTCGTTCTGACTCCCTTTCCGGGTCTCTTGTGCAGCAACCTCCTCGTGGTGAGACCTGGGCAATCGGTATTATCCTTTATTTGTAAGAACTTCTAGTATCTTACAAATAGTGGATAATATCGAGCTAATAGCTGCACATTTAGAATGTCCAAAAACATTTTATTGTAGAATTTAAGATTTGCTAAATATAAAAATTTGTGTATTGGAAGATTATCAATAAAGATCTTGAAAATCAATTTCAATGACTATTTCAAATATATTTCCATTTTGCAGTATCACCTTCCCTCAAAACAAAATCTATTATTCAAGCTGGCTCATTTGATTTTTGAATTAACGCGAATAAGATTACTTCGAGCTACTATTGTTCTGTCACTTTTCACAAGTGCTCCTATACGAAGTACCACCGGTCTAGTTTTATTGAATATTTGCGGAACTAAATCCATTTACCTACGCTACTGACGCAGTCTTGCGTAGTTTTTTGAGCAAACGTTCTATTTAGGTAGAGAGCGCGGAATCACCGACGAGTATCTCGTCGGTGGTGGAACTTTTAGCTATGTGGTATATCAGATCACTGTAAGTTCCACGTTATCCCCGCGCCCGGTCGCGCCCGGTTACTGGTCTCGCTGAATAGCACAGGGGCTGGCAGTCTTTAATAGTATCTCGTCGGTGATACCACATCGCTATAAGTTCCACCACCGACGAGATGTATCTCGTCGGTGGTTCCACAATCAACGAGATATTAATTTTGATTATAATATTTTCGAAATCAACGCCAAAATATTGTCTGAAATATTTGAATACGTTCGTCGGAGAATGTAACATTTCATGATAACCGATGTGGTTCTCCTTAGTGGTCTTCTACACCGACGAGATGTTGTCGGTGGCTATCTGTTTCTTATTCCGGCGACAATATATCCTAGAGGGCGTAATAAACGGCAAAATTTCTGGGACGACACAATATCCCGTAAGGTCCTTATCATGGACCTAATAGAGCCCGAACAGTAAGGAAATGTACTCTCTGGTTATAGACTGCCAGCCTTAGGGTACGATCACAGTGGACCCGTTTCGTCCGACGTTCGACGCATCGCATCGGTCCGACATTTAAAATGCGTGGGTAGGCCCGTCTGTGAGACCCTTCGAGTTTCGACCGACGCGCGACGTCGGCCGTAGGTCGGCCCGCCGCGCGATATATTTCAGCACAGCGTTCACTTAAAATAATTTTCATGTCGCCAATTTTGAAGTACCCGTATTTTTAAAAACGGGTCTGTAAAGAGGACACTTGGGGCTATATTATCATTATTTTTAATTTTTCAATTTTCTGGTGCTACGATAACAATGCACCTATTTAAAACAATTGCAAAATAAATGGTGAAAACAAATATTTTTTCAACTGAAATAATTTTTATTAAATACTCTTATGTTTTCAATATAAGCACCCAAAACTCATTTTCATCGGTTTGTTAGTTCGGCCGTTATAATTTAATGACAAACGTTTGTCACCTCATATTACACATCTGTAAAACCAACAATTTTCAAGATTTCAAAGAATCCTTTGAGATACGTTCATGTATGACTAAAGACTACAACATATCCAAATTTGAACAAAAAGTAATAAAAATATTATAATAGTAATAAAAAGGACAGTAAAAGTATTGGAAAATGTTTTTGATAAAATTTTAGTTTAAATTAAAATTTTTCATATTCACTCACTACTTGTTGGAGGAAGAGAAAGCTTGCGTTAGAGTCCTTGAATAAAAAAAAGAAACAAGATATTAAAAAATCGAATCGTATAATTCCATCGGGATAGAAAGAGTCTATTTAAGTGATTCTCGAAATAAAAATAGCAAAGCAGTAGAAACTTATTAATGTAACTAATATGGAAAATTTATTCAACTTGGGTAATGTGCAAAATTTTTCATTAATACTTTGAAAAGAAAATGTTCGATAATAAGGTTGAATTGTGAAGATATCTTGGTACTTACATTCTCTCCCCCTTGAAGGAAGTACGACACGTTGGCCCTCGATCTCGGGTACCGATGTCGTCATTGGTCATTCAGGTAGGTAGCTACAGGCATCCAGGTAGGCAGCCTAAAAGTGATCTGCACCCTTAGGGCTCTGTAACAGAATAAATCCGCGCGCTCAAAAAAGGGTTTTCACAAAATCCAATGGCCGGGCACGAAGAAGTCGGAGACCTACTGCTTACAATCGTACTTCTGAGCCCATGTCCAGGGTGCCATCGAGGGACACCATGGAACAATATCTACTACAATTACGATTGTACGCGATAGGATACGGGCTGCCAGGACCACCACCTTCCACTGGGTCTCACCCACTTGTTCGGGGCCACAGTGATCCAAAGGAATTACAAGAACAGGCGATAGCTAGGTACCAACCGAAGCCAGCGATCATAATCGATTGCAATCAAATTAATTTCTTGCTACTACTACTTGTAACGAATAATCATTCATATAATATCTATCTACTTCACGAGTACAGGCCAAACGAGACAGCTAGCACCTGGGTTTCCAAGCCCATAGAATCCACACTGGATCCAAACGCAATGAAACAATCCACCTGCCTGGATGTCGTAACGCCAGGACAGATGCACTCCATCGTTCAAAACGTTATTAGTTCAACTCGCAAGTATACACTCCACGAGCTGGCCGCTTTAGGTATAGACCGGTCTAGTAATGCTGGCTTTATTATCTACACAGAGATGATGCTACGCGGTCATGTGCTGTGGGGTCTCCTCCTTGAAGAGTACTTTAACTTCAATTTCCACAAATCCTGTCTATAGTGCCGAGCAACGATATCAACGATGCAATAAATTAAATTCATTTAATCGAACTGTACAAAATGTACAAAATGTACAAAATGTACCAGAGCTATAAAAATATTTTGAAAAAATATGTACAAAATGTACCTTACTCCTAAACACGTTCACGAATGAATTCTAGAATACGTGGAAACAAGGTATCCTCGTCGGGATACGGTTGCCTTTAAAATATTGATTCGAAACAAATAAATTAGAATTTGTTTAGAACTTTCCGGAAAGTATAATACATTAAAATGAAACATACAGAAAATATGTATATATATTTATTTTATATTATATTATATATTTATATTATACCGCAAAACAATTTAGGGAAATATCGAAAGGATTGGGGATTTGTAATCCCGGTGAACAACGCTCTCATTGCGATTAAAAAATATATTAGAAGCTATTGTTACATGAATTAAATAATGAAAGAGTTTCATTAATAGCTTTTTTCAATAAATTGAAAGTGAAGTAATAATTGAAGACTATTAATTTTTCTTTATTAATTTGAAAAAAGATGTTAAATAACAAAGTTTAATTGGGAAGATATATTGGTACTCACGTCCTCTGCTGCTTGAAGAAAGTACAACTCGTTGCGTCTCGAACTCGACTATCGATGTCATCTTTGAATCGATGGATCCTTCTCACACAGGCTATGTGACAGAAAGAATAAACTCATTAATTTTTCAATCGACCAATCGTCCAGGTCTAAATCCTAATTAATAGGAAATAAATAATTCAAGTTGAATATAAAATTAAAATTAATTTGAACGGACAATAAATAAATAATTAAAAAGAAATAAATACGATTGATCGTCGAGATACAAGAGTAAATTATCGCGAGAAGGTAGGTATCCAAATTTTTAAAAAACACCAAAACTACTTCCCATGTAAGAAAAATATTGGGGACCCCCCCCCCCTCAAAGGTTCCCCTAAAAATATTGAATACATACTAAAGTGTTTCTCCGAGAATCGTTTTGATTGCGCCATAAAAGATTTCATTAAAATACCAGGGGAGGAAATAAAGAGAAGGGCCATAATGACATCTTACTATTTCAATTTGTGACTGAATGAATGTTATACAAATGAATACGTTAATACTTACATTCTCTCCACCTCGAAGCGGATGTAATATCTTTGGAAGGATGGATGGATGGATGGTTTTCCATTTGGCTCTGTAACAGGAAGAACAAATTTATTTAAATTCAATCGATCAACCGTCGAACAATAAATCTGGATCAATAGAAAAGAGAAACACTTTACCATCGTTCGCACGCAAGTGACAGAAATTAGACGCGAAAGAAAGATCGCGGGAACGACCGATAACGGCAAGCAGGGAGAATCGATCGCGTATCGATCGATCGCGACATGCTTCACGCGGCATTCGTAAAGCGCGAGATTCAAACCTCAACAAAGTACTACAATGTAAAATCAAAACTAAATAAACTAGATTTCTGTTGCACGATAAAACACAAATAACAAATTCGTTTAAATTAAATCGATTGTCGTGATGCAAGAGTAAATGATCGCGAGAAGGCAGGTAGCCAAATAAAAAAAAGACACTAAAACTACTTCCCATGCAAGAAAAATATTCGGACCCCACCCCGGAAGATTCCCCTAAAAATATTGAATACATACTAAAGTGTTTCTCCGAGGATCGTTTTTATTGCGCCATAAAAGATTTCATGAAATACCAAGGGAGGAAAGAGAGAGAAGGGACACAACGACATCTTACTATTTTAATTTGTGACTGAATGAATGTTATACAAATGAATATGTTAGTACTTACATTCTCTCCACTTCGAAGCGGATGTGATATCTTTTGAAGGATGGATGGATGGTTTTCCCTTTGGCTCTGTAACAGGAAGAACAAATTCATTTAAATTCAATCGTCCAACCGTCAAACAATAAATCTGAATCAGTAGAAAAGAGAAACACTTTACCATCGTTCGCACGCAAGTGGCAGAAATTAGACGCGAGTGAAAGATCGCGGGAATGACCGATAACGGCAAGCAGGGAGAAATCGATCGCGTATCGATCGATCGCGACATGCTTCACGCGGCATTCGTAAAGCGCGAGATTCAAACTTCAACAAAGTAGAATTGTAAAATCAAAATTAAATAAACTAGATTTCTATTGCACGATAAAACACAAATAACAAATTCGTTTAAATTAAATCGATTGTCGTGATGCAAGAGAAAATTATCGCGATGAAAGGCAACGACACGATTGCAGAAAATATATAAATCGTTGAATCCAAATAAATAATCTTGATACCTATCAAGCGGATGAAACAAGACAACGGTACTCACCACGTAACGGTCACCATATTGCGTCGTACACTTGTACGCTTTCTGCGTCTCGATAACAGATGACGCGATTCTCACAATCACTCACAGAAATTCACGGATGTTTATTTTCACTCTCATTATACGAATGATACTGCAGCGCGGCCAAAACCTTGGGTCCGCGAGGGTTGCAGGTACGGCGCACTATGGTCCAGGCGACCGCTTCTCTTGGCCAAAATTCAATTTTTTGACATTAAAATTTCAACAAAATTTTTTTTTCTCTCAAATAAGCACCCTTTGAAACCTTGAAATTCAAAATATTAGATCTTTCAGATAACTTCCCGAGCAAATATAGCGTTGGAAGTGCGAAACTATGAAATTATTATATATAAACTATGAAAAAATTTATTTTTAATAAAAAATGAAGGTGACCCCAATTTTTTAAATATTAACATATATTTTTTACTTCATAATATTCTAAGTAATAATATCAAGACGAATCCAACGACCTATAATAATATAACATTAAAACTTGAAATAACGCTACAATAGTTTTGGCCAAGAAAAGCGGGCTCCTGGACCATACTGCGGCGCGGCGGTGGGGTGGCTACCCTCGCGAATTTTTAATTGGTGGAGAGGGGCGAGAGACCCGAACAGAGTTCCCGACGATCGGCGATTGCCCCCGAAATGGGACCGATGCGGGGGGAGGCTCGGCGATCGGTCCATCATCACCTCGAAAACGCGGGTTCATAGTTCATACCTAGCAACATAAATTCCCTTCGAGACGTCACGTTCCGAGAACTGTCCCACTAACATACCAGTAGACAATGTGAATTCGAACGTTTGAGGGCTCGAATTAAAGGTGGAGCACTTCATGATAAGAACATTTGGGTTTAAACGAAAGACAAGGGAATATAAATATAAAATTAAAGTAAATTATGATAATATAAATTAAAGTATGTAAAAGTATTACTACATACTTTCTTTAATGACATGAGTAATAAACCAGAATTGATTTTGCTACATTTCGTATTTTTGTAATACATTGTTCACAATGGGGAAAGTGACAGAACGATATTGTAGTAGCTCGAAGCTTATTCGCGTTAATACAAAAACGAAATGAACCAGCTTGAATAATGTATTTTGTTTTGAGGGAAGGTGACATTGCAAAATGTTATGGAAGAGAATAGGTTTGAAATAATAATGGATATTAATTTACAAGATCTTTATTGAAAATCTTTCAGTACATTTGTTCTTACATCTAGCATGCCTTACATTCTAGTATACAATATTAACGCAAATTATAAATGTGCAGCTATTAGCTCGATATTATCCACTATTTGTAACATAATTATTTTCCAAGCAATTATAGATATTTTATTTTCTTTTTTCCGGTTTGGATTTACACGGCTGTGTCGCAAATGTTTCTTTCTAATTATGTTTACTTATATACACAAAAATTTATTTTTCAGACGCAAAATATGTCTCTTAGAAAATGCATGATCAACATTATGATCGAAATGTCGAGAAATTTGATGTATTAATTGCACATTTGCTGTTGGTTTTAAAATGATCGAACCTTGCGCCGAAATCATTATCATTATATATTATAATTTCGATCGAGAAAAATTCACATTATTATAGAATGGGTAATGCCAGCATTCTACATGTATTTATTACCCGCGGTACTAAATCTATTTACCTACGCCACTGACGCAGTCTTACGTGGTTCACGAGAAAATGTTCTATTTAGGTGGAAAGCGCGGAACCACCGACGAGTATCTCGTTGATAGTGGAACTTTTAGCGATGTGGTATTTCAGATCACTGTCAGTTCCACTTATCCCCGCGCCCACCTGTGCCCACATTTTGCGCCGCTCAATAGCACAGGGGCTGGCATTATATTTAATTTACATTAATTAAAGATTGGTATATTACATCTATATATTAGTTGCATATTTCATATAAAACCAGATAAAACAATTAAACTGTACGTTCTAATCCAGGCCAAAGACGATACCGATTCTGTTCCAGGCTATAAAGTCGAAACGAAGCCAAAAGTGGCACGGCCAAAACCCGAGCGTGAGCACTCTCATGGGTGAACTCGGGTGAAGGGTGAAGGCCCGCCAAAACGAGGGATCAATGTAAGACCATGTGGGACCGAACGAGAGATAGGTCCGAGGGAGTTCCAAGAGGTCCTTGACTGAGAATTTATGACCTCCCGTCTTTGACTGAGAATTTTTGACTTCTCGTCTTTGACTGATTCCAGACTTCGACTCTAATTTATGCAAAATTGGAGAAGCTCCTCCAAGAGGCTACGTAACTTTCCCTAAATTGCTCAATTAGTCTCGCAGACTCGCGTTCGCGGGAGAGGGAACTACGGAAATGGGATAGAGACTTGTCACAGGTGTGTCATGAAATGATATTTTCCATGTGATGCATGAGTGAATTAAAATAAAAAAATAAATACTGCTTTAAGGATGAGAGAACCCTCTTATCGAGAGAGTATCACAACAATTCCCCACAGAGCGTTCTCGAGATAGGGAGGGGACAGAGATAGATCCGTTCAGCATTTTCCGCCAAGATCTAGCCAATTCGTGGGCGAGTTTCACGCCGAAATAATACATATCCTCGTCTTATGGGGCCATTAAGAACATTCTTGCCGAAATTCATGGCCTCTCCAGATATATACATCAACATTACGTTACACCCTTCAAACATCCTCGTCATTACAGGTCTTTTTTTTATTTATATTTGGGATTGTTCACATAATTCATTCACAACAGATGAATGTATGTTCAGAGGAGGCATAGGAGGGCGGAAAGTGTTTCTCACCCCAGGGCCCGCTGTAGAGTAATTGTCGGTAATGCTACCTAGCGGACCCTGCTTTAAACAGTAGGATATTAATAGGCGTTTGAGGACGGTATATATATAGAGATCGGTGACGGATCAGGTAGTAGCGGGAAAACTGTTTCACTCTTTGTCCATCTGCTGGCGAGCGTAGGAGGTAGCCGCCACAGTAAAATATAAAAATAGACATTTAATATTTGATACAAGTAACATGATAATAATTTAATGTAACATATATATTTGAAATTAAACATGATTGAATACTATTAATACTTTCGTACATAAATTAAATAATTACACTAAACTTTTTAAATATCATCTTACATTTATTCATTCGCAATTATCAATCAATAGATAACTAAGTGTACAATAATTATTATTACATTTTTAAAACATATTAATGCATTTTACATAAAAATTATACGAGTATAATACAGAAAGTACAAAAATACAATCTGCACTTCTTTTTAGTAAAAAGAAGTCTTAATTAAAAGATTTGTAGTTATGAGAATAAAATCGGTATAAATTCGTCTTATTTTAAATCAATAAAAAATTTTAAAATCCAATTATCTAAATATCCTAAAACATTGGCCCAAATAGTGTATAACATGCAAAATAATAAAAATTCTGTTTATAAAATCATTAAAAATTCTTAGACCTGTAATTACTAGCATTGAAGGGTAATCTTTGTATATATGGTGGGACGAATCTCTGCGAGAATGTTCTTAATGGTCCCATAAGACGAGGATATATATTATTTGGACTTGGCGGGAAATGCTGAAATATAATAAATTAATATTCAGTCTAATAAATTCGAAAATGTTCATCATCACTGATATACGTACGGTACAACAAATAGGAACAGGAATGTGTCGGAAATAATGTTGCGGAGAAACTTTTTGTTCCCTGGATCTATCTCTGTCCCTCCCATCTCGTGAGCGTTCTCTGGATCTCATTCGATACTCTCGATAATACCTCCCATCCCTAAACAGTATTTATTTATTAAATTTACAGTTCGAAAATTGATGGTATATCATATCCATATTAAAATTGTGAAACCTTATCTTATCTTATAACTAAATGAAATGTCTAATAACAGTTAGCTGACACTAATCGTAACAATTTTGCTTTCTCATAAAGAAACATTGCCAATACAGACACAAACCTGGAATGACGAGACAATGTACGTCGAGGACTGTGACTTCGGTTTCTGATTGGACTCAAAGACGTCGAGTGTTTTTTAAACGTTTTCAACTTGCCTTCTAAAAATTAAATATTAGACACTTGTAAAATGAAAATCGCAGTCCAATACAAATGAAATACAAAATTTGCATTTTTTAATTCTTCAATAATCATACCTAAAGTGTCATTATTTACCGAAACAACAGTACGATGTTCTTCAACTTCTTCTATATTGGTGGCTACTCCTTTAAATACTTCCCTAGCAAATATTGGTTTCGATCCTTCTCCTATAGTGACATAAATTTTTAATGAAGAAAACAATTTCAATATGTATGAAATAAGCAGTTAAGCAATAATAGCAGCTTTAAAATGTATAGAAAATAACTTATTCAATTTTAAATTTACATTATTATATTTGAATAAGAATTTTTCAACTGACACCAATACTTCCTTTATACAAATCATATTAAGTACTTTTTCTATTTACATCGATTCTACTTTGCAAACTAGTCATAAAGTTAAATTATTTGTTAAAATTATTAAATTTTGTGACATTAATCCAATAGAAAGAAAAATAAGAAAATAATAACATTGTTTCCAACCAAATTTAAAAAATGGAATGAGCTGTCCCTGATACATCCTACATTTAAACGTTCCAAGGTGACTTATATCTTCAATAAAAGGTCTTCAAGGATGATTAACAAATCTTCCGTATTGATGATTGATGAATCCACCAATTTATATACATGTTTTTGTTTCAATCATAAAAAATCGAAACTTTTTAATAGTAAATGAAAAGATTAAGAAGACTAAGACTAAAATATTATACAAAAGTGCAATTGATAACTTTTTAGTTTTATACTTTTAGTTTTATTCACTTTTGCCTCTTCAGTTGAAGAATTTTGCAATGTAAAATATCTTCATAGTAGATCTTCAAATTGTCGCCATTGTAGCAAATGAAGTATTTTTAAAAAATCGAGAGCACTATACATTATACATCATGCATATATTCCCACACCAGAACATCAAGATACACAAAACTTGAATGTATAGATTTATAGGATCTATACTATTCTTTGGAAAATTAGCTTCTACCAACAAAACCTTTGTTGTTAATACAGCTAAATCATAATTCTTTGTGCAAAACCATAATTAAAAGTGTACATAGCCAGACAAGCAAAGGATATGCGAAGCAAAGCATTAAACACTAAATAAGAAATGTTGTGCTTACATATTGCACATTATGTGATCGCAACTGTGATCCAACGTTGTATTCCAAATTTGCTACATCCTGGATAAATTAAAACTGTTATTAACTTTGCAAATTAAAAGCATCCCTGGATAAATTCTTGAATATCATGGATGGCACATTATAATATTGATATCCATAATCTTCATAGTTGTAAAAGTTGTCGGACAAAATTCTCCCATCTTCAAGTGATGCTATTTAATCATGATGTAACCATGTTGAAATATTTACCTGTGCCTCAATAAAATATTGCAAGAAATAATCTAAGCAAATTAAAAATTAGCAACTAATACAAGAATAATAATGAACTTAATTTTTACGTGAGAAAGAAGATATCCTTTCCAAAATTCAATTTCCTAATTGTGACTTATAGGAAGTCTTAGAAATATTCATCTTCAGTGACGATGTTATTTTCCATTTCAAATCTTCATTGAATAAATAAAAAAGTTGTTAAAAAGCTGTAGTATGTAAACAATAATTTACCCGCTCTTCTTTTGACTACTACATCTTCAGGATTGATAATATCCCGCTGAAGATCTGAGTCAATTGATTTTCCAGGAATATTTCGTTGAATATCTACTTTAATTCTGCGTAGCTCAGCTGCACTAATCTTTGTGCCTCCGGGTCCTTTAAATAATGGTACTGTTCCATCTGTTGATTCTAATCTGAAATACAACAAACCAATTTTTAATGACCACATGTTAATCTTTTATAGGAAAGTCAAGCATAAAAGAATAAATTTTAGACTCTTGTTTTATTGTGTTGTTGTTAAAAAAACAAATAGTTTTGCATTCTTTTTTCTATAATAGATTTTCATTAAGTTTTATTTACCTTTCAGAGAGAATTGGAGTATTTGTTGAGCTAGCAGTACAAGGTCTTCTAGGTCGACCTCGTGGAGATGTACTTCGACTCTTACCACAATTTGGAGGTTTCTTAGGAAGCAAACCTTTTTCACGGACGCGTTGCATTTCATACTCGTAAATCTTCTTTTGTTTTAACCTCTCATGCTGCCGTTGTCGTTCTTGTTCTAGCTTCCATTCTCGTCTCCGTAACATCTTCTCAGTAGCCTCGTTACGGGACGATGAATTTGGTTTCATTTCTACAGCAGATATTTAGTAAACGAAGAATTATAAATATGAAAATTCTTTATAAATTAATTGCAGATATTTAAACGCGAAAATAATTTAATCTCGCGACGAAACGAACGACACACAACAGAAATCACAGAATTTCTGAAATTGCAAAGCTCAAGAGTCAAGACTACCTTTCCTCTTAGGGTGTTTTGTATTCTTATGGGAGTAACCTGAGTACTTATCTTGAACTTGAACTTGAAGCTTGAGGCATGAGGTATATAGTAATGGGAGATGGGATGGGATATTGGACACTTGTTTTCGCGCATGCGCGACAATTTTAGCGTCAATAAGGAAAACAAACAATTATTATTTGATTTTGCAAATATAACATGTGTATGTCACTCAAATATTAATAATAATTTACCAAAAATTCGTAACATGCTTCTTTTCGTCGTCTCATCCTGGACTCTTCCGCTAGTTTTCCGCCAATAGTAGTGCCCCACTATATTCGCGTTCGTGGGAGAGGGAAATGCGTGTCTTTGGTCTTACCAGAGAGGATACTCTCTGGTCTTACAGTTTATTAGAAATTACATTTACTACTTATATTTTACTAAACTTGAACGAACTAAGTATCGTCAGAGAGTATCTCAGTAGATCTCTGGTATCGTAATCGTAAGCTTCTTAGCTTAGTTGGTTGGCATCACCGTATTTTTCGGAGCAAAACGAAAGTACGATCGCGTCGTTTATCCGCTTGTTAATTTTCGATCCGAATTTGCACTAAAACGTTTAATCTACCGTTAAACATTCCGATATAATACAATAAAACTGATAATACTCAGTGTATTGGAATAGCTTATTGTTAGTAGTGCGATCGTTGATATTCCTCGTATTCAGCAGAGCGAATTGTTGCTGTTTACTGAACACGTGTTCACTGTTAAATGTTTTGTTGCAAACGTATTTATTTTATATAAATATGGGGAAAGGACGAAAGAATTTGCCGAAAAAAAGTTTCGCAGCAAAACGTCGAGAAAAACAGAAGGTATGTATCAGTTTCTGATAAAAAAAAACACCGGCTTCTAAGTTGAGGTTATGTTCGGTATACATACAAAGTATTTGTAAACTTATTCTTCTTGCAATCTTTTTACACTAACGAACGAGATATTAACAACTTCCATTAACATGTTATAAAATAATATAAGAAGTATAAAAATTGGGAAATCAAAAAAGTATTTGTTCACTTTTGCTTAAGACAGTCTCATAAATGTCTAGGTTGTATATTATTTATTTCTACATTAATTAGTATTTTTATGCATTTTTCGCTGATTAATGGCATTTAGTCGCCTTAGCATTAATTCCCGTAAATTTTGATTATTATCTTTTTGTGTAAATCTGTTTTGTTAGAAACTTTTTCTTCCACATTTTTAAATGTAACAAGTATCAAATTTTTTAAATATTAGCCTCATGTCCAGATTTTCGAGGTATGACTTATTGTTCTCTAATATTATATAATAGCTCCCCTCTAGTTTTTTAAATGGCGTGCTGTGGTTTGTTGTTTTATTGAAAGTGGTAGGCTTCTTTTATGCTCAATTTATTAATACATTTCTTTAAATTGTTTCACAACATTTCAGTGTCCTTATTAACATTCATATACACGCAATTCAGCTGCACATATAAAATATGTAAAAAAATAATATAAACAAATCCAAGTTGAAAATCAAGAAAGACAGTCCTGCTATAACTGCTTTGTTTTCAAGTTAATAATAAAAATCTATCAATAACAGTGCATCAGCTATTTCTCTGTATTTATCATTTATTTTGTGTCCATCCCTGCCACTATTTCCGAATCAAAGTTTTCTAATCGTCATCACCGTTATAACATTAACCCCTTGTCCTATGAGCTATGTCTCAATGGCATGGAACAATTTGTAAGTAAATGCTTAGTTTAAATTATTAATGTATTGAAAAAACTCGTAGAAAATTAGTAATCTTCAATCGTATGATATTTTTCGAAACAATGAGGTACATGTAACGCAACTCGTTTCACTACGTTTCTTATTCTTTGTACATACTTTACAAGCTCTTGTTGGCTTTTGTTTCAATGGCGTGGAATCTATGTGTTTGGGGAAATGACCCCAATGTTGTACATCTCCGTTCAATAGTTGTCCTCGTCTTTGATAATCTTGTGACGGTATGGTTTTTAATAATGCTTTGGCTATTTCTAGTCTATATTCAGTGTAACTCTGTTTCTTTCCTATATTTTTTTTTGTACAGAATGTATGAGTTGAAAAATGCCATAACAAATATGTAAAAGAAAATTTTTCGGTACCCTTTCATGTACTTTCTCATAACAGGGAAGCACGCTAATATCTGATCTTGGTGATCCATACCAATCATACCCCTTTGTAGTCAACAACAGATTTTAGTTTGAAGGTAGGATTTAGTCTACTTTCATCTTGCTCAGTCATTTCTACAATTTCGTGCTTTGTAGAAATAATGTGGACATCTCGTTTATCCTTCCATTTCAATGCTAATATACCATTGCAGCTTTTCATTCTGCATTCTCCCTTTTTTAATTTTGCTTTAACAAAATCTCTCGGCATATTTTGTCTAATAATCAAAACGTACTGTCCCAACGGCATTTGTTTTATTTTTAACTAGGGTTAAAAATAGTTTTTAACAATGACTGTGAGAGATTTATGACAACACTTTCAGATGTACTGTCGTCAGTATTTGTTTTATCGTTACCTGAATATATTTTAAAATCACAGCAATAACATGATGCTGACTCACACAGTTTATAAAATTCTATCCCGAATCTTGCTCTTTTCGAGGGATTAAATTGTTTATAAGACATGTGTCCCATAAATTTCATTAGCGAATCATCGATGGCGATGTCCTCTTCCATTGCATATAATTCTTTAAATGTTTTATTAAAAAAGTTTATCACAGGTTTTACTTTATATAATTTATCCATATTGTCAGCCGTATCATTATTTGAAAAATTCAGAAACCTAGTTATTTACAAAAATCTCTGCAATGGCATAGTTTTCCTGAATATTGGTGTTTCTATAACAGCTCTTTTAGACCAGTTCATTTGAATTTTTGGCTTTTTAACTTCAGCCATTATTATACATAATGCAAAGTATATTTTTATTTCATTACAATCTACAGAGATCCAACTCTCATCAATTTTTCCATTTTCCTTTTCATTGATTATTATTTGTCCTGCGTACCAATTCGTTTTCGTGACAATATTTTCCCAAAACATATTGTCAAACAATATATCAAAAACGTCTAACTCTCTTTTGATTTTACCTAACTGATCTAAAATTGCTACCCTTATGCCAGGAGTCTGCATATACTCCCAGATTTTTGGTTTATTATTTTCTTCTTTCCAAAACCATTGCTCCGCTAATTCATGATTGATATTGTCTTCATCATCGGTATCATCTTCAATATATGATTAATTGTTTTGGAAGTTTTCGTACGAAAAACACAATATCGCTACTGTTACTATCATTATCAGAAGTTTCTATCAAATTACTATCCATAATAAAAGCACACTTCTCACTACTATCATCAGTATTAGATTTTCTTTTTGATGGCATGATAAGTATAAGGATTATACCGAATGTAACGAAGAATCACACGTAACTAAAATAAGAAGACATCGAGCACAGTTGAACCACGGACCTGACTCTAACTCGTGTTGTTTGTTGTTTACATTCGGTCCGTCGAAGTACCACGAGTCACGCCGTGTTGTTTATGTTTGGTACGACCGAAGTACCACGAGTAAGGCTCGTACATATGTCGGCAATTGTACTTACTTACGTGTAACTAACACATTAATGAGCGGCGCGGCGGGCACTTCAATGCCCGCGAACCCCACGTTGCCATCCCCTGATCTAGATTGTAGTTATAAATTTATGTTAGTCAGAAGTGTACAAATACTTTTTTGATTCTCAAATTATTATACTTATATTCTTATTTTATAATGTATGATTGTAAATTGTTAATATATCGTTGGTTGATACAAAAATATTGCGAAAAAGCTAATACATACATATAAAAATACTTTTTAAAGTCACTGTAAGCATATTCTAATTCTATCAGTTTCAAATATATGTTATTATACAATATAAATGTATGTGGATAAGAATACATAAAATTTATAATTTGTACAGAAAAAAGATCTATGGTATCTCACACCTCATCGTAACTATGCAGACATTATTAGAGAAAATGCAGACTTTGAAAGTTATTATAAAACTCAGAGAATCGTACCAGAGGACCAATGGGAATCATTTATGGCCACATTGAAAAAAAATCTTCCAACAGCTTTTCGAATTACTGGATCAAAAGTAGAAGCTAAAAGATTACTTGAGACTATCAAAGGAGATTTCTTTAAAGAAATCCTAAATGCGAGTTTAGAAAATGACTCTGAAAACAATGAAGAAGGAAAGGAGATATTACACTGTCTGCCATTTTATCCTGATAATTTAGCTTGGCAGTTACAATTAACTAGGAAAGATATTAGGAGATCTGAAGCCTATTTTAAACTACATAACTTTTTAGTTGTTGAAACTAATTGTGGGAGTATCAGTCGACAAGAGGTGGTTAGCATGGTACCGCCTTTAGTATTAGACGTAAAACCATCACACAAGGTTTTAGATATGTGTGCTGCACCTGGATCGAAGACAGTTCAACTTATAGAAATGGTCCATCCCGATGAGGGAAATGGACTTCCAGAGGGTTTTGTAATAGCCAATGATTTGGATAATAATCGTTGTTACATGCTTGTGCATCAAGCCAAAAGGCTCAATAGTCCAGTTATTTTAATTACAAATCATGATGCTTCTATGCTACCTGACTTAATGTTTACACAACCGGATGGTACACAAGAAGAATTAAAGTTTGATAGAATACTTGCTGACGTACCATGCAGTGGAGATGGTACAATGAGAAAAAATCCAGATATCTGGTGTAAATGGAGTCCAGCAAATGGTAACAACCTTCATGGAATTCAGTATAGGATAGCGAGGAGAGGTTTAGAGCTATTGGCAGTTGGTGGTAGAATGGTATATTCTACTTGCTCGTTAAATCCAGTAGAAAATGAAGCTGTTCTTCACAGGCTTCTTCTCGAAACTGGAGATTCCGTGCATATAGTTGATGGCAGGCATTTGGTTCCTGGATTAATATGTGATCCAGGCGTGTCACATTGGCTACCAGCATCAAAAGATTTACAGTATTATAAATCTTGGGAAGATGTACCGGAACAATGGCAAACACAAGTTCGACCAAAAATGTTCCCACCAAAAGCAGAGGATGCGGCCACATTTAATCTGGAACGATGTATGAGGATATTACCACATCACCAAGACACCGGCGGTTTCTTCGTGGCTGTTTTAGAAAAAGTGAAGCAATTACCTTGGGAATCGTGTGAAAATACTTCTGATGATAATGAAGGCACTGAAGAACTAAGTCTGGAGGAAGAAGCAGAAAAGGATACTGATAACAACCTAACCTCAGGGAAAAGACCATTAAGTGATGATCAGAAGTCACGAGGCCCGAGGAGGAAACGTCGTAGAAGAGCTAAAGGATTTAGGGAGGATCCATTCGTTTTCTTCAAAGATGATCAGGATGATGTGTGGTTATCAGTTAAGTAAGTAGGGAATATTACACTGTGTTCAACATGTATTTGGACCTTTGATTTTCAATATGCATTTTGTACAAAGTTTTATGCGCTGAATATAAATTGGTAAACTGTAGTTTACAATTTGATTTGAAGGAAAAATGATGCATTAATACATTCGTAATAATAGTTCATATTTTAAATGTAAAATAAGCAATGGCACTTAATCGATCGGAAATAATTCGTGTATAAGGCTAGAAGAATAAGATTTTCATGGTTTCGTATTGAGCGGACAAAAATCTAAGTACTAAAATTGACATTTTATCTTAAAAAAAACAACAATTTTGTTAAACAATATAATTCATTCTTTATTCATTTCGTTGATGAATTGGTTAAAATTTTTCAGGAAATTCTATGATATATCCGACGAACTGGATCCTAAAAGTTTGTTAGTACGAAATTTAGGTCGTAGGAAAAAAAACATTTATTATACATCACCTGAGATTCGGAACGTCGTTCTTTCCAATGAAAATCAGATAAAATTGATAAATACTGGAGTCAAATCATTCACACGTTGCGACAGTAGGACCGGGAACAAAAATAACTATTTCCCATACAGGCTTGCATGGGAGGGCCTACAAACTTTTATCAATTATGTTGGCGATAGTAGGAGGGTACGAATAAATAAAGAAGACTTGGTAACACTGTTGCAAAATAATAATCCTACGGCAGCACCCGAGATTGTGAAACTTCATCCAGATATACAGGAACGTTTAAAGCATCTTGGTAATCATCTTAACGTTTCCAAAATATGTACTTTCTGGTAAAATTTTATTGTGACAATTCGTTTCTTTTTAATGTAGAAACTGGAAGTTGTATTCTAATTTACGAAGAAGAGGGGTCTGATGATCCAAATCCATTGAAATTAAACATAGTGGGATGGAGAGGTACTATGTCCCTCAGAGCTTATGTTCCTTTAATTGACGCAATACATTATTTACGATTGTTGGGAGCTGATTGTTCAATGTTTGGTATGTATTTATGAAATATGTGCTATTCTACATATTATAATTCCTTTATTCGAAAATGTTTGTCTTAGAAAAGAACAAATTCAAGGAACGTCAGTCTCTTCCAGTACTAGCAATAGAGAATACTAAACCAGAAATTACGATTAAAGAAGAAGGTATTGATGACGTAAATGATGGTGACAATAACGTTGCCGAAAAGGAGAACAACTCAGAATTCGGTATGTATTTATGGAATGCTACTCTACGCGTGATATTTTCTTTATTTAAAAATTTTCGTTTCAGTAGAAAACAACACCGAAAATTCTGAAACTACTGTCAAATCGGAAGAAATTGATGAATCAGAAGCTACTATCAAATCGGAAGTCCCATTAAATTAGGTAATATTGAAACAGAAGTTACTGATTAAATAGTAGTGAAAATAACATTTCTGAAAAGGAGGACGATTTGTAAATACTAAACGAATCGCAAGAATAACACGGAATTTTGTAATATAAATTGCTGTTTCTTTAATGTCATTATAAATATCAGTAGCATGTCTTAAGAGTAAAAAATTTTTATTTTATTTAAAGTTGTGTAAGATGGTGCTCCAGTCGTTGAAATCCAAGAAGAGTATCAAGACGGGTCATATTTAATATGGCGCGATTAAACATACTACAATGAGTAATTGAAATAAAATACTTCTACAGGACAAGAAAGTTACAATGATCTTATGGGAAATGCCGTGTTTACTATCCATTTTCTATGAAATAATTTAATAAATTACATATATAATTCTGAGTTATTTGAGCGACAAATACCCTTTCCTTGCTTTTATCATTTTCGGCCACTAGGATATTATTTGACTGATTGATTATAGTACAAATATTATTATAAACATGGCCGGATGCTGAGGAATCATTCATTCAAAAACGGCGGTCGCCATAACGTTCAATAATATGTTTGTAAATTGTATGGAACTCCTTTTCACTACCATATGTTAAATTCGAAAAAGATGAGTACTTGTTACATCTCGTTGATATTTGCCTCGGACTGTTCACACGAGTATTATCTTTTTATGTTTGTAACTGACGAACATCTACACAAGTTATTTTAATCATGTACATACAGATTAAATCTAAAGTAAATAAAAATTTAGAAATCTTCTTTATATCATTTCTCCGGAATGTCTACAAAACTGTTGATGATATTAAAAAATAGTGCAAGTGGAAGTTAAATGGTTTTGAATAACAGAATGTAAGAGGCTTTTTCATAGGGCACATATGAAGACCAATTTTACGTCTCGACATCCTTAGACTTCTTTTCTGCAGGTATTTGAAATATAAAATTTACTCCCTAACGATTTGAAGTGAAAGATTCATAAAAAATGTCTATGAGAAGCTACAGGAATGCTAGGACGGATTCGCAAGTTATTCAAGGGTAATTTTAGAAAGCTAGTTGTCACATGTCACTTTGATATTTAAATTAAAATATTTCCTGAATTAATGTTTTTTTACTGTAAATGGCTTAATAGCGTTGTGTTAAGACTAACGAGATCCATCAACTAATGCACTTATAATAATTGACCTTCATACATCCTCTACGTATGCACCAATAAAAAAAAAGCTATGTGTAAGCGAAGACTCATCGTTCTGTGTAAATAAATTTGTCAATAGTCAAGGAGACTGATTTAAATTGGAACACCCTGTGTACGTCATACTATTCACATAAAAATACTTGTGTGACCACAGTCCCAGATTGCAAAGTATGTTAGATTTTCTTGTTTCATTTTCAATTTAGTCGATAACAAGACTCCTAATATTCTAGAGGCTAGAAGATTTCAACTTACGTTTAGAAATTTTGTTTTAACACAGAGATATATCTACTAATGAAGGACGGGTTCTTCTATTAAAACGAAAACAAATACTGGTACAAATATGAAAAAACGCTGGACATCTCGTAACATACAGATAAATTATAAAAAGAACAAAAAGTAAAAAGTTCTCTAAAAGATTTTTATACTCCGAGGTCTTCGAAAATTGACGATTAATGTTAGTAATCTCTACTGGTTGGTGATGTCATCTTCCCGCCAAGATTTTGAGAATTGGATGGAGACTTCGAACCTGTGAATAAAATAATGTATAAATTATGCATCCATAAAAACGAAGTGAAAAATAGGTTCCTATAGTAAAAAGTAATACCAAAATCAGATTCTACATAGACGTTAATAATTTTTAGTAATAAATAACCTTGCCTTGTAATAAATAACCTTTCTTTGTAATAAATATCGTATACAGTGAATCCAAAAAGTACTTGAACACTAAATGTTCCATTCTCGAGAAATTGTCGATATTTAAACTGTGATAATTTCGTTCAAAAAAATGGTATAATATAATAAATTTGGATTAATTTTAAAGCTCGAAGGTTCCATTTTCGCAGACCATTATTCATTTTTTATAGTATATTTGTGTATTTTAATGAAATTATTACTTCAAATATTGACACATACTCGAGATTCGGAAATTTAGAGTTCAAATACTTTTTGGATCCACTGTAGATAACATGAAGTTTCTAACACTTACAGCTTTTTACTAATCTGTTCCGTGGGTTATTTGTACAAGGATGATCACCCATGAGATGCTCTCTCCATTTATTTTGATTCACGAGAATCGAGCAGAGTGGACAACGGTCGTAGCCCTCAATAGGTTCTGTAATGTGTAGATAAGTTACAAATAATTGTTTGCATATTAATGTTATGTACTGTAGTAAGAAATACGATTCTAGCTAAGCAAAATTATTTCTGTAATTATTTAAAAATATGTATTAATTGCTAATATATTTTCTGTGTAACATTGTGTCTATACTTATTGGACATTTAAATTAAGAAAACACTGAAAATATTTTCAATCGAAGTTCTTATTTTTGGTATACTTGCGAACACTTTTTAGTAAAACATTTTAAGTCAGAATTACTGTGTTTTGTAAACAGCAATTTTAAATTTAACTGTTTATTATTTTTTATTAGCCGTCTTAGTATTATTCAGTGATTGGTCTTCTATTTTTGGAAAATGTTGTCTATTAAACTGCGAATTTTATACAAAATAAACATTTTTTGATAAGAAATAGAAAATTAAATGGAAATATATTTCTTCTCGTAGTAATTTTAATAAGATGTAGACAATATACCAATACTTCAACATTCTTCTCATGCATTTACAGTATAGTCCAATAATCATATTGAGAATCATTCGTTTTCTTAATTTTGCTCAGCTGGAATCGCGTTTGTGATCATTATGATTTATGGTACGTACTTGTACACTTATTACTTTTCCTATGCTCGTCGAAAGAGTTCTCGTGAATTGCTAGCTTGCACGTTTCGCACTTCACATAATTGCTTCGCATATCACATTCGTCTGAAACGGACAATACAAATGTCAAATGAGAAGGAAGCATTCGCTTAAACAATTTAAACCCACAAAGTACTTACTCAACAAGTGCAGGTTCAAGTAAGAAATTTCTACCACTTGCTTACACGATTCGCATTTCGTCAGCATGGGACAGCTTCTCCAATAATGAATATTCAGCCCTTCCTCTGAATATCCCTGCCCCTTTGAAAGGCAAAATATGCACATCCTATGAAGAAGAAATTATATGAAATCATTGAAATTTTTTCCTTGTGGTAACGTGCAATTACAAGCCACTCACTTGTCTCCCTTATGATCTGTACTATTTTCGGACGGAGATGTTATACTCGTTGAGCTCCCGGTACTGACGACAGGACTCGTTCTCGAGGGAGATTTCGTCAAGTTCGCTACATTGTTCTCCGTTGTCTTCGTTCGCGTCGGTGTCGTTGTTTTGTGGCACGCTTCTGCTTCCTTTTTCCTCTGTTAACAATGCATAAATATAAAAGTCACGAATGTCTATACCAGGACTGAATTAAAAGGGGGCAACTCGTGTAACAAGCTGGAAATAGGACGATTTTTAATAGTTATATACAGGGTGCTTCATATAAAACAAACCACCCAAATATCTCTATTTCTGAAAATACAAAAAATCGTTTTTTATAAATTGTAATTGTGTCTACTTATTTTTGTTATGAATGCATAAAATCCACAGTCTAATTATTACGTATCTTATAAACTAAAAAAATGTTTATTGTTAAACAATAATGAATTACTCATCAGAAACTATATATAGTACTCAGTCATGAATATGTATATTTTTGACCAATTTTAATATCCAGTTTCTATTATTTAAAATATTACGATACGCGTTTCATAGAAATGTCAATAATTGTATAGATGATCTCAATAATTTTAATTTAGCTGAATTCAAATTTTTCTTTTCTTTATCATTCTAGAGTTGTAAATATTAAATATCAATGTGTTTCGCGTCATAAATCAATGCAGTACTTTGAACTACTGCAAAATTGTCGTCATACATATTCAAATGGCAAATAGGCTCATTTTGTTAGACAGAATGATCCGACGAGCGGACACGCAACGTATTCTCTGACATACTCGCGTGACACCCAATCGTAAAATCGACAGCGCTTCGTTAATATAAGGTACTTCGATCTGAAACTTGGAGAACAGTTCACAGATGTAGTATTAGGTGCACGAAATAAAAGTTGGCAACACAGTTTGACCTTTTAAAATCACACTCATTCTTTTGTCAGTATTGTAAAATCGCTCAACTTTACACACGCATAACTTTTGAACCAGTGAATTCCTAACGTTAAACTTGGATTTTTGGCATTTTCTCGTCAAAATCTGCGGGATTATATTTTAAAAAAGTCCAAAATTTGTGGTCCCGTAAGGTGAAGTTTAGCCGCTCTGAGCTTTTAGTAACACCGATTGCTATCAATTTTCGCAAGGGAATCGGTTTCCTCAACCGGTCACAAGAGTTGCCCCCCTCAAAGATCTACCTGAAGATCGATGAGGTCGAACTCGTGAAAAAGTTGACGGTACAGCAAGTTTCTTCTTGTGATGTCATCGTCCGGAGGCAATTGCTTGCGTACCAGTCTAGGATTGACTTTGTATACTAGCACCAGAATCCTCTCCGATACTTTCCTGACCGCTTCCGCCGGGTGGTGTAGACCCGAGGATCCCAGCTCCGACAACGTTCGACACGTGAGTCCACTGCAACAATTACAATATCTTATCAGAGTAATTGCGTTTTACGGCTGGGGGCTTAATGAGGTGAATGGACCTCTGAAAATGACTCTCACAAGAACGTCTTGTTGAAAATCATTTACAGAGGCTGCGTAATGACAATGAGGTAGTATAGGGGATGATCTACAGAACTACAGTATGTCCATTTTAAGTCGATTTGCTGGAATATATATCTCAACAAAATTTATACTAAAATTATTCGGTATAGGGGGGACATATTGTGGTACGAATAGTTTCTGATTGTGAACGAAATACTGGAGAAGATTTCAAGGTCAAGTTTAAATTGGAACACTGTAGTTTTTTATTCATAATAAGGGAAGAATTCAACGATCAATATTTTGTTGTATCCCTGCTATTTTCTTCGTAAGAGTGTTCATAAAGAAAATATTTACACCACATTATATTCCTTTTCATACCAAACAACTTTTACGGAAACATTATTTTAATACAGTAAAGCCTTGATCTAAGAAAACGAAAACCACAGGATCTGAGAAACAGCACGGACCAGAGGGTTTTTCTTAGATCAAGGCTTTACTATATGTATATGTATTCAGTGGTATTTGATATTTTCCAGAGTCTAGTTAAAATAGACAATTGGTATAATTTGCTTTTTGAAAGAAGAGACATGCAGCGTCAGTCATAATAACTGTCTTTCTCACTATAGCTTTGTAACGTGTGAATAACAAGCGTGGGGTGAACAGCTATTACGACTGTCAATGAATCGCAGGTCTCTTCATTTAAAAAACAGACCATAGTAGTTGATGTAAAATCCATCAGCAGAGATTATGTTCTTCAGGGTCACCTTTGTTTGTCCGTAGATATTCCATGGTTAAGAATCAGTTGCTCCACCATTTCCAGCCTGCTGAGAGCCAGCCGTTGGTGTGTACTACTGCTGACTGGCCTCGTTAAGTGCACCGGTATTAAATGCAATTCCCTAACGCACTTGCAGTCTGCCATGCTCAGTATCGTGTGCACAGCCATGTTGTGAATCCTCGGAGTAGTGTCGCCTGATTTAGTCAACAGTTCCGGAAGTAGACGTTCCACGCTTCTTGCGATTTCGTTTGATGATACTCTGGAAAGAAGTTGATGTGACATCAGTGGCGCACTTATGATTTTGCACCAGTGAATTCCTAACATTAAAACTTGGTTTTGGGACATTCTCTCGTAAAAATCTATAGGATTATATAAAAATAAGTTAACAATTTTTGGTCTCCTAACGTGGAGTTTAGCCGGGAGGTGCATATTATGGTAACTATGGTAGGCCTCAATTTGCTTAACCTGCTAGTAAGTCATGGATAAAATAGTTTCGTTGTGGATCCTAAGGAGTATGATCTCACCTGTCTGTTGCGAACTCCGAAAAGAAAATCCTAATTAATTGCGCTGCCAGACTATATACGCTGTAGACCTTATCCCTGAGAGCTCTGTGCAGCAGCAAAATTGTAGCTCTGGCTGTTTTGTTCGCAGAATGCTTCGACACTTCCGAATCGAAAGTCTTCAGTTCCTCCTTCAGCTGCATCAAACCTTCTTCCTTGTCCGTGAATTGTTTTGAGTAGAATTTCTCCACCTAAACGATACACCTGTTAATCGTTAGTGTCGAGGAATCGATGGAAAAACTGTTTTGAAACTTGCATCACCATTTCCATTCCGAAGACAGCTATGGGTAACGCGGCCTGCTTCTTTTCCCTGTCGTTCAGTTTCGAGATCACCTTTGTCTCCGTGTTCTCCATGTGACATTCCCTTGTAAACTCGTTCGTGTGCGAGCTGAAACACGATCATAATTAAAGGTCACTACATTGTGGGCGAAGATGATTGATATTTACACAATTTAGACGATCATCTAACTTTTCAATTTTTACGTGGAGGTAATTACAGTTACAGATCCCCCCCCCCCCACCGTGACCCCCGGTGGGAGGGGCAAGAGTTATATGGAGCTCCTCGGTCGGGGCACCAATACTTGTAATCGTTGCAAATTATTATTATTAATTGTTGCTGTACTAGAGGACACTTCATGTGTTCTTAAAATTATAAAAGTATAGTGTTGATTTCAGTTAATTATTAAGGAAATTTCTAATATTGTTAATTTATGAATAACGCGGAACAAAAAAAGTAAAGCATTATATTTCTTCATTTATTTAAGAGATCTTAAGTGTCCAGCACTAGGGAATCCCTACTATTTCATTAATTTTTTCTACGGATTGTTTTGTGGAGTTAATCGATTTGGCAAATGAGTAGCTCAAATATTGTAAGAATTGAAGATGCATTACTGTCTCAAAGCAGGAATCGTCCTCTCCTCATAAGCCTCGTAACTAGATCGAAGCGCCGGTCCTGCCGACTTTGTTTTCCGTCTGAGGGATCCCTTGTTGCAATTGTTCTGTCTCTCAACGACTCCATTCGTTGGACTATCGGTAACTTCTGTCAAATTAGAAAAAGTATTAAACCCTCGTATGCTCCTCAAAAATAGTTGCGTACAAGAGACCAGGATCATAATTCACCTATTTTTGTTGTACACTTTAAATCAACAAATTATATTTTATTTATAATATCACATTTTAAGGGGGATGCTAGGTTTTCATTTTCAAAAGATCGCTGTTTTATTATATTTTCTTTAAGTATAAGTGTTTTAAAATGTGTCTGTAAAAGGACTTTAAATTTGTAAAATTTAAATGCATCATTTAAAATATATCTCAAGTTCCAGTTGACAAGTTGGCTTGAATTTTGAGAAAATCTTCAGCACATACCCTATTATCGCACGAATAAAAATGTTTAAAATCCGTCAATTTATTCTTATTTTTTTATTGTGCTGAAGACCGAGAAATTAAAAAAATTTCGATAATTTGACTTCAAAATGCCGCCATTTTTTAAACCATCACGGTTTTTTATTCATTCTGTTGCGGACCATAACCATACATTCATACTGAGTAATAAACAACTTTATTGTTTTGTGTCAGATCAGTAGAAAGACCGGGATCGAGTCAACCGTCAACAAATGTGTTTTGCAAAATATACTTTATAAAAAAATGTATAACTCATGTAATTTTCATTATTTTTACTTTAGAAAAATCAAACATATACTTCAAATAACATTGAATATGCGTGCAAAATCCCAATGCAAAAGATTTAATAGTTTTTCTGAAAAAAATTCCGAAAACCAGAATCATAACTTAAGGTAGCACATCTCAAAACATATACAAAATGAGATAGTGTTGTGGATTAATGTGGGAATACAGAGGGAATTAATAATCAGTAGAAGTGGTACCAGGGCTGTTCGGCTTTTGATGCAGTGGTGAAACAGGTGGTTGATGAGCGGGACCAGTTGGTGATATAGCTCCATCGCGATTGGGTGGTATTACTAATCTCGGCGGAGACGTAATGTCCTCGGGGGCTGCAGTAGTGTTTGTAGTATCCACCGAAACCGGCTCTTTACCCTCTATCGAAGATTGGTTGTTTTTCTCCAGGGGCTGTTTACGTACAATGGGAAACATACGAGTGAAATCGAAATAAAATTCGAAGACAATAAACGCTTTCGGTACACTTTGCAGACTTAAAAAAGCGGATGTTTTTAGCAACTGTACTTACAATTGGCCCGAGTTCAATTAAACCCTTATTTATTAATTTTTCTTAGATCTGTTATTGAGGTTTTGCTGTGCTTCGTATTGACTCTAACAAATGTTTCAAAATTGATTACACGAGTAATTATAGTGCAATATACAGGGTGTCCCACTTAAGTGCGACCCCCAGAATATCTTTTTTAATTTTGACAAAGTAAACAATTTTTTATGTGTAATTTAATATAAGTAAGCGTAAATAAAAGTAAGTCATTGAAAATTTTTTGATCAATCCATCTCGACATATTCTTTGTGCTACGAAAGACACTATCTACAGATTTACATGTGTTAGCATTCTCCTTACAAGTGTGACCTTCATCTTCGGAGTTCAAAGTCATTTGGAGGTCATTTTACAGTACATATTTGATAATATATGTAGTTATTTAAAAAAAAAACATCGATGACCTTGAAAACTACGAGAAAAAACTACATTAAAAAAACAACCCTTCTGGACACTGACCATTTGAAACCATTCAAATTACACATAAAAAAAATTAACTGGACTGTAGACTGTAGTCAAATTGATGTTTTTGAAACACTGGGTCAAAATTGACCCAGGCGCCGCTTTTGAAGGGTTGAATGGTTCTATCCGAGTATAAATGCACTTACGCCATGAACTTCTAGTAAGTCTTGCACCTCCAAGCTTTGGTAGACTTGTTGTCTATATTGTTGCGCTTGTGCTTTCTTCGCTTTGGCCTTGTCGTAATCCTCTAATGCGATCGCATACTTTTTCTCCAATTCGTACTTCCCAAGGCGTTCTCCGGCTTTTCTCAGATTCTCCATGGCTACCTTCAGTTTTGAAGCGTACTCGAACCTTTCCTCTAAAAAATTAAAATAATTCATTTATTTTAATTCTCGAGGAAAATTAATGAATTTTTTCTTAACGAAAAAAATTGTTAGTTATTTTTCTTTTTAATTGCTCAGTACGTCAAGTTCCTTTATCAACCACAAAATTGCATAAAACGAAAGTAGGTCATTTATTTAATGAAAGGATAAATAAAAATGGTAATAGTGCAAGTTATGAAAATTTGGCATTTTCTATAGTAGCTGTAAAAGTAACAAAAGTCGAATCAAAATTATTTTTCTATTATTTCTATTATTTCTATTATTTCATATTTTATGCATTGAATTTTACCATAACTGTTTAAAATGTACAATCTGTCAATCTGTATGGATAAATAATTAGTGACTATGGGTAACGCGAATGTTAACATGGTAAGTAAACTATCTATTTTAATTGTAGTAATTTTATGTAATATTGCAACAACCTCATATTATGAGCAAAAATAGTTGTATTTATTAATAAAAATATAGATAAAAGAAAATGTTCTGTGAACTCTATGCATGCATTGGCGGAAGTTTCCTTGACCTGTATAGCTAAGAGGGGTACTTAACAACACGCTGCAAATAAGGCGATATTTAAGAAATTTTTTTTCGGATAACTATACACCATATTTTTCAAAATTTCCAGTGCATGTTGCTGCACATCTTATAAAGTAGAAACAAATTTTTGCGTTCAGAAATAAGGTACTTGTCGAAATCTAAAAAAACATTTCGATGTTGTACTTAAAATAAAACAATGTAACAGCTTTGTATTTTTAATTGAGATTCAGACACTGCAAAATACATTGTTCTATCTGTATGCAAAACTTCAAATCGTTTGATTAATTAATTTTTTAGTTATGTTGCTTTTTGATTTTGGCCGTTTATTAATATAAGAATTCTATTAACAAAACCACATTTTTCGAACAAATAATGTAGTATGTATATCCTGACTTATTTTATGATGTCGCTAATAACTTAGTTGATGCGACACAAAACTATAAATAAAAAAATAAAAAAAGTAATATATTTTTTTTACTTTATTACTTCTCCCATATTAAATTATATTTGAGATAAATTAATTTACTAAAGTTAACAATCTTTTAAAGCAAATATTTTGAAAATATTTTTAAGATATAAAATTATCTATTAACTTATATAAATAATAAATTCTTTCCTTCTTAAAATAAATATAATATTATATTAAGACATAAAGTTTTGTTACACTAGCTAGCTATTCTAGTCGCATACAGTAGACCTCCCTCTTCCTTACAAAGTGTCTGCAATTTCATTTGATCATGCTAAGAGCTGTATCTCATTGAATAGATTGCACCAGTCCAGCATATTTACTCAGTGCGAGTCATGCGTGTCAAGTGTGTATCTATCCATAATTTACAGAATAGCAACGTATCTCTCGTTGAAAATACCAGCAGCTGTATAACATCCATCTCAACATATTTACTGGGTCAATTAAAACTTTTTTCTACTTAAAATTTTAAACTTACAGCAAATGATAAAATTATTAGAGTCACAGTACACAAAATATATTTATTAACGAGGTGACTAATAATTTTGCCTATAGTATTGTTAAATATACAGGGTGTCCGAAAATTGTCGGATAACCTTGAAAGGGGTGATTCCTGAGATCATGTGAAGTAACTTTTTCCTTTGCAAAAATATTCTGCGCGGCTTTGTTAAGGAGTTATTAATGAAAAACACGAACCAATCAGAGCGCGGACCAATACAGCGGATGACTTCCGGCTTGGCGACAAGTCCCGCTGAGCCTGATTGGTCCGCGTTTTTCATTAATAACTCCTTAACAAAGCGAAGGCGGAAATTTTCGCAAAGGAAAATGTTACTTCAAATGACCTCAGGAATCACCCCTCTCAAGGTTTTCCGACATTTTTGGGACACCCTGTATATTTGCAATTTTATATTTCACGAAATACTTTATAAAAATAACAAGAATTCAGTTTAGCAAGACTTTTATATAAACATTGATTTTTTTAAATGTAAACTCGTGCTTTATGTATGCAAGTGATTCTAACAATTTGACATATTTGTTTCTCATCGCGATCAATGCAGTACTTTTAACTACTGAAAGAACTGTCATATAGATTCAAATTAAAAATAGCCTCATTATGTTTAACGAAATGATTAGTCGCGTGACCACGCACCGCGCTCTCTAGCATGCCTGTATGCCACACAGCTGAAAAGTCGATTGTGACTCTGTTAATACTTTCAATCCCGTTCGCCACTCTCAAGATTTATTATTAATATGTGAATATACGATTAATTTATAGCATAAAAGAAATTAAAAATTTATTAACTGGGAGTTGCTTCCTTTAACGGCTTCACTAACAGCATTTATTTCATCAACAACCTTCATAGTAACAATATTTTATTAAATGCAATGTATTTTTTAATGTGTTTCAATGTCACAGAAAAGTTATAAATTCTCCAAATATTTGCGTTATAATTTTGGACGGCGACGCCCGAGTCCATTTCGACCCAGGAGGTAAAAATCGTTATTTCACTGCAGAGTTGCTGATAAATAATTAATTCGAGTTGGCACCTCTTCCATTAGGAACAATAGAAACACTGATGTATAGTCAGCCAGAAAAGGTCTACGTACACACTTTATAAGATTTTTTAAAGTTAGTCAAAACAGTTTGAGGTTGTTAGAGATGTTAGAAGGACTAGTTTGCTAACTGATGTATACAACAGTTCTTAAATAATTGTATTGGGTCAAAATCGCGATGAAAATAGTAAATTAATTAAAAGATAAATTTGTTAATTGAACAAATAAATTGAAAAAATTTTGTAGATTTGTGTCAGTTATATACGTGTTAAAAATTTAATTGAAATCGGTTGACACAGAAACAAGTGACATGCACTGGACGTTTTAAGATTATTTCAATCTATTACAATTATGGAAAACCCCGCAAATTGCAACTATTAAATTCAGGTCATATGAAGGTCAATACATTTGTACGCAGAATTTGATGCTCTATCCGACACTATCGATTCGCGATACAAACGGTAGGTCATTCCATTAAAAAAAAGTTCAGTTCGTAAGATCTTGGAAAATATGACCTTGAGATGACCTTCACCCACACTAACTTGTGTCCCCCTTCAAATACGATAACTTTGTCCCCAAATATTTTTTGTAACTGTATAAATAACAACGTTCTTAGGGGTGGCAGAGTTATATACAGGGTGTCCCAAAAGTACTTCAACATCGGGAAATGGGAGGTTCCTGAGGTCATTTCAAGCGTCATTTTCCTTTTGCAAAATGTTGTCCGCGGCTTTGTTTAGGAGTTATTAACGAAAAACACGGACCAATCAGAGCGCGAGCTCGACGCTCGTTGGCATGTTCAGCCAACCGCCTGCCGGCTCGCCGCGCTGAACGTGCCAGCGAGCGTCGAACTCGCGCTCTGATTGGTCCGTGTTTTTCGTTAATAACTCCCAAACGAAGCCTCGGACAACATTTTGCAAAAGGAAAATGACGCTTGAAATGACCTCAGGAACCTCCCATTTCCCGATGTTGAAGTACTTTTGGGACACCCTGTATAGGTGGGACACCCTGTACAAAATGGTGGTCGCCACATGTGCGTGACTCTAACGGCGAACTCGTCAAAATAATATAATTTTTTTAAAGACGTACCTTCGACCGCTTGTAGCTTCTTCGCCTCCATTTGCCGGATGATTTTCGCCACCTCGCGATCGACATACATTTCGAAGGCTAGATCGTCGTAGGGAGACGTATAATGAGGATTGTACGGCGCGTCCCCTTGACCCGTTAGCTCCTGGCCGTAAGGATCGCCGAGAATGTTGATAGCGATCAGACCGACCTGCAATTTCCGCGGATAGATAATCCGTTTCTCTTCTAGTTCCTATGAAATTCATTCTGTACCTGCTGATAAACATTGTGCGAGTTGCTGTGCGGTTTGTGTAGTCTCAGCTTCAAGGAGACAGCTTCCGTTTCCGGAAGCGCGACGCTCTTCAGTTCCCTGCTTTTGTACATAGTTGAAGCGTTGTCGGACAACGTGATGTAACCCAAATAACTGAACTCCGTCGTAACGGAGGCATTCTCCTCCACCGATGTCCATATTTCCAGCTTCTCGGCTGCAATCATTTTACCAACGATTAAACCTAACTTTTCATGTCTCCATGTTGACTGCTATGTCGTCCATATTTGGATGGCAGGATTATTTTAGACATAAAAATTAATTTCTACGGTAATAGGTAGAACATGCTGGATCATGGTCTGTGAAATGTACAGTAGACGTTTGTATAACCTTCCCCCTCTACGACGCTATTCACCACGCTCCCGCCACGAGCCGGTCACGTGACGCGTTTCGTCTCTGTCGTGCATGTGTCACAGTGTCACGTGACTAATCCGGTATTGGCAGAGAGAGGGTAACTTTTTCTCCTCAATTCGAGTTAATTCCCCTCATCTCGCGATTCTGTACACAGGGTGTACCAAGTAAAGTGTTACTAGCCGTTTTCTCAGAATCTATTGAAGATGTTGACTTCATTTTTTTTTACACACACCATTCGATAGGGCTCCCAAAGAAAACCCCCTGTGACAAGTTTCAAGTCGGTACCCCCACTACAAGCGTAGTTACAAGTTGAGCACAGTTTAATAAATTGTGCCCTATTTCTTCTGTTCTGCTCAACCAAAAATTCTGAAATAATTCACTGCCATGTGTGCTATTAGGTGGAATGTTCATGAATTTTTCGTAATTTTTTGTTGAGCAGAACAGAAGAAATAATTCATTAAACCGTGCTCACCCTGTAATTACCCTTGTGGTAGGGGTAGCGACTTGAAACTTGTCACAGAGGGTTTTCTTTGGGAGCCCTATCGAATTACGTGATCAAAAATCAATTTGGTTTGGGGGAACTTTTCACTATCTTATCTAGCTATACTCTTTCACAAAATTGGAGCAATTTAGTTAATGAAAGCAAAACTGGAGAGTTCATATTGATCACGGAAAGAACTCTTTTAAATCTTCTGTATCCTACAAAGTTTAATCAAATTCAGTTTGTGCGATACAAAATAATTACTAAATTAGACCAAAGAATAGGGGTGTATGATCGACCAGGCAGTCAAAGTGGTATACTTCGTGAGGGAAATAATAAAAGGTAAATGTTGTTGCACGCTATTCAACGCAGAGTATAATAAGTAGAAAGGACGAATCAAGAAGAGAAAATGAAAATTTCCTTGGGAAATTGGATTGAGGGAGTTAATTCGATTTTCATTCGTAACTAAATCACTTTTCAGGGGACATCGAGAGTTCTAAAGTCTTGAGATTCGCGGAACAAAATTTTAAACGTGAAATGTTAAGTTTGAAAATGTTAAGTTTGAGTATTTGTTACAAACCCAATTGTTATTATTAGTATTATTTTTATCTATCAAAATCGAAATTTTACACGTTTATCATGCTAAAATTTTTCAATTGGATTTTATTGAAAACGAAATTCGACGTTTGTTTATTCATTAATGTATCTCCTTGTTGTTCTGATAAATTTTTAAAAGTTGTACCGAAAACGAAATTTAATTCGACGTTTTTTATTGTTGACAAATTTTTCTTCAGAACGAAATTTTATTCTACATTTTATTCTTCATAGAATAACGTTATGTTATTCGTGCCTCTTGTATTCACACAGAAGCTATTCAAGCGCACGTGTGCACGTCAAATTTCTAACCTTTAAAGACTATCATGTGTGAAATTTCACGCCACGTAAAATCTATTTTAAGATTCACAAAAATCGTAACAAATACTAACATTTTAAATATCAGAATGATCAGATTATCAGGAGTGGTAACGTTATCATAAAATACACCAGTTCTTAGGTCCTTTGCCAAGAACATAACAGGGTATGAGCAGGGGATGATGATGGTAGCTTTTAAGGGTGACATTTGATTTTCTTGAAAACGAGGCTTCAAATGTAAAATTCAATTTTCACTGCATGTAAAATTTGTTTCAGAAGTATTAGAAACCATAATAAATAATAACACTAATTTTTTGAATACTTAAATAACCACATATTATCAGTAGTAACAATATTATTATAGACAAGAGATCAGATCTCCCACGTTCTTTTATGTAATCATGTGATGACAATGATAACATTTAAGGGTAAAACTTGATTTTCTTAAAAGCGACGCCAAACGCTAAACTCTTTTCTTAAATCAAATCATCTCAGTTGTTTTATAATTTTCACACCCTTCATTTCCAGCGAACAGGAGGCAATTAAAAACGATATACCAGGATTTTTAAACAATGACGACTCACGGATAAGGTATTGGTGAGCTAACACTTGTATTCTAGTCAACTTCGTCGGCCCATGTAGGCGCAGAATAAGTTCTTGAGGATATGCACATCTTCTTGAACTCTGCCATCCCCTTACCGTCGGACCATGAACGTTTAGTTCCAGCGAGGAGTGTCTGTCCTCTTCGCCTGTGATTATTTAAAAATTACAGATACGTAGTATAAACGTGCGATAAACGTAAATCACTTCCGAAATTACATAGTGGTTTACGGGGGTATTCGTTACGGATTTCGAATTAGAATTTCAAGCGCTACTCCGATTTAAAACTGCCCACGTCACGCTATCCGGCAGGGTTACATCGTTCTCCTTCACGAGCAAAAATGGAGATGCCGATGTAATCGATAATGTTTTAAATTATACTAGGTGAACGGTCAGCACGGAACGCAGTCACATTAGACACACGGCGGTTCGCTGCACGCTTCGCGAACATAACAATTGAAGACACATGCAACGCGTTGCTTCCGCGGCTATTTTTATTCTCGAAATGTCAAACTCGGTAATTTAATCGGCCCAAGTACAAATCGCTCGCGCTCCCGTTTAGCGGCGGAAGGCGATTCCGTGATCCGCACGGAAACGTGGAGAAGCACGTGTCGTTTCGTCGCTGTTAATCCGAGCATTATTTTATCTAAAAGAAAAAAAATACAACTATTTTCAAAATCGAATATTTCCGGGGGGGGGGGGGGGGGGAATCAATGCTCCCATGCCGGGAAAGTTTGCTACGCGACTTTAGGCGACGACTGGACGTCGTTCGAACGATCAACATCCACGCTTTCTTTGTTCAAACGAGAAACGCCCGCTTCGGCATGTTCAGGTGTGCGAGAGGAAAATTTTCGCGCACGGTTATCGTCGAGGTTATCGCCGGTCGAACGGATATCACAATCACAATCTGATGTCCCCTTACTGGTGGCGTACACGACGTGGAATCCGATTTTTCTCGGCATGTTAGGGGTGGTGGTTTTCTGGCGACGAGACTGGCGAGGTCCGGCGAACAGTCGGATATAAAGAAAATAAATAAAGTTACGACAGGAGGAGGGGGAGAACGAGGAAAACGTCAAAATCAAAAGGCACAGCCATCTGAAAGCTCGATAAGGGAGAGCTTGCAAGATTCACCCCGGCGCGCAGGCAACGCCACTTGCACGTCTGGCCGCGGCGAAGCTTGCGACAGAACTGGCTGACTGCTCCCCGTTCTCGCGAGCGGAAACTCTGATCTCCCGAGAGCCCAAGCATTTTCGATTGTCACCGGTGCCACCCTCTCGTGTTTTCGACTCCTTTTGGAATTCGAGCGAGTCGAATGATCAACTCGAACGCCACATTTACCACCCTTCCCTTCTCTTTCTTGATTACATAACTTTTTACAGTAGGACTGATCAAAATTATGAAACATCCTCCGCGATTTTTAATATAGTACTCAATTTTCGTACTACAAACTGTGTCATTTGCTTACCCGTAATTGAACTACGTTGAGGTTATTTGGGGTTTTATTATGCATTGTTATTAAAAATTGGAATTAATTGGTACAAGGGTCTCTGCTAAATCTTGACTTTTCGTACGTGGCACATTGTGGCACCGTCTTGCATTCTGCCCAAGTCGAAATATAGACTGTAATTTCGTAATGGATCAATAAACGGAGGCTGCGTGACGTCAGAGGGTGCGGCGAGGGTGGAATTGCTCGCGAGAATCGTTATATGTGTTTCGCGTCGTCCATTCACGACCACGTGCACACGGGCACGTGCTCCTTTATTTTTAAGTCGAGTGGCTCAATTTATGTCAATTTGTGCGCTTAATGGGCCCGTGTGCGCACTTTTCCACGTAATCAAGTTGCCATACAACGTAAAAATCACATACATTTATTTTATAAAAGTTTCCACTGATGTACAATTGTTTACTCTATACATGCTCGAATCTATATATTTTGTTTGTAATACAGGGAATGTTGTCCAGGAATTATGAGTTCCAGTCCAGATTACGTAGTAGCGAAAAGATATAGAAGACCTTTCGCAAATTGGAAGATTTCTGATCCGCCCAGCTTCGATTCACCATAAACACGATCCACGAATGAGATTGGTACTTCTCCTATGGTGAAATTATATTGCCTAGCCCTGACTATCATTTCCATCTGGAATACGTATCCCTTGGACACGCAGGATTGGATTAATTTCTCTAATGCTTCTTTTTTATATAACCTGCGATCGCAAGAATAAGAATTAATTATTAAGCTGTAAAGATTACGCATAGTAGTAGTGTAAGGTTGTATACCTGAAGCTTCCTGTGAGGTCACTGACACCTGGTCTTAGAAGAATTTGTGTCAAGAAGTTTGCCCCTCTACTTATCATCTTCCTTTTGAAGTCCCATCCATAAACACCTCCGCCATGAGCATACCTTGTGCCACTGACAACATCCAGATCAAGATACCTTTGCTGTTCTATCATTTTAGGAATGAATTTCGGCTGAAGAAGATAAAATATACATATAAATTTCAATTACACATGTAAACTAGGCATGGGCTGCAAATGCTGCTAAGTACAAAAGACAACCGAGGAAAAAGACAATTTAAATCATAGTTTCCTAACTTTTTCTGACTCGCAATCCTCTTTGCAAAGCTTCTACGTTTAGCATCCATTTTGAATAAGCTAGTTCTATGATTAAAACTTCGGAAGATACATATCAATGGAACTAAAATATCAACAACCCTAAATCTCTTCAAAACACCATGTACTAAACCTTGCAAGTTTGCCAGTATTAGATCAGCTTTGTTATGTCAGTCTAGCGTTCTCTAACTAGGCGCTTTAATTTTGATGGAGCAAGGGAAATGTTCGATAGAAGAATCTGCTCCCATGCCTGACACAGATTATTCGTTTGCAAAGGAAAATATGTACATGATGAGACAGATCGGCATCCATGATGATAATGAAATTTCCTGTGGCATGTTTAATCCCATGCATATAAGCTGTTCCCAGTCCAAGCTTTTTCTCCCTTGGTCTCAGTACTATTTTATCTTCACCGTACACATTTTGCAGCTGTTTAGCCATGTCCAACGTTCCATCAGGAGAACCATCGTCGATTACGATTATCTCATAATCAAGTTCGCTAGAATGTTGCATATGTTCGCTAGACTGATTAATATTTCATACTTGAGATATTTTCAATCCTTTATTCTCATCCGACAGGAGTTACTTTATCCGTAATTGAGGTTATGTTGGTATGGTAGTTACCTCTCGTCCATGTATTTGATGATAAGCCAAACGATTATAGGTAAATTTTCAATCTCGTTGTACGTCGGGAGTAAAATCGAGTATTTGTCATTTTTCGCTAACTCCTTTATCTCTTTTTTTGTCTGTTCTTTTTCTACCATCTTGACAGTTTTCGGCGCACAGACGGCTTCTTCCTTATCAAGTGTCGCACTGTCAAATCCACGCGGCTCTGGAGAATGTGTCAGTAAAACAGTGTACTTCCGGTGACGTGCTAGTTGGCGGGCCGAGACGCCATCATAAAAGAGAGGTTCAAATTTACCGGGTTTTATCAAATCTATAAGCCAGAACTACTCTGTATTTACTGTATACATAAAATACTTACTCTTCTGAGATATATGAAGATAATTGAACTTCAGTTATTTCAGCGAAAACTTGAAACGATTAGAGAGAGGTCTTCTTCAAAAACGGGTTAATTTTCTTTTAAAAATCAATATATTCAATAGGAAATTTGTTAGTTTCTTAATCAATTTCTCAATTGCAATTTACAGTCTCAAGTACATTCTAATATTTTCTTGTGACGCTATTATTGACAGAAAATAAATAAATTGATATAGTACAGTTATTGATAAATTTATTGAGAAGTTTTCAGTAGGTAAACACAGAACTCTCTGGTAAAGAGTTAAGTTTGTATATAAATGTAGGTACCTACCAAAGAAGGCTAATTTTAAAAAATTTTATATTTAAAAAAAAATATGAACAATTGTTAAAAGGAACATGCGACGGAGATATTAAAAAATAATTGAACGAGTATGAACTAGTAATAATAACGAAAATGGATAAATCCAATAGCAATTATAATATTATAATTAAGCAAAGCAATTATAAACATATGAGTCGTTGTTATCGAAAGTGGTATTTATAAGTCCATTTACGGAAAAAATGAGTAATTTTTGTGAGATACAGATACAAAAAAAAATTTTTTTTAAACAAAACGAAATTAATAAATCAGTGAACTTACCCACTTTCAAAAACAACGGCTCACATAACAAATTCAATTAATTATTAAATTGCATATTTTACGCATTTATCAAATAATATTGAGTAGGTAAAATTAAAAATTATCAAAACATCAAAAAATTTCAAAAACATTGTATATTCAGCCTACTAAAATTTAAAAAAAGAAAGAAAGACATTTCTATTTAGTTCTGGTCTCTCGCAATTGGTGCAAAAAATGTTTATTGGATGATTGTAAAAATTCGTACCCGATTTTAAGAAATCTCAAAACTTTGTGAAGGAAAATCTCGTGGTTTGGAGGTAATTTAAGAAAATGATAGTGACTGTATAATTAATTAAAAAATGTATTAATACGTTTTATTTGCAAATCGGGTACGAATTTTTACAATCATCTAATGCTACACATTTTACACCGACAGGGATTTGAAAAATGCAAATGGAAATTATTTTCGGTTCAACCCAATAGTAAATGACTATCGGCGCAGAGTTTGCACAAGGTGCAAGGTGTTAAAAAGGTCAAAATAAAAAGTCGGGTACTTCTAATTTCAATTTTAAAGACCCTTCTTCTTCTACGACGCTAGTCCCCTACACTTCCTCCACGGCTCGGTCACGTGACGCGTTCCGCCACTATCGTGCTTGTTCATTTTACAATCTCAACAATTGCAAAATGAAAAGAGTGAAATTCGTCATTTTGACATATTTGGAAGTTTTATTATTAAAAAAAGATAGAAATGTTTATTTGGCTTTGTCTCTTGCAGTTAAAGCAGAAAATGTTTATCTTCCATGAAGATCCATATTATTTAATTACTAAGCATCCTGCACCAATATACTATACTTATAGTAATTAAAGTAGCCTAATATGAGACCCATTTAAAAAAATATCATAACTCTCGATTAATTACATTTATTAAAAATTTCGTTTTAAAGGTAAATTCTATTGAATGGGTGAAAATAGAGTAATTATGGTTATTTATGCTGATTATATTATACTAGCTTCTAGAAATTTAAATGAATTAAACAAACTGAAGAATTTACTGAAATCAGGATAATTAGGGATAAGTAAGGAGCTAATGCAATAGTACCTGATAATATTCTTTTACCGCCGATTCATAACACATAGTACGTTCTCTAATTGCTTTAATCGCCAATATTATTGGATTTTTATCCCATTGTTTCCGTTTTTTTTAACGTCACCTACCTAAAATAAAATTGGGGCTCAACTTTCACTTAGGGGACCAAAAATTTTCAAGTTTTCTGAATGTAATATTATACAATTCGACGAGAAAATGATAAAATTTGAAAATTTTTAGTCCCCAGAGTAAAAGTTTAACCAAATTGGGTAATATGAGACCAGTCTCCTAACAAGAACTTCGGATGGTCGCATATTGGGAAATAATAACACAATAACTATTAAATAGCTATAAGGGTATGTATTCATTATTTAATGATAAACAACCATGAGATCTTAAATTAATTGCATGCACTATACAACAGTATTTACGAAAATGATTACACACTTACCAGTGTGGAAGTTATTTCTAACTTAATCGAACACTTAAAAAGTTACATAGCACTATTGTGTCTAGCAAACTGTGTAAAACTTTTCTGTTTAAATGCAATGCACAAAAAAGAAAATAAAAAAATTCTATTTTACAGTTTGTAACGGCGCTGAAGTGTTTATTTATCGTCTGCTCCAAAACATCCAGCGTTCAACGTGAATTTGCACGTGATGCAGATGAGTATAAAATTATAAATTATCTACTAAACCAACTTTTAAGACATTTTATGACCTGAAATTTTGGGGTTTTCGTGCACCTATTTTACGATACCGGTCCACCGTGGGTCACAAGGGTTTGCGGGAGACGGCGAGGTGTTAAAACGGTGGAAATGAAAAATCGTGCCGGGTCGGTATTTCCAATTTCAATTTCAAATACGACTTGTCGGGACCAATTGCAATTACGGGAGATGGTGCGAAAGCGCATGAGACGACGACGACGGTAGCGGCGGCGGTCGCGTGCGAGAAAGGTCGACCAACCGAACCGGCGTCCCCACTACCGGGCGTCGCGACGCAAGAGCGTACCACGACGACGACCCCCCACCGCCGACCTCGAGATCCCGTGTGGAGCAGCCGCTGTCCCGAAGCAAAACGACGCTCCTCGCTGCACTCGTCGGTCGTCCACAGACCTAGAGTGTTCGTTCTGTTCTCTGAGCGGTGTGTGTTCTGGTCAGCGTGTGTTCTCTGCGATCTAATCGACGTGTTGTCGGTACGTAGACCGGTGGAAACGTCACCGTTCACACGTGTGAGTCACGCTCGAAGGGTGGTTCAGCCCGCGAGCCACCGCGGTTTCCGCTTCCGAAAACGCATTGAAAAAACGAAAAAGATAGAAAAAAAAAAATAGAGAAATCAGCCGGTCTCCGCGAGATTCGCGAAATCTGTGGGTGTGTACGGTGTGGTACATGTGCTCCTGTGAATGCCGAGTGTGATCATCGCGTGTGATCGTTCCTCTCGGAAGCACCCGGCTTCCCTTGAATTGGATCGCAACAGCCCGTGGAACCAGCACGTAGATCTTTGAGAACGGTACAACTCCGGAGAGGTGTTTCAATCGCGTGTGATTCCTCTTAGACAGAGAGACAGAGTCTTGAACGTCCGCTGAAATCGTGCGATGCTGCTCTCCTCGAGATGATTTATCGGTTGCAGCTGGCGGAGATTCGTCTCCGATCGCGACTCTTTTTCTATGCGGTTCGAGATGATAGGAGAGAGAGCGAGAGAGAGAGAGAGAGAGAGAGAGAGAGAGAGCGAGAGAGAGAGAAAGAGAGAAAGAGTGAGATAGAGACGTCGAACGCAAGGGTGGTGACCTTCTGCGGGAGACGATAGCAGATGCGGGATGTCCTAGATTTATCGATGGCACGTCGGTGTGCTCCGATCGCAGAAGTATCGGTGAATTAATTAAGGGAGCCTCGCGTGCCGTATAATCTTTCGATTCGCACCCGGTGGCAGAGGTGTTTGGCCCGACCGGCGCAGGGCCCGTGGTATTTCTGGTCCAGGTAGCCGGACTATGAGGTATTTTATAGGGTCGGAGGCGGGTTTTCCGGATTTAGCGAAGGCTGCACGAGGAGCAGGGAATCGGGCAGGCAGGCAGGCAAGCAACCAAGCAGGCGGACTGGCTCGGGCAAATACCTACCAGCAAGCATGGCGTACGCGGCACGAGGGGTAGATTGGTCCGCTCCGCACCCTGCGATCAATAAACCCACCGAGAGGGAGCAGCTCCGTGACGAGCAGCACTACTCCGTGCTTTCTCTTCTCTTTCTCTTCTCTTCTCTTCTCTTCTCTTCTCTGCTCTTCTCTTCTTCCTCTCCTCTCCTTTTCTCCTCTCAGCCTGCTCCTCCACTCTCTTCTATCCGGTTCGTTGTCTTCTTCCTACCTGGTACCCGTGTGCCATCAGTGATTCAGCACGTGCACGATGTTTCCCCGGTGGTTTTGAAAAACTGCCGGCAACGTGTTCTACAGATTATCACGAACCGACAGACGCCAAAAGGCTTCGACCTGTCTTTCATTTCTCACGCGTTTCCTCCTCCTAGCATCTTATTTCGTTTTTTCGTTTTCGTCGTCTGCTCGCCGCTTTTAGGGGGTCTGATCACCATTGACTATGTGCACGCATGGAGCCCTTGCATCCTCCCAGTCACTTTGCGCAGATTGCTGCACTGTTTTTGTACCGGCTGCTCTCCCGTGATCACATCACGGATGGGTGAAATACTGTTTCGAATTGTGTGTATGCTGGTCTGATTCGAATCTGCCAGGAACTTTGGAAAGAAAATGTCTTGTCGGATGCAAAAGATTTTCGAAGTTGCCTGAGGATTATTTGCTCGAGGTGTACACTATTGGGTTTTGCCTTTGAAATATTTTAGTTTCACTTTGCTCATAACGTTACTTCATAATACAGTCATACTTCACTCAATTTTAGAAGTACATATTACTCCGAATAATTATAGTCAGTCAATTCGTCTGTGAGCATAAATCGTACTTCTGTGTTTCATGCCATAAAAACGTCACAATTATTCATGATGTTAAGAAATATATTGCTGACAATGCTTATCATTGTTCAGTTCTTTTATTAACATATGTAGTACTTTCCATATTTTATTTTTACTTTGGTCATAACGTTGGGAAATCTTGCTGAAAATAATTGCATTCCTTCAATACATATCTTGACACAGTACTTTCACATTTTACACTATAAAGATTTTTAGATGGAAATGGTTGATTCGCAAAATATTGATAAAATTTAGTACGGGAGTTACATGATTTGTAAACATTTTAACGTTGTTAATTTACAACACACGAAGGTTAACAAGCTAATAAAGAAAATGTTTTATATGAATTCAAATATTGAAAATTTGAGATGACGTAACAGAGTGCAAAGAATATATCAATTTTGAATAACTTTGTCGCGTTTTTAGAAGCACGTGTCAAAATTGTTAACGAAAATTTAGAAATAGTTATTCGCACAATGATTCAGTAGAAAACAATTTTTGAAAAATTATAACTTGAGAAACACGAACTTGATTTTTAAAAGTTCTTATTTTAACAACTATTTTATTTAGTGCAAAATCTTGCTTCCTACTTAAAACTCTATTTTATCAGAACTGCATACCTCTTATCATTGTAAATATTAGGACATCTTATAAGTAATACGAATTTCCTTTCACATTTTTGAAAGGTGAAATAGAAAATATACATATAATTACAACAATTGGTCTTCCATGTATCATTTCATAGGTTCTAAAAAACAAGGGATTCTTCATATTTCACCTTCCAAAGACACGAAACAAAAAGTTCACATTATATATTTAGAATAATTGTTTATTAGGTCGGCCAATCACTATGATGACCTTGGATATTTCCGTTATTTGTAATAATGATATACACAAAACTAGCGTGGTACAGAGGGGTGGGTGGATATTGTGATGCAAACCATTTTTAGATGGATGAAGGTGTTTCGGAGATCTCAAGGTCACGTTGATTTCTTAAAATAGAATGGCCTACCTTTTGTATCGTGAATCGATAGAGTACCAAATGTTATATTGACCTTCACATATAGTAGTCATAATACTTAACCAGATATTATCGAAATTATTTTCCATATGTATCTTCCAGGTAGTAGGTACGTATTGACAATGGATTCGATAATTTCTCGTTAACTATTAGATTTAGGACATACGAAGGTCAATACATTTTTACGAAGAATTTTACACTATATCAATTCACAATACAAAAGGCACGTCGATCCATCTAAGGAAATCATGATGATCTTGAAATTTCCGAAACGCCTTCGTCCATATAAAAAATGTTTGCTTCACAATATTGCCCCCTCTATACCATGCAAGTTTTGTATATACATACCAATTTTTTATATTCTTGCAAATAACGGAAATATTCAAGGTGGACAAAGTTATTGGTCCACTCTGTATACAGGGTGTCACTTAATTGTACTACCTAAAAGTCATTATCTACTCGTTACATAAAAAAATGTTCAAAACGAAAGTTATTCGACAACAAATCAGACGTACAATGTGATACTTAATTTTCTGATGTTGTACCCTTTCATCGACATATAAAGGTGACCTTGAGTTGTTGTATAATAATGTGTAATACTTAATCATTTAGTTTAAAAGAGTATCGAATACTGAATAAAAAAGTACTAAGGTATATAATGTAAAGAAGTGATAGTTACCAAGATATTCTTCAGTACTCATCATTGTACTTCCCTCAATGTTTAATCAAATACCTCGGTAATTATTACTTGTTCGTCCCACATACTTTAATACTCTTTTACTCAGCATCCAATACTCTTTCAAATTGCATATCTAAATATTACATATTATGAAACAAAAACTCAAGGTCGCCTTCGTATCTCGATAAAAAAGTGAAATATGAAAAGACTACTTATAACATACTATGTATCGATTAATGTCTATCAACTTTTGTTGGAAACATTCTTTGAAGCAACAAGTAGGTTACGAGTAAATTTGTAACACAGTTAAGTGACTTGCACAGTTAAGTGACTAACCCAGTATGTATCGCATGTGTCAGTAAATGTACAGTAAACGTTTAAAACAATTTTTTATGGGATCTACTGTACTTGTGGAATCACCGAATACGTATTCTTTGACACTAAACCTACCACAAAATATGTGAAAGTGAAACGCCTTATGCAAGTGACAATATTAAATTTACTTAATATTTGTACGGTTTCCATTATATAAATTCATTTTTTTTTTTTTAATTGAAAGCATAAGTGTAATTCCCCATAGCGAGTTATATGAATTCAGTTATTTCCTATGAAAACGTTTTTATAATTTCCATAATTGAGCCGTTGTTTTTGAAAGTGGTATAAGTCCATTTATTTATTAATTTAAAAAAATTTTTTATATCTACGTCTGACTAAAACTACCATTAACTCACTTTTCCAAAAATGGACATACATACCACTTTCAAAAACAACGGCACAATGATGAAATAGAAAACCGGTCACCTAACCGTGGTAGGTTTACTGTACAACTTTGCCCATCCCAGTCTCTAAGCATCCAATCATCGCTTACGCATTACACTTCCGTCACGCATTTTTGTTTCTCATTCGCATTTTCTCTCGTGCAAGGCGCGACGTAGACTCCGCTTGGCTGCTGGCAGTAGAGCGTATTGGTCGTATGAAATTGTAGAAACACAGGGAACTGTTAAGTACGACCGATGATGTGTCGGCTTCTATCATAAAGCTCGCGCTGTGTCACGCATGCCGATTTTTCACGCAAGCTCGAAAATGTCCGAGGTGACGATCGCGGTATATATCGAGCCGAGCCGGGCCGCTCCGAATAAACTAGTCGGCCTTGAACCCTACAAAGGTCGTCCGATTCAAACATAGTGACTGCATGGGATAGGTGGGACCCCGGATGCAATCCTCAGACACGGGAAACGATTTAGGACGTTACTGGCGCTCTTCGGTTTCTTTTCGCGTGTACCTCCGGAAGAATTAGCGTGGCTGTTGCGATCAATTTTTCATGTGCGTCGCAAGCTCCCGTCGTTCAGTTGTGTGCTTTTTCTGTGTGACGTCAGGTGAGAATCAGTGCGATCAAGGAAAACAGGATCAAGATGTGGCGTGATCCCCCAGGAGGAGGGTTTAAGATACCCACGTGTATCGCGACTATGCTTCTATTGGCTCTACTGGCATTGACGACCGGTGAGTTGGAGAATTGTAATGTATCGTTAAATAGGAGCGGTTCTGTTAAGTTATAAATGGACTGTGAATCACCGTGCAGATTTCAATTTTTACGGATTAGTTCACCGAGGCTGAAGTAAATTACGATAATTGTTCTAATAGAGTGTAGTGTTGGGTCACCTTAAGACAGACCTGGGCATTTCTGAAATAACATTATTTGAAATATTATTTCAACTATCACGTTCTTTTATTTTGTCAGGAAATAGGTGTAGTGAACTGCAGACTTGGGCGAAATTTATTTCGATTAATAATTTTTAAATAAATTCTAGAAATATTGTTCTTCGATATTTGACGAATAATGTATTTCAATTGATGATATTATTCGGTTAATTGAAGGAATTTGAAACTATACAAATAATTAGGAAACTAATAAATTGTAGAACTGGTTATTTGAAAGAATAATTTTTAATTGTTTATCGAGAAAGTGTCTCTGAAATAACATTCAAAATAAATGTCAATGAAATCAAAATTACTGTCTATATATTTATAAATAATATCAATAATACCTGTGTAAACGTATATACAGGGTGTCCCGGGTTTTTCCGGCCAACGGGAGCATATTGTACAAGTAGAAATAAGAAAAAAATGTTATTTGAATTTCGGTTAGAAACGCTTTATTACAAAGTTATAAACAATTTGCATCATGTTTACTCGTTTAATCCACGATTCGATAGAGCTTCCGTTATCCGAACACTCACGTCGCATTGGCTAGTGCGGATAATCGAGGTTCTGCTAAATCGTGGATTAAAGAAGTTAATACGATCAAAAATTTACCATGTTAGGTATCATTTTAACCGGAAAAGTTTCACGAACATGTTGGTGGAAGTTCCATAAAAAATAATTAACAACGAACGAGCTATCATTGAATTTAACCGAACATGCATTGAACAGTCACTGAAGAATATCTCAGTAACTATTACTTTTTCACAGAATATGCCTTAATACTCTTTTACTCAGCAATCAGTACCCTTTCAAATCGCATATTTAAATATCACACATTATAATATAAAATCTCAAGATCACTTTTACATCTCAATAAACAATTAAGACATCAAAAAACTATTGATCACATTACATGTGTTGTTTGATATGAAGGTACTTTTGTTTGAAACTTTTTAATATGCAACGAGTAGGTTACGAGTTACGAGGTGCTACAGTTAACTCACCTTGTATACTGTATACCCAAAGAAATTTAGTCCAGCACTGTATAATATTAGATTTAGATCACCCCATAAGTTGTGCTCTTTTTTTATTGCACTTTATGTTTGTAAACACGTGTATTTTGTATACATGATATTTTTAACTTCTCATATATTTTTTTAATGTACAGTTGCATTACAACAATGTTTACAAGATTTTTTACACTTGGTTAAGTACCTAACTTCGTTCACTTGCATTTTAGTTTAGGTGAATTCCACTGAAGAAATAGATTCTAAATGCCCAATATGTAAATAATAACTTTCAGGAACAAATTGGGTCTCATGTTAGGAATCTACTTCTGTCTATTTGTATACAGGGTGGGGCATGTAGTTACTGTTTTATTTTATTATGAAGAAACCAAATTTTGTTTACTGTACTTTCCAGTGGGATGTAAAAGAATATCTTTTAAAAAGTGCATCGAAATTTAATGCAAGTGTTTTTATTATTAGTAAAGAGTTATGATATTTTAAAGAAATGTGTCTCATATTGACAAACTTTTTCCTAAAGTTAATGTTAAAAACGACACGATTTATGGGAGGCAATACGTGCTCGAATAAATAAGTTTACGTAATAATTTTCCAGAAGAGCACTTATACTATTTAAATTTTTAAAGTAAGGAATCTGAAACCGTCCTAATTGGTTGAGCAGTTCTAATGTTGAACGATTTAAGATAGCAAGCGAATGCGTTAATGTTCAGGGCGTAAAGTGAGTTATCGTATCATTATGATACTAAGTTAATCCAATTATGACTAATAAGGAATGAATTCTGATAAACTTCCGACGTATGTAGATAATACATTCGTGTTTATTTAGTTATACCGAATTTTCGACCGAGAAATGACCATGAAAAATGGAATGTTGTACAAGTAATTGAAAAACATATAAATAGCGAATTTTATGCATTTATGAAAAGCAAATGAGCAGGTGAAAGAATACCGTTTTACCTATTATTACCAATTTATTGAAATAATTATTAACTCTCGACTGGGCACATGCCATTAATATGATTTTTTCATTTTTGATCGTTTCATTTCATTTTTGTAAATTTTACTATATTTTAAACTTTGCATCTAATAGAGTATTAATAAGTAAAAATTAATGTTTATATTCAGCTTGTTACGAATTTTGTGATTCCTTGTTAATTTTTCATTTTTTTACTTGCTCATAAAGGATCCAAATTTCTTTTTCTTGTAACTGGCCCCTTTAACCTCGGACCGGACGGCGGGACTTGGGTCCTAGTGATGGAGAACTATGGATGGTACTATCGATGGTTATCGATAGTTCTCAATATCGAAACCTATCGATGATTTACTTTTACTATTGTTAGATATCGGTAGCGCAATTTGGGGGTTGCTTTCGGTATAAAAAATTTGCATTTGTTATTAAATAAAATTTGAGAGAGTGCGCGGTGTAATATGAAAAAAGCACAGAAATAATGCTAGCTTAACCCCTTACTATTTATTTTGTGGTGATAGCGATTAAAAATACTTAATTGTTCAGGATTTCTTAGAAAAATAGAAAGTTTATATTTATTTTATGCTTATGTTTTCTCTAAAGGCGATATACCGACTACAACAAAGTAGGTTATGGTCGAAATCTTTATCACGAGTCTGGCTCGATGATATAGTGCACGTTTTTAAAATGAAGCAAAACAGTTGAAATGTTAAAAAAGTTATTTAAAGGATGTGTGAATAACCGAGTGAATAAGTGAATAAGAATTATGATTATTTGGCGTTTTCCTCGGCATCTCCCCCCGAATTACCTTAATTAATGTAAATTTTAAAATTCGCATAGCGATCCGCAGTTTAATTGTAACGTGTTAATTGCTCAAAAAATCACGCTCTCGGCGTGAAGCACGTTTATCCGGGAACAAATCTCCGCTTCTGTCCGCCAGAAAGAGGAAGTGGCCGCATGCTGCTCGGAGCACGCTAACCATTCGCAAGCGTGCGTCGCGTCGCTGCGTTGTATCTTGCCTATCTAATCGTTTATGCATTGAGAACGTATGACGCGGTACAAGCTGTCGAGCCAGCAGCAGCTGACGCAGTAATTCATCTTTCCCTTAACAATCTTCCGGATGACACGTTCCTTATGCATTGTGTCCACGCTGAAGCGTAAATCGACTATCACTACCCCTGGCACAAAGTGTTCAATCAGAACCGTAAACATGATCATTGAAGGAATTATTTACACGCACATTACATAATACTTTCACTGTCATATCGGTCATGCATGGGTATAACAATCTCTTTACTAACGGTGCATGCAACCCTGTAATCCTAATAAAATGGAGTAATCTAACCATTTTATTTTGCATAGGTACTGTAGAAAAACGAGTTTTTTTAGGAAACATTAAGCATTTTAGCTTTATTTTCATTTTTTTTTTTTTTACATAAAATTACAAAATGGTGGAGTTGTATAACATTATCCATGTCTAGCAAAACTTTGGTAGCTTGCACCCAGCGGTAAAAGTGACGGGAATATAAAAAATAAAAGATTGTTGAATTAACTTCAACAAAAATAGATTATCTAGAATAATAATTTTGAAAAATAAGAAAATGGCGACTGTTAAAAGCAAAAATATCCTTTTCGCTGGAGAAAATCAATTTTAGACATTTATAAAAACTCGGCAAATTAAGATATCAAAACAAATCTACATTGAAAATAACCTATTATTGTTTACGTTGATACAACAATTTTTTATGTTTTATATTCCAGTCACTTTTACCGCTGGGTGCAAGCTACTATGGTTTTGCTGGACATGGAGTTAGATAATGTTATACAACTCCATCATTTTGTAAATTTTGTGTAGTAAAAAATATATGGAAATAAAGCTAAAATATCTTACCTAGTGGCGATGACTTACTAGTTTTTAAAAAATCAAAGAACAATAATTAATTTACCTTCAAAGGTTTCTGAATAAATTTTTTAATAGCAAAAGTATAGCAATAAGCATATAGTATACTAATTTCTTTTAGGATTGTTATTAAGAATAGAATTGTAAAGCTTCATTTATAATACTGGTTGGAACTTTCGTTCCAACCCAATATACAAGGTGTTCCAAAAATGTCGTACTTCCTTAAAAGGGGTGATTCCTGTGTTCATTTGAAGTAACTTTTTCCATTGCGAAAATACTGTGCGCGGCTTTGTTAAGGAATTTTTAACGAAAAAGACGGACCAATCAGAGCACGGATACCGACTTGGCGACACACCTCGCTGAATGTAGCGTTGTCATTAGACGAGCAGGGTCTGTCCAAAGTAGCCGGGCTCTGATTGGTCCGTGTTTTTCGCTGAGCCGCAGAGAACACCTTTGCAAAGGAAAAAGTTATTTCAAATCACCTCGGGAATCACACCGTTCAAGGAAATACATTATTGGACACCATATAGACCTGATCGTAATTATGTGACTGTTATAAGAATATTCTTTTCGTAAACGCACAAAATTAATTAATCGAATCTGAAAAATGACCACTTATGTATGAGCCTGTAGTTGCTAATGATTCCTGTGAGGTTGATGCAACTTAAAAAATAAATAAAAAAGAAATTCTTTTCGTGGTTACAATATTTAAAGAGAGAATGTATATTTGGATGTGCAGTTTATTTACATCGAAGCGCTGACGCAGCATATGCTCGATCAATAGGAAAACTAACGACTGGCGATTCGCGGACTCTGCTAACTGTTCCGATATCTGTCAACGTTGCGTGATCATTAAAGTATTTAGTAAGGAGGGACGGGTTTTTATTGAGAACGGATGGATTGACGTCACACACCCGGCGAGATTCCCTGAAGCTCATGCCCGGATTTTTCAGCGTTTCTTGTGCTTCGAGTGTAAGCGAGGAGCATCTGTGCAAAGTAGATCGACCCTCATTAATTCCGAACGTTAATGATCCTGCCCCTTTTCTCGCTGAATATTTACGTCATGCCCCCTGGTACAGATTTCGACTCGAACTTTTAGCAATTGGAAAATGTGTGACCCAGTGCGAGGTGTTACCCAAGTGGTCCTCCCTGATTTTGCCGAAATTTCTCCAAAGTATTGCTCACCTGAGGTTCTTTTAGAATATACAGGGTGTTTGATAATTGCATGCTAATACTTCAGGGGGGAAATTTATGCACCAAAACAAGCAAAAACGTCATACAAACATACAGTTAGTTTCATAATTGATGCCACATTTGATACCATTGAACCTCCATTGAATATTCAACTCTACGTGAACCATGTTGCGCTATGAATAATAATAGCCATGTAAATAGGGGTGGTAATATAAATTTTTGCGGATACATATTATGTATGATGTAAATGATCGTCACAATGAACCGCTCATATTTATAAAAAAAAATGATTTTTTCACATATGTAGGTTAACACTTTATTAAAAATATCAAGATGCATTAAGTTGCAATCAAAAATATGTTTCCATTTTAAAAAAAGTTAATGAGATTCATATGTCCTCTACGCGTCCACCTACAAAAAAAACTCAAACCCATATCTGCGAAACGATTGGTACGAAATTTAAAGCATTTCCGCAAAACTGATGAAAAAATATTTCGTACAAAAGTTACTTAGTAGTCAGCTAACTATAATTTATGGTTTTGCATAAAACTTTTCACTCAATAAAAAATAAAGACGACCAAAATTTTTTATATGAAATCATATAATTTTTCATGCAAATAGATGAATCTTTGTATTCTTTCTGAAAAAGTATTAAGGCACTTAGGTTGAAAATTGATTAGTTTAGGAGTTATGATTTTTATATGTATATCGCCCATATAAACGAAACACTGTGCGATGAGTAGCAAAGTGTTAGATCCAGTGGACAAAAGTCAAAAATTTGAAGTATAAGATCTAAAAAGTCTTTTATCGCAAAATATTCTTGACGAAATGTAGTTTTTAAAACTACCCACAATTTTTGCTGAATATACTAATTTGTTGTTGAAATTTAAACTTAAAGTTGAATGCAAACAAATCAATGCATTTTTTCAATCACGTATCATTGGCAGAATATTTATTTTTTAAACCGATTTGTATAGATTTTTATAACTTGAATTCAGTACTATATGTATAACCTTTAAAGAATTTTACGAGAATAACAATATATTTTTATAATTTTTAATATGATATATTCGTTAACTTTAAAGGACCTTTTAAAAAATATTACTACTTCTGGACACATTAAACTTCACATTACAATTATTCTCTCTGTCCAGGATGTACTGCCACGCGTAGAAGCTGCGACCAGCAGCGGTCATATAATTTTTTAATTATAAGTTTCGAGCTTCTAGTATCAGTTCACCGAACAAAATGGTTCAGAATGAAAAGAGCTGATTGCGACGAGATTAAAACAATATTTAATAAGGGATGAAACTGTAACTGAATCTGAGTGATAACGTAAAAGTTTAACAAACATTTCCATTTTCCTATATAATTGTATCGATTTTTCACACGTTTCCGATAAACTGACAAACAACTTGTTCAAACAAAAATTACTCCGTAATTATATGACAACCAATTGCAATAGCAAAAACTGTACAAAAAGCTTTTTATTTGATAAAAAATTGAAATTATTTAAACATTTTTAATAAAATTGTATCTTTGTTTTCATCAACTGATAGATCTTCATATGTTCTTTAAAAAAGTATTAAGGGTCTTAGATCGAAAATGTACTAGTTTAGAATTCATTGGGGTCACTGTGGAACACTGTGGAACACTGTGGGGCGTGTCAACAGATTAGAACCTCGTCAAGACGTATAAGCTGCTTTCGGTCTCCGTGCAATTTCGAAGAATTTCTAACGGAAGAGAGAAAGAAAGAAGGAAGAGCGAATAGGAAATCGGCATTGCAGCTGTCGATGCAATCTCCAGGCTCTGCTCGTTTCGAATCCGTCGCGGATGGACGTGAAAGGTCCACGAGGCGTAGGTAGAAACTGAGCACGGAGTGCAGCTGCCGAAGAAAAGACCAAGAAAACCAGGGTCTCAGGCCTGAGGAGGGAGCCGAGGGAAAGGAACAGCTGCTGTTCCCAGAGCGGACGCCCATTCCTGAAAGAGAATCGCATTTTGCCGAAGCGGCCTGGAGCCACCGCGCCAGGTGAATCTTCTAGTATTGCGGGTTCGTCATGCTCCGAGATGATTCAGCGTCCGCTGAGACGTCTTTCAGTTGCTGTCTATGGAATGTGTAAATCTTGAATCCGATGATGTCAGAGATCCTTCGCGTACGGCGTACAGAATGGAAGAGAATCTGTTGCGAAGGTTCGGCAACGGAAATGTTTAATCGAGTGACTCTCGAGAAGCCGATCGAAAACGCCCATTATCCAGCTAACTTTTCACCTGTGTCTGGATTTGATTCGTACAGGATGAGGCACATGCTAGGTACTTATATGGGTGAAACATGCGAATCCCACTGGGTCAATGGGACAAGTGAATATTTATGGTGAACTGACTGCATATCTGCATTGAAAATCGAAGAAATGCATTTGCATTTAAAGGAAAGCTTTGTTTGCAGCCAATCTTATAATAATAATGTGAATTATTGATGTCTTGTGTAATTGGTAGCATCTTTTTGATTCACCCTGTATACATTTTTTCCCAAGGTCACCTCTCACCACCGAGCGGCATTGAAATTTTAGTTGTTAGCTATTACAAGTTTTAAATTTTTAATCTAATTTTTTAACACGTTCACTGCCATACCAGTGTTCATAAAAGCCACTCGAAATCAAAACAACTTATTTAATAATACGAAAATAGTACGAAATTAATAAATTCTCAAAGTTAAAATGTTAACATTCGATCTGTATGAATTATGAATATTGCTTTTTTGTTATGTGCTACATATGTGGTCATTACCAATAAACCTACCAAGCACAAAACATAAAGGTCTGAAAACAATTTATAATTTTCTTAAACAATGTTCTTTAAGAATTTAGAAACCAAGTAAAATCTGCTAAATACACCATTTAGTTTAAAGCATTAATAAGTAAATAATTAAATAAAAGTGAGAAGATCGAATTTACTTGAACTTTGAACGATTTTCGTTATAATATGTGAAAAAATAAAGAAATCAATTCAGACATTTCCCATGAAAGCGTTTTTATAATTTCAATAATTGCGAAATTGAAAATTTGACCGCGGTAAGTTTAGTGTCAAAATAAGTGTATACGTACTACTATGTATAAATACAAATTTTCATTTTCTACTAGGACATTATCAAAGACAAGGAAGTTCTATTGTTTCTGTAAAAAAAGAAAGTTTAAAATTAAAATGTACAATTATACGTGAAAAATTTGTGAACACCGATAAGAACAAGGTGTTCAGTAACAAAAGCCACATTAACTTTTAATATTAAAACTATAAACTTATATGCTTGTTAATTAACCAAGGTCCACACATATTCTTATAAAAAGGGTTACACGGTTGGGTTAATTATAAACATAAGCTTCACAAAGAAATTTTGCACCGAAAATTTAAAAGTCTGTATTTACACAGTTTTAAGAAATGATTTTCCTCAAAGATTAATTTACCATGATGAATCACGGACAGTGTCGCCACATTAAGAATTAAGACTCGCGTTCCCACTGTACCTTCCCCTTCTACGACGCTATTCCCCCACGCTTCCGCTCGGTCACGTGACGCGTTTCTGTCGTGCACGCGTCACAATGTCACGTGACTAATTCGGTGCTGATAGTGATAGGGTAACTGTAATCCCCTCTCCTGTAATGACTCCGGCATAGCATACGGAGGGTTGATAGTTACAAATATTATAGACTGTTTATAAGAGTGATCATGCATTATTGTATTTGACAATAAGCTCTGCAAGACTGATTTAGTCATTTGTTTCAGTATCATTTTTTAAAAAATAGCGATTATTCATTCGGAAGCTACGCCACTTTCTCAAAAATAAATCACTCTTATCAAGTAATTTTTCATTCCGCCAGATTTAGAGAGCAATGACCGCTTCAACATAATGTTTATTAAATGAATATTTCATTGCACTTTCGTATTCTACCACCTCTTTCAGTAGGGTCAACTTGACCTACATAACGTGATGCGGTAACTTTCTTTCTTTCACTTGCGTCTTGTTGCAGTGTAAAACTAGAAGCTAGTGTCAGAATCTGTGTCACTCAACGACTCCGTTTGTGATTGCGACAATAAAATCTTCATTCTCATCCTCGGTTGCCACATTAAAAAAGTGTATTCAATTCCCAGATAGATTTATATGTATATTGTATGTATGTACACATGTACAGTGGATGTAGAAAGTATTCGTACACCTTTTAAAAACGAATAACTTTTTCAAAATTCGACCCAACACCTTGAGTTTTTTTGGGACGTTAGGATTAGTTTACTAGCTAATATGTAAATAATTTTTTTTAAATTGTTATGGTCGCAATTGCGAAGGAAAAAGCAAAGGTCACGATTTTTAAATTTTTTTCTGTCGCTGAATCGGAATCCGTCTGCTGTATTGGTCCGCGCTCTGATTGGCCCGAATTTTTCGTTAATAACTCCTTAACAAAGCGGCGCAAAACATTTTTGCAAAGGAAAAAGTTTCTTCAAATGACCTCAAGAATCACCTATTTCAAGGAAGTAGAACATTGTTGGAACCCCCTGTAGAATGACCGTATACTCGATGAATTGAAACGGGTCGCTTAGGGCACCCTGCTAGCAGATGGTACCCGTTTGCTCAAAGGCGTGAACCTTTTCGGTTTCCCAAGGGTTAACCAAACAAATCCCCGTTTGACTCAAAGTGTTCAGGAATTTCCCCCGACTTCCTGTCAAGAGTGTTAGCATCGGCGCGACGCGACGTCACGTTTCCCGCTTTGGACAGTCGGTTTATCGCTGGTGACACGGTTTCAGCCACTCGGCGCATATTACATTCATTAAATTTGAAAACGGCTAGATTACACGGAGCACGTAGTGTGGCTCATTTCTAGTGATGGGTATGATCCTTCTCAATTAGTATGGATTTCAAACAGCAACGTATGATTGCATTTAACCCCTAACCTTCAGTTACTCGCACACCACTTTCTAAATAACTGGTTACATGGAACTTTAACACAAAATAAATATGTAGTACAAGATAAATATTTAATGCAAAATAGATATTTTCTAGTGTAGTCGACACCTTTATCTATATTTGAAACACTAAATTTAAAGTTTTGTGATTGTTAGTAGCGAGTAATTAAAAGTTAAGTGAACTATTGAAGCCGATGCGGCCTCACTGAAATTTATGCTATTTAATGTGTAACTATTAATAATATAACTATTTGTGGATAAAAATAAAATTTGTACACCTCAATACGTTTCTTTTTACTAATCTTATAGAGATGAATATTACATATAAATATAATATTAAATATAATTTAATTGATTCATTACATTTTCAAAGTAATTTTAATATAGTTTTAAAATACAATTATGATCAAATTATCATCTTTATATTCGGGTGACTACGAACATATCTGAATAGTTTTAAAATACAATATTTTTCTGATTAATGTAGAATATATTTCTGACAAAGGGATGTACGAAATTTCTATGGTTCCAGTAAATAAGTAATAGTTTTTTGACTGTATAAAATCATAATGTTAATGATTCCGTATATGTTGTACATTGCTATTATTTTTTAAAACAACTTGAAAAATACAATCCAAAAAACGTGAAGTTTTTAGTGCAGCTATGGAAATTTCGCTGATTGTGGCTGAAATGTTGATGAGAAGTTAGGAAAGTGTTTCCCAAAGTGTGGTACGCGTACCCCTGGGTGTAGGGGAAGAGTTTATTGACTGGTACAAACGACGTACACGCCTGCTATTTAAAACTTCCTATTCTTCCAAATTGCAAATCTTCATGCAAAATGAAAATGTTCTACCTGAATTGTAACGGACTGGAGTAAAATAGAAATTTATTTTCTAGAAAATAATAAAACAGTATTTTTAAATACTTCGAATGTTTTTACTGTTTCAAATTTCACCTACTCAGTTTTGTCATAAATGTATAAAATCCGCCGTCTAGTCATTACATAAAATGTCAATGCATAAAATTCGCAGTCTACTTATCAGTGAGAAACAAATGAACCGATCTTCTAAACTGATGGATCGAATTGGAATCGAGCATTGCTAGGGACCGTGCGCAAGTCCGAGCTTTTGAGAAGGCTTCGATCATTATGATGGTCACGATCCTTCCAGCTCCAACACGCGTAAACGCGGCCGTGAGTCAGGCGCGTAACCGTTTATGTGGGATACGACTATATTACAGCCGCGTGCATACGCGTACGTTAGCTAGAAATGTATTCGATGCAGCGTGTCCGGTCGTTTCAAACGCTTGCCTATATATAGATTACGGGCTGGTTATCGACCGCACGGAATCTCGTCTTTGATCGTGAGCGCGTAATGCTGGAACTTTACGAAAAATGGCTGATCGGGTCACTGATCAATGTGCCTTCGACCTTTCTCGCCGCGGCGCGCGGCGCAACGTCTGTGTTCGTACCTATGTTAATGAACACGGTGTTCATTCAACTCGCGCGGAGTAGATCCTTGAATCGCTTCTCTCTTTCTCTCTCTCTTGGAAATATTATTGAATTCCTGCATCCAATTACTCCCGCGCGACGAGTGACGGAGATTGGCTATGCGAGGGCTTCCGGTCAGAACGCTAGGAAGCTTTTCCTGATCTTTTTGATATGTTAACACAGTATCTGCCTCCGATTATTCCATAATTTTTGGGAGTCTCATGGATGAGGATTTTGTAATAGATCCTTCAACAGAAACTTGGACCATAAACCAGCAACTTAACCTCAATAACCTAACCTAATTATTCCGTTTGGGATTATTGTGTAAAAGCAGAGTTGTGCAAAACGTAATCCGATTAATGATTAAAAATTACTATTAATATTAAATCCAATTATTAATTGTGGTTACTGACTACTAAATAATCAGTAATCATTGATTAATGAATAAGAAAGGAGTCAGAAGTTGTTGTTAATCAATGTTCGTGATTGCTTTATTAATAATTAATCATAAAATGATTACATTTTTGATTGAGATTTAATCTGTACTTTTACTGTAATATCAACTCTGTGAACAATTCTTTAGAAATATATATATATATTTTTACATAATTTTACATAGAAAATCCTTAGAACAAGTCACTTATTTATTTTTAGTATAATTTGCTTTTAATACAACTCGCATTTCAAACACATTTTATGTGATAATTTGTGTTGTTTTGGTACGTTTATCATTATAAATGTTAAACAATGTCGATCGTTTATCATTATAGCATATAATTAGTTCATGATTTGAAACAGGCGCGGATCGAGGCATGGGTTTATGGGTTGTAAAAAATAAAAACAATTTAAACTGAAAAATTAAGAAAAAATAAATTATAAAATTTGTTTCACTTGAGTTAAATTGGGTTCATTGGGTAGGCACCCAAACAGTGCTAGCCCAGGGACCCAAAATTAACGGTCCGCCGCTGAGTTGAAAGGACTTTTATTTATCAAAAGAACGTCAGAAACTTACTCACGTACCTAATAATAAAAACTACTAGTTGTACAGTTGAATTCGTGCGAAGAAAACGAATAAAGGATAAAAGCGGGACGACTGGAAGGACAATCCGTGCACGGCTCGAGTCCCGATACGACAAAAGTTCGGAACACCTGTTCCTCCGTACCTGAGCGCGCCTCCTGTCACTCGCGTTGGTTGGCAAGTGTGTACTGTTGGTTCGCCAACCGGTTCTGTTCGTAACTCGATTTTACGGCGGCCCGTGCTCGCGCTTATCCGTTCACGACGCGGTTAAGCCGGCATGCGGTTACGCGGGAAGAAAGTGGCACAATGAGCTCTTGTATAATCGTAAACACGTGTAAACCGACTGAATATGGATCTAAGAATAAATCGTGCCTTGAATGGCGGCGATCGGCTCGAGGAAACTCGACTGCCGATGCTGATTTTCCGAAGACCTAAGGAGCATTAAAAGTAATTGGTACATGTGCGGTAGAAAGTGTGCTAACGAGTCCCGAAAATGTACCCAGTCAGCCAAACCTGCTTCGAGCAAAGTGCCTAGCAGGATAAGCATGGTCCAGTAACACCCACGACAATTTTTATTGGTATCGTGTGTGCAAAAGAATGCCTTTAGGTTGAAAGATAATCCCCCAAAATTTTAAGTCGCTAACCCCTCATTTAAGGGTAATATGAGGGTAAATTTTATAATTTTTTTCCTCGGTTGGCAATTAAGCCATAATGGAGGAAGAAAAACGAAAATACTCGAACTTGCTAAAAAATTTATTTTTCTAGGGGTGAGGGTTGCAAGCAATCCTTTGAGTGACATTTACGCAAAAAATCAAGAACAATGTGTTCTGTTACCTATCTAATATATCTGAAAGTTTCAAGATGATCGGATTGGTGGAACATAGTTAAATAATTAAAAAACAAATGAAATTTGGTCCCTTATTACTGTCGATTCAGTAGTGAAAGATCGCGGATGCCTGTGACGGAAAACAAATCACGCGTGTTACCGTCTCCCGTATGGTCACGTGACGTTGATAGCATATTATTCAATAGCAGACCGGCAACCTGTTGTTTGCTACAATTGGCGACGCGCCAATTGAACGTGGGTGTCGCGTATATCCTGGCGGAGACGGCCGCCTAACGAAACCGAAAGACACGCAACAAAAGTTACGTCGCCCGGTGACAGTTTCGGACTAATTAATCTTTTAGCGTGTGCCCCTTTGGTACCTCGACCCGGGGTCGCCGAGCCACGATAAACACGATAAACGCTCCGGGAACCGTTGAATTCGTTTTCCTGATCACCCAGCAAACTTTTCTCTTCTCTTTGTCCGCAGTGGCTTACGCTGAGGATGAATCTATGGGACCCGTGTTTGTCAAGGAACCACCAAACCGAGTTGACTTCTCGAACGGAACCGGAGCTGTCGTCGAATGCCAAGCCAGAGGAAACCCCCAACCGGATATTATTTGGGTTCGTGCCGACGGAAGTGCTGTAGGGGACGTTCCGGGACTCCGACAGGTATGTATTTATTTTTACTTTTACCTTGCTGTTGTACATGGTGACATACCAGGTTTTACCACTTCGATTTACTATCTGCCCAACAAGAACGTGTTGGCGTTATTTCTGCAAAAATATATGTGGGGGGTCAAAATTAACAATTTGACGATTACGCAAAAACTATTTATAACAAACACTTATGTATCAAAATCTTACATACCCAGTCAGCCAAACCTGCTTGGAGCAAATTTTGATAAATGTTTGTAACCGTACTTTAGAAGCAAAAGGCGGTCATTTTGGTGCCAAGACAAGCTTGGGGCAAAATTTGGTCCCTATTTGCTATGAATTTGCTGACCAAAACTTATCGACAAATTCCGAGCCTAATGCGAACCAAAGTTTAGGTGGCAAATTTATAGCAAATTGCTTACTGGATAGCTACTGATCGTCCATCAGGAGATGCCAGTTTGCCAGTGAGAAACTGGTAGGGACCACGTGATATCCCCACTCCGGACTACACGTCTTCCATAATTGGCCGAATCGTTTGACGAAGACAGCAAATACGCGTATTAGTGTGATTGGAACAGAGCAATGTGGTGAAGCTCCTATGTCGTGCGTTCCCGTTAGAACCTAAGCGTAAGGCAGCGATCACAGTGGAGCCGATGTCGGACGATTCGTCCGACGCGTCGGTTCGACATTTTCAGTCTGTGCGACCCTTCTTGTTCCGGCCGACAGAACGCCCGACGCGCGATCTATGTATTTCGGCGCAGCGGTCACTTCAAATAATTTTCATGTCGCCAATTTTAGTATCCGTAGTTTTAAGTATCCGTATTTTTAAAAACGGGACCATAAAAAAGACACTTTGGGCTATATTATCATTTTTTTTTAAATTTTTGAATTTTCTGGTGCCATGATAACAATACACTTGTTTAAAACAATTGCAAAATAAATGGTGAAAACAAATAATTTTTCAACTGAAATAAGTTTTATTAAATACTCTTGTGTTTTCACTATAAGCACCCAAAACACATTTCCATTGGTTTGTTAGTTCGGCGTTATAATTTAATGAAAAACGTCCATTCAAGCGTCCACACTTTCATGAGCATTAATGTATATGCAATTAATACACATGAATCATTCCAAAAATGAAAAGTTAGTGAAATGGGACTACTGTTTCGAATTTTGTTCGGATATGGTGCAGTATTTAGTAATATATGAACCCACCTAGAAGGATTCTTTGAAATCTTGAAAATTGTTCGTTTTACAGACGTGTAATATGAGTTTTTCATTAAAAAAATACCGCAGTAAAACATACACCTGCAGTAATAGGTACATTTACCCTACCTGGTTGATGAGCAGACTACGGATCTTGTAAAATAAAAATTACCCAAGCTACTTGTAAAAACCAGTTAATTGTAAGAACTGTTGAGCTAGAAGTTGGTAATCCAAGTTTTGTCAAAATCCTTATCATCTTATTAGCTAAAATATCAGTCGATACAGTTTTCTTTCGATATAAGACGAAGGCTCGGGACAGTTTTCGACGTATTGCGGATGAGGGTACATATTCGGCTTGATTTATTGTGGGTCGGTAAAGTTGACCGGCTGACTAAAAAGTGTTTGGCCGAATATGACATACTCTCTCGTTCTTGTACTAAGCGGTGTCGAGCGGACAATAACTTTAAAAGAAAAAGAGGGGATAGAGATTTTCTTATTTCGAAATAAGCATCGTCGTCTTATATCGAAAGAAAAGTGTAATATCCAAGTTATTAATTAAAAATAGAGACCAGAAGAAGTGTTACATCCGCCCCGGGGTAAGGGCCAGTATGGAAGTAACTGTAAATGGAAGGAATTATTATAATACAACATAATTGTGTTCATACAAAAATATATAAATATACACAATATTCTTTAAAAAATGACAATATTTTGAATAAATTACTGCAAACGTATAAATTATTTTCTAATTTTCTTAGCAATAACATTAAAATACCTCCACTCTAAATTAATGATTTTTTAGCACAAGAAGTTTAACACTTTATCGTAAAGAAAATCTAGATGTATCAACTGGTGCAATGAAACATATATGTTTCCATTTAAAAATAAGTTAATGACCTTTATATGTCCTCTACGTGTCCATCTACAAAAAAAACTATTAATATCAGAATGTGCCCCCATAGAACCATTCGATTCGATGTGAAACAATTTTCACTACGAATAACAACAGTCGTGTAAATCGCAGTGATAATATCTGGTGATCCACCCTATATGTAGTCGGATCGATTGTTGCTACGGAGTAACGGATTTTATTGTATCTATAATATGTGTGAACACTCTGTTGAGAGTGGAACATATCTGCTCGTTTGGAACAACAATGATATAACTCAAAATTGCATGCTTTTACGGAAAATGTATGTAAATGTTTTGAATTGTTACAACTTTGCACTAACATTATGTTCAATTGCAAATATTATTATGACAATATGTTGAATTTATGTAGAAATATAATAATAGTTTCATTTAGTTCCATAAATTCTCATTTACCCTTAACATTATACGTAAATAACAATATAATAAAATTATATAATAAAAATAATAACAAATAAATGCTTACAGCTAAAAACTGTGAACTAAAAAATTGTAAATTCTTTATTTTCACGCGTTCTATAGTTCTAGTGTTAAAATTACCCCTATTTTCATTTGAGATGGAGTTATTTAATAATACGTCATTATTGTTGAAAGGAATCCTCAATAGGAGCTACATTGTATATTATTTCTTTCAATAAAATTGCAATAAGTTACAATAATGTATCATTAATGATAAGGGAAAGAATGGAACTATAATTACTAGACTGCGGATCTTTATGCATTTATAGCAAAATTGAGTAGATGAAATTCAAAATTGTATAGGAAAATTTTGAAAATTGAAAATATGAATATATGATTTCACATCTATTAAAATTATTAAGGGGAGAAATAACATTCTATTTAGTTTCTATTCCTTGCAATCGACGCAAACAATTTTTATTTTACGTAAAGATCCGCAGTTTAATAATTATTATTACAGCAATATGGTGGTACAATGAAATATGACCCTTTTTTGATATTTTAAAGCTATTCAGTTGGAATAATTAAAAAACTGCAAATTTTGTGTTATGTCATTGTTGCAGCAATATGAACGACATGAAAAAGTGTTAATATAAAGGTTATTTTTTTCGAAAGAGATATTCGAAAAAAGGAAATTTGGTATGCGTTGAATTCATGAAAATCGACCTTGTTATTGAGGATACAGACTGTCTTGGGGACACTGCCTTAAACGATCTACCGCCCTCTGGATCGATTGGCGTACTTCCGTCGGTCGCCATTGTTTGGTTGTCTGCTCGAGCTGGCGATTGTATGTCGCACGTTTCGTAAAAGACCCTGTACCCTGTAACCCCACAAGTACGTTACTAAATATTTATTAAAACCTGTACGTATTCAGATACATTGATCCGTATCAACACATAGTTCTGAAGACACTAATAAATTGTTATTATGAAAATTGTCCAACAAAAAGGAAAGCAACGTTTATGACAAGTAAATTGTTGTTTGTACATGAAATTATAAAGAAGTTTTCAAAACCACCTATGTTTTTATAGTGTATAATATAGTAAATAACATTATTCGCAACATTTTTCAAAATTTTTCAAGCATTAAAGTTCATAATAGTTGATTTGACTATGCTAGTGCATGTTTTGGAAAATTCAACTATTTAGCAGTGATTGTTGAATTTAGAAACAGCTAAATATGTGAATTTTTCTTAAACATATTTTCGAGGTTATCTTTTCTAGACACTTTGGTCTTGTCATTATATCTAATTACCAGCTTCCAATTTCAATTATTTATGAGAAATTGAGTAGTCAGATGACGTTTCGGAAATACTGGGTGAAAATGGACCCGGATGGCTTCGTACAAGGATTGAAAAGATTGAGTTGACCTTGAAAACTTTGTACAATTTCATGCACGAACAGACTGTTCGTACTGAACCCTGTTCTGCACTGGCCAATTTTCAGAATAACAATTTTGTAATATCTTTAACAACTTACAAGATATTTGCAAGTAACCACTTATCACTTTGAGTACCGCGTCTCTCTTGAAATTAAAATGAATTTTCTCACTAATATATTCAGTGTAGTATATTCAGGTTAGGATCTGTAAAATGCAAAAAGGTTGGAAGTATACTAGAAACTCAGTATCATTTGAACGTTTACATTTTTAATTCATTAAATAAATTAGTTCGATTTTATGGAATTATTGAGATCGCCGGGTTGGAAATCCAAGTGTTAAAAAGAACACATGCTGCATGTGTTACAGAATATGAAATTTAAATTTTTCTATTTGCATTCGCTTCGACGTTGATCGGCCGTTGATAGACTACCAGTGGAGCAAACTGAACGGATCGATCACAGTGTGGGTCGACAACCCTAACACCATGACAGAGACATCGTCCAATCGTAATTGTAATCTCACCTTTACAGATATCTGTTAACTGTTCTGTGATAGAATACGTTCCAGTAAAACATTTCTGCACTGAAATACTACTTTAGCCACATTCGTCCCTCATTTTTTCAATTTACCCCTTGCTCTTAAACAAGCTTTATCGAAATAAATTATTTGAAAAATAATTAAGATTCAAAATGAGAAATTTTAACACTGGCTCAAGGAAGCGTTCAATCATCCCTAAGTACTGAGAACAATTTTCTTGGCAATTACTATACATATTTTAATTGTGCGATTTTTTAAATTTTCATTCAGTTTTTTTTATCAATCTTTTTCTCACATTACTAACATCTAACATTATAATTAAGTACTTTATAATGTACAAAATACTACTTTTTTATTTTAATATGTGCACAAATAATTCCTCCAACAGTGAACGACATTCACTCTAACATTCCTTCGACATTCACAAATTTGATCGAATATTTTCCAACAAAGTTTGTAGTACCTATGTATGATATTTTTTTTATTAACACGCAGTATATCGGCAAACATTTATATTGAAAATACGAGAACAGCCGCTGAAATTGGGATTGGAAAATCCAGTTTATCGAATATAAAATAAAACAAAAATGCGGGTTGGAAATTTTTGCGGATTTATTGTATTAAGGGACAGTACAAATTAACCTGTCTCAGAGAAGTCACGTTCTTTATTAGTTCAACAGTTATTTACTAATTTTTATTTAGACAATGCTTATTATCGCTTTACCTACCGAAAGCTTATTAATAAGTTTTTTAAATATAAACATAACTTGGTTCACGAATACTTTTCTATGGCTAAATATTTCCGAATTAACAATAGATTAAGAACCTGAAAATTGTTAATATTTTATTTTTAGAAGACTATAAAGTTATTAAAATGTAAGTTAGCTAATTACAATATAGTTTTCAACAATCATCAAACTTATTATATACTAACATTTTATCCAGTATTTTATTGTTTATACTTTGAAAATTCATCAATGAATGCTCCACTTTCAATGTTTAACTTTCTGTCCAATTTAATTCAATGTCCAATTAAATGTATTCCTTCATTTACCGTCACCGAACAAGTATTGAAATTAATGGGGAACATTCAAAGTACCATTTAAAGAAAAAAGTGAACTTGAGAAAATTTGATCACCACATGTCCACTATTTTTAACTATTTGTACCTCATAGCAACGTTAACCAATTTCGATGAAATTTTCAGAATGTATGTAATAGATACAAATCTACAAAATGCATTTGTTAAATTTTCAGTACAACCAGTTGCAATATTTTATACAAAACTAATTCTAACTTCTCAAAAAGCTCAAGTCATTCAATTCAATGTTAAAACAGTTATTTTGTTTTCAAAAGTGTCCGAATGTTAATGGGAACCACTGCACATGTAATCAGCGCAATCGTACAATAAAAAGAGCGTTAATTATTCCAACAAAGACTGATTTATGCTAACAAAATCACCGCTCATTTATATTTATCTGTCAAAAGTTGGGTGAAACACAAAATCTTCATCGTCGGGATAATTACGGAGGCTGATGTATATGAAAATTAGTCGATGAAAGAAGAGTTAATTACCTACTCGATAGCGAATAAATCAAACTTTTATATGATCATCGACCGTGGTAACAATGCAATCCATTGAGAGGCACTTACACGCGACACCCACTCACCGCGTTCGCACACCGAGAGAAAGATCGACCAGTATCCGATCGTAATTCTTCATAAAGCACCTACGTCGTGAAAGAAATTAAATACCAATCGCTCGGTTCCAGATTGGACTTCCTTTTTCGCGTAACTGTGTAACTGGTTATTAGTATAGTAGGCGAAATCACCATAGCTCCACTTTACTTTTAAATCGTATTTTTATCTGTGGTTGCCAACTGAATTCTTGATAGACTTGGGTTTTGGGTTAGCTAAATTCATGATTCTATATTTGAATTAAATTGTTACGTTTCTTGTAATTATTACTGCAATATTTGATTGTACATTGGAAATTTTGAGCGAAATTGCTACAGCTCCCCTTTTTTAAATTTTTAACTTTGTATATTGATTGACAAACAGCAAAATCGTGATCTACTTTCTTAGATAATTATTAGGTTGTTGCATAGAAAATGTCCGATTTGTAACGGTAAAGTTTAAGAAATATATTTTTTTCCTGAATAAAATTTATTGATCAAAGTAAGCACCATCGTAATAATTGATTACTGCGGATTTTATGCATTTATGATAAAAAATAAATAGGTTATACACAAAACTGAAGAGACAGAAGAATTTAAGAATATTATAGAGGTTGTCTGGGTTAGGTTGTCACAAAAATGTTGTACTTCCTTGAAAGATGTGATTTGAAGTAACTTTTTTCTTCGCTAAAACGTTCTCCGCGGCTTTGTTAAGGAGATATTAATGAAAAATACGGACTAATCAGAGTGCTGCTACTGCGGCCGGAGTCTACTATATCGTTATTTTATCGTTTAATGCGAATTATGTTCATTCACTGGTAGGCGAAGTGGACCGAGTTTATGGGCCCCATAAAATTGAGCGGTAGATCATAAAGTGGTCGGCGGTGCAGCAATATCTTTTGTTGGAAAAGAATAGAATATGATATACCATCTCATTCTGGCACCAGTTGACAGATCAGGGAAATTGACTTGAATTGAGGGGAAAAAGTGTCCCTCTCTCTGTTAGTACCGGATTAGTCACGTGACATTGTGACACATGCACGACAGAGACGAAACGCGTCACGTGACCGTGCCGTTGCGGAAGCGTGAGGGAATAGCGTCGTAGAAGAGTGGGTGACAAGTCTTAATCTGGCACTAATAAGGGAACATCGGGGACTGATACACTCCGAGTTTCATGAAACTTTGCATACATATTTGTTAGATCTATCTAAGCAGATAGCTGTAATTCTTTCGTACTCGTTTTTCACTTTGGGGGAGATATCGACCGTTTTATCCGAACCGGTCCCTCTACGTAAGTCCTCATAAACCGCAAACGACAAAAGGTATCAAAAAGTGGTTGAAATAAAAGTTATATCGTATCTTTGGGTCCAAAAATCTGTGCAAACATTTTTTTGGAAAAAAGCATTTCCAAAATTTTTATGTTAAAAAAAACGACTTTTTCAAAAATTTTATCGGACAGATTAATGGGCCCCAAGATACGATATAACTTTTGCTTGAAGTATTTTTCGATATCTCTTGTGGTTTGCGACTTATAGGCACTTACCTAAAAGGATAAAAGGGTTGAATTCTCCCTTAAAATAAAAAACGGGCAAGAACGAAATGTGGTTAAATTGTTAGGTGGGTCTAATCAACACTTTTGCAAAGTTTCGTCAAAATAGGCGTTTATCTGTCACCGAGGTTTCCACTTCGAGCGGACAACTTCAAAAGAATGGAAGGGGATGGGGATTTTTTTGTTGCGAAAAATACATAATTGTCTTATATCGAAAGAAAACTGCTACACAGAATTATGGAAATCTCGTGTAATTGACTTCCCACTATCGAACTCTTTGACTCCCACGGGTCGCGCATTTAACGGCGCATTAACGATCTTACGTCAGTAGTTCGGCTAAGGAGGAAGGCCGGATTAATTGTCGCTTAATTAGCGGCAAATTAGAATGGCCGTTTGTGACGAAATGAAAAATTTTGTGCAGGTTTTGCCGAATGGAAACTTGGTGTTCCCACCCTTCCGCGCCGAGGATTACCGTCAGGAGGTTCATGCTCAGGTTTACAGCTGTCTGGCGCGATCACCAGCGGGTTCAGTTCACAGCCGAGACGTTAACGTGAGAGCCGGTAAGTGTTATCCTCTTACTTGCATTCCAAAATCACTCGGGACTCGCTCTCTCGCTGTTGCCTGGCCAGCTGTTATACTACTTACTTTTCAAACGAGATAACGAGGTGAACGACACGCGATTATGTTTCAACAGCGCGCGATGCACGGATCGAACGTCTTGCCACTGTCAAACAATGAGGTCGCCCCACTTTAGTAACCGCGGTTACTTGTACTTTCTAACAATGGCAGATTTCCTGCTAGACTACGGACGTTTATGCAAATCAGTATTTTTATTGACGATGGGGGCATATCCAATTAAGCCCAATTAACTCAAGTACCAAAAATTTTTGTATAATTCATTTTTTTTAAGTTTAAAAATTTTTTTTATTTATATTTTTTTTACCGCGAAGGGGGGCCCTGGGCTGCAGCCCATAAAACCCATTTCTAGATCCGCCGCTGGAATGCATTGAGACTACATTTTAAATAAAATAACATTTCAAATTCTGTATCGAATTTTGCAATCTTTTTGAGGGTATATATTATTTTACTCTATGTCGTTTAGGTTTTAACCCTTGGCACTCGACTATGATGCCTTCTGTGATATCATTGAAAATTATTGGAGGTACCCATAACTAATGTGATTTTTGATATTTATATAATTTAAAAATATTTGTTTTGCATAACAGTTAGTGTAGATTAATTAATTACAGATTAATTTCACAATAAGAACACTAAATGTGATCAGTTTAATCTGTGAAAATTACATTATTTATGGGTACCCTTAATTTTACTTTTGGATGGGAACAAAAGTTCGTAACATTTTTAAATTAAAATTCAAAGATAAAATTAAGATATTTAGCCATACGTTGTCTCCAAAATGACAAAAAGTAATACAACAGAATGGAATATATATTATTGAATAAATATATGAATTTTATCTTTGAATTTTAATTTAAAACCGCTACGGTTTTTCGTTCCAATCCAATATAATTCAAGACAATTTAGACAGAACTAAATTATGCACCTTTGCGTTTAATATATTGCTAAATGTTAAAGTGTATGAGTGTCAGTATACTCGAATTTATATGGACAAAATGAAAAGGGTCATATGTAACGAAAATAATTTAGGTCAGACGAAATGTTCGAATTCTAAAGTTAAAATAGCTTCGAGTGCAAAGGGTTAATATAATAGTGCACGCCTGGGCAATTGGTGCTCCGAGAGTTGATGACGTAGAATCGGCTACCCCCACTGTCGCGCTCCAGTCGCCCGACCGGCCGGGAAGGGGTAGCAGATTTACGTCATCGACTCTCGGAGCACCAATTGCCCAGATGTGTGATACAATAGGATAAAATAAAAACGATAATAAGTTCGTATCGTGTTCTTGTAGTATAATAGGATAAAAATGACATTAAATTATTATCTGGCTCTCGTAATACTATAGTATAATAATGACATTGAGTTCAATTTATTTTTTGTTTCGAACAGTAACAAATTGGAAGCCACGTCTTTATCGAATCACATTACAATATTTATTTCGAAACATTCACAACAAATTACTAAACTTTCGAGTCTAATTTCCATACAAAAGGTCCATAAATAATATTTTCACATTTCACGTATTTTATGTGCATAAACTTTCGCATTCTATTGCCATAAGGATTCCTTTCAATTGAAATTATGCGCCACAGATAACAGATAATAAAAATTATACAAAACATGTAATTAATTGTAAAGTTATAAGTTGAGTGAATACTTGCTAAAAGCAGAACTTGTTATAATTTTTTTTAAAATATACGTATATTTTTGCGAAAAATGGTAATTACGTTAATACATAGATGCAATTTAGACCCAAAATTTGTTTGTTTTTTTACTCCTAAAATGGTGCAAGAAATATAAAACGCTTTTTAGCTTAATAGTAATACTATAAAAAGTATTATCCTAATTGTTTTGTTAGTAATCATTACTGAAGCAGTCTTTGCACCGTTATCAAAATTACTACGTAAAAAACAATAGGGTTAAAATTTCAAATATAATACTCGAATCATTATTTTTATGATTTATGATATATTTGCACAAACCCATTTTTTGAAAATGAAAAAAATAATTTTTACCACTTATTGTTAGTTCTAGATTAAATAGTGACAATGGTAAGACGTTCAAAGAAGGGCCAGGCACAGTGAACTAACGCATCTTCTTTTCAGCAATTTCGAGAACACAACGATTGACGAAAGTCGTCAAATTTGGGTCAGTATTTCAAGTTTCGCGACATATTCAGCAAGCGTAAAATATCGGTGGCATTTATCACGGTTCCACGAATTTTAGGTGTCGGATTAGAATTACGTGTATTCGCTGCCGCCGCCGCCGTTGTTTACCATAATATTTATTGCTCTCCAGTCTCTATTGGTTGTAATGCTGCACATGCTGCGAATCAATACATACTTGTATGTAACTGGAACATGCTACATACATGTCGTTCAATAGTCTCGGGAGGATATTGACAGAAATCCTGAAATTTCGCTTGTAATCCGCAGACAAGCCATACCAGGTTACTTCGCATGGAATTTCCCATATGGAAACCGATTTATTTAAACATCTCAGCATTTGTTGTATGTCTTCAGGAAGAAATTTTGTGCAAAACAATCGCTTTCAGTTCGAGCAGTTCTCAGGATTTTTAAAAATTGCTGGATGTGATTGGTCTTTATTGTTAATTTTATGTTTAAAACTTATTTTTATTTTTTTAAATAATTCCATTCCAACGAAAAATAATATCTGAAAAGTTTCTAATTTAACGATGTCAAAATTTTTGAAGAATTTCTCAAAAATAGTAAGTCGTATCCAAATTTTGTTCATGTAAAATTAAAAGAGCATTCGATTATCTACAATTGTTGTATATACAACTGTTTTCCCACTCTCAACAGTTTTCGAGATAATAACGTTTGAATGGATAATGTTTTTGAATGGCAAGAAATCTTTTATGAACTCACTGAATCGTTTAATGTAACATTTATTTCAAAAAGAAGAACAATACACTTTACACGGTATCGTTGTATTTAATTTGCATTAACTTTGATATTTATTTGCATTATAATAGCTATGGAAATTACTGCATTAATGTTTTTACCACCTGAATTGCAACGGCGATTCTGTATAATTTATAATGCAAACTGCTTTTCTTCTTGTTTTTTTATTAAATGTTGCACGTTGCAAATGTTGCACATTCTTGCACTGTTGCGGAAAATGGTTGACGTAGACTTGCGTGGTATCAAGAGTGGCACATTCTGACGTTAACAGTTTTTTTTGTAGGTGGACGCGTAGAGGATGTATGAAGGTTATTCACTTTTTAAAAAATGAAATCATATATTTTAAGAAAGAGTTAATCTACTTATGTGAAAAGATCATTTCTTAAAGAGATTTTAAGTATTTGCGAATGTTATGATTGTCATATTGTACCTCTCATATCTAAGAAAAAAAATGAAGATCTTGAGTGAATTTCTAAGAAGCAGTCATTATTATCTGCTTCACCAGTAAATAAGGACTCTGTTTCTTTATACTTGATTAGGTTCTCCAACTTCACAAACTCATTTTTAACTTCAGAGAAGATCAAAATTGAATATCAATAAGATGCATTAAGTGGTACAATAAAAAAACGTTTCCATTAAAAAAAAATTAATGACCTTCATATGTCCTCTTCGCGTCCACCTGCAAAAAATCTATTAACGTCGGGCTATGCTCCTCATGATACCATTCAACTCCAGGTAACCGATTTTCCGTTACAAATAATAATTGTCATATAAATCGAAGTGGTATATGGTGACCGACCCTGCTTATTATGCATTTCTTTTAAACAGAAATAAAATTCGATTTTTTTGCTGTCGATATTATAGCCATTGGAGAATACATAGGCATGCAATATATATAAACTTCCTTCCTCTTCTAAGAAATTATAAACAACAAAGAGGTTCCAATCGCAGCAATCGTAAAATAAATGCAAGGGGTTAACGCTGTTACCATTCGATTTGCACAATTTTTAAAAATTTTAAAATCTGCAAATATTTTGAAAACCGTTTGAACGAAGCTGTCTAAAAGCACAGCTTAATATCCTCCGAATGTACAGGGTGTCAAGAAATTATGTGTAAAAACCGTTACAGCGCGATTATACACCTCAGGAGCGGCGAAGATCAGTTAGAAAAGTTTTGTGCAAAATTGACGTTGACAGGTCTTCGGGGTCAAATTTTCTTAATGATTGTTTTCTACTCATCGAGAGGAACAAACTTCTCGAAGCAACAATGGGTGAACAATGAACCGTTCTCTTGAAAGTTGAAATTAATGTTCAAATAACACATAAACTTACTTGATTCAGAATTTCATTACAACATGACGTAATATAATAGATCAATTCTGAACCCCAATTCTGGATTAGATAAGTTTATGTATTATCTGAGCTTTCTCTCATTTGACCTTGAAGAAGTCTGTCAAGGTGAATTTTGCACAAAACTTTTTTAACAGATCTATGCGATCCTATGCTGTAGAATCTGAACGGTTTTTACACATAATATCTTGACACCCTGTACAAGTTCTGCTAGATAGAAACAAAAAGACTATGTGGCAATTTCCGACGATTTCACGTGGAACGGTTCGCACGTGTATCAATGTTGACCTAAATGTCGCACGCGATCGTCGCAGAAAGCTTAAAAACCGAAGTTCGACACATTCGTAACGTGTTGTAGATTGCAATATGAGAGGCTGGAGAGCACCGTTCGTTCGCTGCGTTCGCGATTTAACACGGGTTTCGACGACGATATCGCAGTGGTGGCGCAGTACTACGACACAGACGTGAACAAGGAGTACGCGATCCGTGGAAACAGTGCCATTTTGAAGTGCGTCGTCCCGTCCTTCGTCGCCGATTTCGTGAAGGTTCTATCCTGGAACACCGATCAGGGAGACGAATTCCTACCCGGCGACGATTACGGTACCGGATCGATTCGATCGAAACGAACCATTCGCTTATGTTTAAATATTCGATAAACACGGAAGTTGTCGTCGTTCCCGCGAGCAGATCGCCCCGCGTTCTCCAAACTCGATAAACTCCGGTCGGTATCACAAAGGAAGTGAACTCGGCAAACTCCGACCGGTATCGCGGGACGCGTTATTGTCCCGATAAAAAAGTTCGGTGACGTGTTGGTGGAACTTCTGAACCAATAGAGAAATCGGAAAAAATTCACACTGAAAAATGTCGGAAAGTAACTGCTTTTTACAGGTATACGTTTTCTGGTTCTGACGTAACAGACTACGGATTTTATGTATTTATTATGGAATTGGAGTAAATCTTAGATTTTCTTTTTCATATATGTATAAAGATACTGTAAACAAAAAGATTTTTTAAGGGAACATTAAGCAACATATTAGCTTTATTTTTCTATTTTTTTTATTATATAAAATTGAAAAATGGTGGAGTTGTATAACATTATCTAACTCCAGGTCCAGATAAACCTTGGTAGCTTGCACCCAACGGTAGAAGTGACTGGAATATAGAAAATAAAAAATTGTTTTATTAACTTAAACAAAAATAGATTATCTTGACTGTAGCGTGCGATTTTTTTGATATCTTAATTTGCTGAATTTTTATAAATGCTTGAAGTTGATTTTTTTCAGTGGACAAAATATTTCATCTTTTAACAGTCGCCATTTTCTCATTTTTCAAAATTATATAAAAATCCTGCGCTACATTGAAGATGATCTATTTTTTCAGTCATTTACGGTTGCCTTGTTTTTTATAACCTGTAGAACCTTCTATAACTATATATGTATATTACAACCTATAATGTAACCATATACCTAAAACATATGTATATGTATGTACGTAGAATGCCTTTGAATTTTACCATCCTAAGATACAAAAGGAAATCTGTATTATTTATAGAATGACCTAATATTTAGAAACTGGGTTAACAGTATATTCAATATGTTTTGAGGTAATTCAGATTGCAAGCTGAGAAAATTCTTCATTTTCAAATTAGGAGTAAAAGTTGAATAGAATATTTAATTATATATAATGTAGTAATATATAAATATTCGAAAGTATGACAAAGATTAGAGTGCAGTTTAAAATATATTGTGTTTGGAAAATAATGCTAACTATTATAGTCTGCTAATCAACTTATTTGTTTTGCAAGTAATAATTATACCGTAGGATTTATTAATTTCATTCGATTGTCAGTAGAGTCGGATTTGTCATTCTAGTATTCTTATACAGGGTGTCCCAAAAATGTTGTACTTCCTCGAAAGGAGTGATTAGTATTGGCCAAGATATTGATCTCCCGAAAGAAATATCAACAACTCCAGCCTGCCTTACTGTTAAGACCTTACTGTTAAGGTCATGTCAAGGTCATGGTATACCATGCCGTTGAACTCGTCTTAACATAAGCAATAACATTGTGTACTAAAAAATATATAGTGCCACGAACAAATTTCTTTTTTGAATTTTTTTCTATTGCATCTTGTAGCCCAAAAAATAATTAATTTTATTCCGAACATTTTTTTATCTGGCTACCGGAAGTGCCTGAAGAATCGTGACGACAGTTACGTGGGACACACTGTATAATAATAAATATACATATTATTGAATTATTAAATATATATTATTTCCAGAGATATAACTTGTACATCTGTGTGAGACCGTACGATGTCCCCTCCGAGGGGACAGTTTACCGCAAAATGTTAAGAACAAAATACTGTCTATTTCGATCTCTAATTAAAACCAGATTTTCCATCAAAACGTCACTGAACTCTCCGCTCCGAACCACACCGCGATTCAGCCGATCGCGAAGACGTCCTCCGTTACGGAACGCGGACAATTGTCCGAGCAGAAATACCCCGTCTATAAAACGGAGCGAAGTTCCGAAAGCTCGGCTCGGTCACTCCCCGCTGTCGCATAATCGTTTTATACGAGCACGCGAAAACGTCGTCTCATTAACATTGTTCCCAGCTCGTTACGTTCGCCGTCCGGAGCGTGCTGACTGAAATAATTGGAGCATATCGTCGACATCGACGTCAGAACGAGAGACGCCTCTCGTTTCTCTCTGTTTCTTGCGTCGCGTCGCGACGGCACATGCGTGGAGACGTGTCTCGCATTACACGGGAGGAGAGAGTGCGAAAGAGTGACTTTCTCTCTTGCTCTCTCCATCGTTGCACTTTGACTCTCTCTCTCTCTCTCTCGCTCACCGAGTGCACCGATCGTTTGGCTGGTACGTCGACGTCGACGTCGACGCTCTCTCCTCCTGCAAGCTGGAAACTCGTTGCGGGCGCGGCATGAGATGCTTATGCGAATCGATCTGCTCGAAACGGCGAACGACGACGCGTCCACAACCCGGGAAGCTGTCGTCAACGTCGCGCGACCGGGTTACAAGGGACACATGGTCCAGGCTTAGGAGTGCTCGGTTAAATTTACATCGGTTCAGGAGTTTTTACCGAGGATTGACTCGAGCATGGCTCGACAAAGCGAGACAATTGGTATAGACGTAGTACGACTGAAACAAATAAACATGCAACAAAGGAAATTTTATTTCCAGTAATTGTTGTCTCACCTTTAGGATTATGGCACCAATGGATAGCCGAGATTTGCCCGATTAAAATGAGTCCAAACACGATGTAAATCGGACTATTGTTATCGATTTAAGGACACAATCACGACGCGTAGGTCAGGCCTGGGCTTGCTCACGAGCTGCCGACGCTCGAGCCGCTACTCCCACTACCGCGCTCGCACGATCGGCAGCTCGTAAGCTAGAAGTAGTCCTGGCCTGGCGGTGCTCTATATTAAAACGGTAAAATTAATCAGATTCACATCGTGTTTGGACACATTTTAATCGGGAGAGTCTCAGCCATTCATTGGGACTACAATTATAATGGTAAGGCGACAATTACTAAAAATATTGTTTATTCCACATTGACATTTTCCAGTCGTAGCATTGTTTTAGCCATATTCTTCCTTGTCTACCGAGGTGAGATCAAGACACTGGTTGGAAGATGAGTGGTACGGACTCGTTGTAAATTTAACCGTGCGGTACTGTATTCTCGGCCAGAGATCGAGGTTCACGAAAATCGCGTCGTGATGCGCACCACCGGAAGCCGGGCGACGAGATTATCGGATCGATAACGCCACAGCTATTTCAGATCTCTGCCACCGCGGTAGCCAAACCGATCATCGCCCTGTCGAGGCGCTACGACCGTAGGAATTGCGCGCGTTCGACACCTCCGTTATTATCAGCGCATGACCTCCATTTTAGTGGTGCACCAGTTTTATCAGTCCGAAGTCAACAACGAGTACGTAATACGCGGCAACGCAGCGATTCTCAAGTGCAGCATACCGAGCTTCGTCGCCGAGTTCGTTCAAGTGGTCGGCTGGCAGGACGACCAAGGAAACTTTTTTAACCCGGAGGAGAAGAATGGTAGAGATTTCTAGGGTGTTTCCGGGTTCGAAATGGTCGAAATTAGGCAGCGAGTCGCTACGCGTTAGTCAACGTCGTATGATAAGCTAATCCGTTCGCGATTGCTCTCTTCTGAGGGGTGCCCGATCGGAAAGGATCACGCGACTGGGATAGATGGACTGACTCAGCCGTGCCGGACGCTCATTATGTCACCGCTATCGCTGATCATGTCTGAGGCTTCCTGTCGCGTACTCTGAGATTTATTATGCAATTGTGTTTCTTTATTTTCCGGTCTTGCAAGGTCGTCCAAGTGACATTTACTTACATTCACAAGACTTTTGTAGAAAATAGTTATTTCATACACATGGCACATGCAGTTTTGCAATAGATAGTCGTTCTTGATGAAGGAGTGAAAACAGACTTACAAGAGAACCCCGGGGATTGATACACGTCGATTTTTATGAAACTTTATACAAATGTTCATTAGACATACCTAAGAGTTTAGCCACATTTCGTTCGTGCGCGTTTTTTATCTTAAGGGAGAAATCAACCCTTCCATCCTTTTAGGTAAGTGCCTCTAAATCGCAAACAACAAAAGATATCAAAAAATGGTTGAAGTAAAAGTTATATCGTATCTCGGGGCTCATTGATCTGTCTGATAAATTTAAAAAAAATCATTTTTTTTAAAATAAAAATTTTGATAATGATTTTACCAAAAACATTTTCGCACACATTTGGCTTAAAGATACGATATAACTTTTGGTACAACCATTTTTTGATATTTTTTGTTGTCTGCGATTTACGAGCACTTACGTAGAAGGGCTGGTTTGAGAATCAAAGGATTGATTTCTCCCTTAAAATAAAAAACGGGCACGAACCAAATGTGGCTAAATCCTTAGGCATGTCTAATAAACACTTGTGTAGAGTTTCATCAAAATCAGCGTGCATCAGTCACCGGAGTCCTCTTGTTGGGGGGGGGGGGGGGGGAAATATTTTGTTGAATGACTAGAAAAATACTGAAGCTAGATAGTTTAAATGGTAAAGTGTATCTTTTACTAAAGAATTCTGCTACGACAACAGGTTCTACAAAACTTCCTTTATGACCATAATATGTATGTATATTTAAATGTAGCATTTTTGTTTCACATGTTAATTGGTGACATATGGGTGACACTAATCATTGTCCAGGTTCAGAAATTCATTCTTATTATGATACACTGGAATAAATCAAATTATTGCTTTGATCTTATGGGAGTTTTTAGGGTGTTAAGCTTGATGTATCCAAGCGCTAAAAAATTCGAATAAATTCAAATTTTTACTTTTATACTATAAAAGAAAATTATTTATTAATAGACTGTAAAGTATGCAAAGAAAAAATTTCCTTTAATTTACTAGTAATAAAAATTTGTTTGTTCTCTTTTTAGTATGTCTGAAATAGTGTAAATTCAGTTTAAACTTCTAATGTTTTTACTATTTTGTGTTTTACGTACTCAGTCTAGTCATTAGAGTTTTTCTCTTGTATTGTTTGCAAGTTAAAGTCCTTGAGTGTGCATGTCGACATTCGTTTAGAAAAGTGGCACGTTTCGTTTATCTTACAAAGACAAGTACTTACGTTGGACTTCATGACCAACAAAACACGGCTCATTTCAATTTTCGAAAAGTAGAATATTTTTATTTATAGCGACAAAAAATAGTAAACTGTGCTTTGAAAGTATAATGTTTCAATGACCCGTCATAAAATGTAGCACGGTTTGTGTTTAGCCGCGAGAAATAGCACGTTTCACTTCTGGCTGCGAAAAGCATCGTATTAAATAGACTGCATAAAATTTTGTTGCAGAAATGAAGCGATGTATGTTTTCTTTAATTATTTTTTATTCTTTATTATATAAAATTATTTATTGTGTATTTTTTATTTCATTATATAAACATTTTATTACATAAAATATAAAATTAATTCTTTAATTGAACAAATGGAACTTTCTCAGATATGAACAAATATAGACTTCAACATTTATTTAATTTGACAATATTATTATAAAATTGAGTAAACTCTCCTGGAATGAGACCTACAATGTTTATAATCGAAAAATAACTTCAATGGAGATAAAAATTTCTTTAAATATCGTTTAAAATAGATCATTAGAAGGATTTAAACATATTGGTTTCAATTTATAAGAATTATTAGAGAAAGAAATAAAGCTCTACCTGGCTCCAATTTCTTACAATTGTGGCAGACTTAAATTATTCTTTTATTTTAATGACAGTCGAATTTTAATATCGCTAACATTTTGTGACAGACTCATTTATTTTGTATTTATTTCTGTTAAAAATTTTTTAAACTTTAACTGTAGCCGTCACTGACCACTATCGGAAGAGGTATCGGTGATTTATAATGCAAGTGGTATAGGGGTTATAGTTGTTATCAGAGCTACGAGTGGACCAGTAGTGGTTCTTCTTCTAATGGATCCACATTGCTGTTTGTAGACAGAACGAACCAATGACAACCATGCATCATCTAGTAATCATTAGACAGTTTATGCAAAATAAAAATTTTTTTCCTTAATTCGCGTACAAACTGGAGTCAAATAGAAATTTATTTTCTTTTTTAATATGTTTAATAGGTTGAAAATAATATAATAGTATTTCTAAATTCTTCTAATATTTTTACTATTTTAATCAATTTATTTTGTCAAATAATATATTTTCATTTGTTTATTCTATACAATTAATTATAGTAAACGTTACAACAGCATTCTGAAAATGAATGAAAGCAACATTATACACAATTTAATTTAAGGTTGTCACTATAGTATTAATATACATATATTTTAGGACTCCATCTTAGGACGCATTTACAATCATTTTTTATTTCCATTTACACATATTAAACACATATTTACTTGTTAAGTTCTATTATACAAAAAAAATTTATTTTAGACTAGAAAATACAAAAAATTGCTGTTTGCTAATATATTACTTTAAAAAATGTAGTTTTCTGAAACATCTACTTGCAAGACGGGATTCCTAAAAAAATATACAATTTTACCATTTAAACAAATCTTCTAGTTTTAGTGTTTTCAGAGACATTTGGTAAAACATGTTTGTCACCCTCAGGCTCGAAAATTGTTTTCACTCTTTCAATATGGACGACTATCCCTGTAATAAAATATGTACGTATGAAACGTTTGCATGAGATTACACGTTGCCAATTTTATTAAAATCATTGAACATTTAAAACATTTAAAAACAAATAACCCTCAATTGCTGAGGTAGAATACCGGAGATTCCATATTATTTAAAAAAATATAATAACCAGACTGTGGATTTTTATATGATTACAGTACTGACAAATTTATAAAATACAAGAAAATGTTTGCATTGTCAAACATTCGTGATATTCCCATTTATATAAACAATTTTTTGTTAGACAAAACAGATAATACCCTCGTTTTGGTAGTGTACCAATAAAGTGTGTCGCAAATAATTTTATTTTTGACGTTACTGTCTACTTTAAAGATCAAGCGAAATGATCTCCAACGATCCAACCTTCCGTAGAGCCCGTGCGAAGTAGCTCCCATAAATCAGAAGTATGGACTTTTCCAGAATCTACCTCACCAGTTATAGGTTAATCGCCATTCTTCCAGACCGGTTCATTGATCAATCAATACCGAGCCTCTGAATGAATGAGCAAAGCCCTTCGGCCACTTGCTCCCGCATCCGGAAACCTCAGACAACGAGTGCTCAGGAAATCCAGGGAAGTCCTTCGCGCAGCCCTTCTATTGTGTGCTCTTGTTTCCCCTAGTCGTGACTCAATACTACGAAGCCGAGGTCGTGTCCGAATACGTGATCCGCGGCAACGCAGCCATCTTGAAGTGCACCATACCCAGTTTCGTCGCGGAATTTGTGTCGGTTGACTCCTGGGTGGGAAGCGACGGTTCGACTTTCAAACCGTCCAACGACTATGGTACTAAACTCCCGTGGACCCTAACTCTTTTTATTTCTCACTCCTTCGTCATCGTTCCCGCCCACTCTGTTGCTTGTCCCTTACCCCTCCCGTCCCTCTGTCCCGAGACACGAATCCCTCTCGAGGCTTCTTCTTTTTTTTTAAACTACCGGGCACCCCCGTTCCCCGCCAAACTTGGTAAAAGTTCAAAGTGGCACGTGGTAACGATTCGTTTCCGGCGCGGTCCAGTCTGGCGGCAGTTTTACGGCGGCGGCAACGCGACGGGTTAATGAACCATCCGCTGCGCGGCTCTCACGCAGGGATTACACGGCTCTTTTAATTGTAACGATACGGATGAATTGGGCTGCGACGCATAGTGGCATAGTGATCCACGGTAGTCGGGAATCATCCGCTCGTACACGCTCGTCCATTCGAATCTAGCTTTGCGGAGTCGCTAATTCGGAACGGAGTCCTAGGAGACGGTGGAGCTAAGTTTGAAAGTAGGATAGGGTGAGGAGTCTTTGCGAAGGGTTCTTCAAGGTGAGGGGATCTTTTTGAGAGGTTCCTCAAGGTGAGGGGATCTTGTTGGTGGTTTACAAATAATACCTACTTAAAAAAAAGAATAATAAATAAATAACACTTTCATCCAAAAAAATAACAAATAATACCTACTTCCAAAAAAAAATTTCTGCACTTTATGTTCATGATGAATTTATAATTGCTGTTTGTTGACCGAACTTTTATTTTTGAGATATTAGAAGAATTAGTTTGGTAGATAATGTATAGAAAAATTTTAACTTTTTTATCTGTGCCAATGTCGAAAATTTGTAATATGCCTTGGAGATTTAAGTGAGTTACATACATGCACAGACAGCGGCAGATCTAGGCATGGGCTGCATCCCAGTCTTCATAAAAACAATTAAAATTAAAAACTTAAGAAAAAATAAATTATACAAAAATTTTTACGAGTACAAATAAAAAAATTAAAACTCATGGGCTTCATCATTTTCTTCGAAATTACGAGCAATAGCTGTTTTAAAACATTTTTTTACCCATTAGCTAGTAAACTCTAACCTCAAAAAATTCAAGTAGTTCGATCCAATAGTAAAAAAGTTATTAGTTTTTAAATGGTATCCATATAATTTTTTCATCGCTTCATTTTATGTTTTTTCAACTAATGTTTTTCAAAAATGTTTTGCATAAAATTGATAGGATTAGAAGAAATACATACAGTAATGCTTCAATGTATGTGAAAACTTGAGGACCGATGTGTTACTTATATCGTGTATACTAGCGTATCCGTGAGAAAATACTATTACAATGAACGTTTTTGTTCCTAATGATCTTTTTATGAAACTTTTATGAACATATTTGTAACACTTATCTGGTTGTAATTACACCAAACATGACATACTTTGGGTTATATTTACGTGTTCGAGGTTCTACTAAATCGTCAATAAAATAAGCAAATATACTCCGAATTATATCATGTTTGGTCTCATTTCAATCGGAAGAATGCCACAAATACAAATTTTGGTAAAAGTTGTATAAAAACAGATAATTAAGAATATGTTTCTGTTGCCTTTCCTTCTTTTGCAAAATATTTTCGTGTTCTTCAAGCGTCAAACAACAAATTTTCAAAAAATATTTTTCATCTCCTAATTTATTTCCTCACAAAACAATCCAAATGTAGGTATTATTTTTAAGCCGACAAGGGATTTACCTAATTCCCATTTTGTTTTGGGGATATATCTTGAGATTTCTTTGTGAAAAGATTAAATAATAGATTTTGATAAAGCTTTGCAATGTTTAAATGTATTGGAATTGCGTTAATGAATTTTCATACATTGATATTATCAAAACTATGGTAATTATGCACCTGCAAAATATATTAGTAGTTGGAAAAACCCAAAACTAATTTTTGATTAGTATAATAATGAACAACTTTTGATTCATTAGAAACGTCACAAGAATTATTCGTAGAGAAATAGCACCAATCTGAAGAAATAACACCGAGTGTCTATTAATATTTTTGTTTACAAATTATTATAGCAAAAGTCATAGAACCCTTCCGCATAGTTGAAGAATGAATTATTTATTGAATATGTACTGAATGCAGTTGAACAATTCCAAGTTAATTAATGAAGGCAGTGAATCATTTTTGGTCAAAATGTCTTCCTTCATGTTTTGACGTTCAAAGATAAGATAAATTAATTCTTTGTTAAAAATTAAACTTCATAAAATGTAAGTACTGTACATTTTATTGAAAAATGTTCTGCAGTTTCAGTATATTTGTTTAGTTAGTAGGAAAGTTTTAAATCATGTTACGATGAGATTTTAATGTTGTTGAGAAATGAGTTTGTAATTCGCGACGTTGTGCAGCGCCCTCTAGCGTGAGTCCCCAAATGTAGATGCATGTGTTGTATGTTCCGTCAAGAGCCCGTTTTCTATTCCAAATAGATAAGGTTATTATAAAACGCATTCAGTTAAATAAATATATTCACGCATCAACTCTAACAAATATATTATTATCAATTATTAATTCAGAATGAATAAGCTTAGGTACTGAAGAATGTAACAAGATATTGGACATTAAAAAAATTGAGAAAATTAATTAGCTAATGTGTAATAATTTCAAAGCGTAATTTATACATAAACAATTGTGAGCAAAAAATGTGAGCTCCGTAAAAATAGGTTTTTTACCGAGCAATATCTCAAAATATAACCTTAAAACGAACGGAGGAATGGGAACACCTTCTTAAGGAGAGTACTGTGAGATAGTAGAGCAAAATCTGGAACTAGGAGATCGGGGAGAGTAATGGATCTTCCTAATTTGCATCCGCAAGAAATCTCTTTCAAGCGTAATGCTCAGCTGAACTACCGACCACCTTGATGTTCCCAGGATTTTCTGTGTATACAGGGCGTTCAGTAACCAATGGTACAAGCAGGGAGGTGGTGATTCAACAGAATACAGAATAAAAAATATAGATTACAATTTTTTTATACTCGGCCTCCTATCTAAGAAAAAAGTCTTTGAAAGTTCATCGGGTAAGCGCAAACTTATCAAGTCTTAATGAGTTTCAGTGTAAACTCTCTTTTATAAACTTTTTTCCAATATTTGTGAACATCAAACGATGAATGTACAGATTAAGATTAAGCTTTCAATTTCCAGGGAATTTTAATAACCGTTGGAAATGGTGTACAGATTATGTCGTTTTTATTACATTTTAATATCTCAATTTTGCAGAGGCTATAATAATTTATTGTTTTTAAAGTTTCATGTTCAGTGTGCTTTATAAACTAATTATATAGTTAATAAATAAAGTTAATGTAAAAATGAGTTCTTTCCTATTAACTTCACACAATCAATGCAAGGTGTCCCAAAAATGTTGTACTTCCTTGAAAGGAGTCATTCCTGAGGTCATTTGAAGTAACTTTTTCTTTGCGAAAATATTTCTGCGGCTTTGTTAAAGAGTTATTAACGAAAAACACGAACCAATCAGAGCGGGTTTACAGGTCTCATTGGGCGTGGCGTTGTGCTGGTATTTACGGAGGCAGCGTCTATCCGCTGTAGCCGCACGCTGATTGGTCCGTTTTTACAATTTTGTTTTGTACTACATTTTGATCTTTTTAAGAAATTGTAATTTTACCTCATAATCGGAAAAAATCAATTTGTACACCTGGTAAAAAGATTCCGATCAATAGAAATTTTATAAACTGATATACAGTTTAGCTTTTATTCAAAACAGTATGTTCTACAGCTTAAAAAAAGGCTTGAAATTTAGTGGCGTTTGCAACGCGTAACACTCTGTAGAATCACCACCTACCCATTGTTTACTAAACCCTGTACACAGGGTAAATCTAGGTCAGGCTATAACTCTATTTCTACTGCAGATAGGAAAACATTGCAGAGAACAATTTTGCATTGTTCGTTGAGCTCTATTGTCAGAAATGCTTCGAGGCAGTTCTAAAATGCAATTGCGCTTTTTAAAATAGAACGTATCAAACTTTTCTACATTTTGTGATTGTTTATAACTTTTTGAACAAACACTATCCAGAGGTTATGTTAAAAAATATGTATAAAAATGTTTTATTCAAACTGATTTTATTCAAACGAAAATTTGTAACGATTTAATTTTTTTTTAAGTACAATGGCACTTCACAATTGCACTAATATACTTCCTTAAAAGATCGAACTGTTCGACAAAAGAGTTTAATAAACAATACACAATTTCTATATTATGTATATATATAGTATAGAGTTATAGCCCACAGTGTTTGCTCAGGTGCAGTCGTGGACAAAATTAAGCGTCCATCATTTAAAAACTAATAACATTTTTAAAATTAGACCAAACGAGTTTTTTTTAGAGGGTCCCATTACGTGGTGTACATAAAGATTTTCTCAGGTGGAGGTGCTTAGGAAATTTGAAGGTCAACTTAGATTTTTTAAATGGAACCACATCTGTTTGAACTCCTACGATTGTAGTCCTTCTCAAGACAATTTCAACGATATAGTCATTCAAGGTCATTCATGGTCAAATCCATTTTTACGTTTATAACCTTGGTGAAGGGCTACAATCAATTAGAAGGGCTACAATCGTAGGAAATAAAAAATATGTGGTTCCATTAAGAAAAATTAAGTTGACCTTCAACTAGAAAAGTTAAAAATCGTTACCTTTATTTTCTTCTTCGCAATTTCGACTAATGGTAATTTTTAATTAATTCCTTTACACACATTATTTATTAAATTAATGATTCTAAAATCTTAAAAAATCTCAAGTCGTATGGTCCAATTTTTAAAAAGTTATTAATTTTGAAAGGATGTCCACTTCATTTTTCTCCCGACTGTAGGTTGACCCAGTATTAGCGAATTAGGCGATTCTATGGTCGTTTTTCGGAGAATCCGTCGATCGAAGCTAGTTAGGCCAGTTGCCAATTTTGTATGACAGTCGTGACGCAGCAGTATCAGCCGGAGATTCTCACGGAATACGTGATCAGGGGCAACAGCGCGATCTTGAAGTGCAGCATCCCGAGTTACATCGCTGAGTTCGTTACTGTCGAGGCGTGGATCAGGGAGGACGGCGAGGTCTATCTTCCGGAGGATCCTGCTATCGGGCAGGGTACTATAGGTTCAAGTTAATCGGGGTTAGACACGCCTCACGGTGAATTCGCTTGTCCTCTCCAACGGCGCGGCGGCTCTGCGGAAACTTTACTCCGCATTACGATTAATCCTGGAGCCAGCCGCCGCGCCGCGCCGCGCCTCCTCGTCTCGTCTCGTCGAGAGGGAACGCGAACGGGACGGACGTGAAAGCGCGTCGGGGAACGTCCGACGATTACTTTGAAACGTCGCGCGTCCCGCTTCACGCAGACGCGAATTGCCAGGGAATCTGCTGCCTACCCTGAGGCGTGTCGTCGGGTTCTGTGAATTAACGTGATCGAACTACACCCCTGGACAAAATCATGAGACACCCAGGAAATTATTAGATTAACAGCTCAATGTTGCTTTTGCATTAACACATTTTTGCCCGGATACATAAAATGATGGCCTTTATTCACCATTCGTGATATACCGGAGGCATATAGATAGGATTTTATCTGAAAATACATTAATCATTTACCTTAAAACACGCCGGCTACATGAAACGGGTTTAGCATAAAGTGGTCGAACCGTGTTGTGGCAAGGGGTTGGTCTATCTTGACGTCGTCAATATATAGCTGCTGCATTTTGGAGGCTTATTTTCTGAATGACAAAAATACAAAGATGTGCAAGGTATTCCACTTGAAGTTTCGCACGAAATTATTTCCCAAAATAGAACTCGCTTTGGAAAATATTTTAATTAGAATTTACCCTGTTTCAGACGGACATGGTGGTCTCAAATCTTTTTTATGTGGACGTGCTACCGAGATTTTTTTTGGATTAGTCTGTTCTAGGACGAATTCATTGAATGTGTTGGGCATTCAAGGTCATTCAAAGTCATTTATTACTGCTTTAAAGCATACCATTTTTAAGCGTAGTTTAGCATCTTTTGTATTCAAAAGGACGACTTTGGACATCAATGCAGCGATTTAATCCTATCCATAGATGGTGGTCCAACCTTGCTAAAAGTTGAACGTCCAATTTGCTAGCTGGCATCTCTAAAACGAGACTTCATGAACTTTATCTTCGGAGCCTTCACTCGTTTATCAGGAGTGATAGAGTGGTAGGAGTGGCCTTGCTGAAAACCTTTTATAAGATCCTACAAGAAGAAGTAAAAGAGGTGTTAAGTCTGAAAATCTTGATGGAAAAAGAATGTTATTTTCAGTGGAGAGGGTCGAATTATCAGTTAGGGCTAGAATAAATGATTGTATTGATGTCCAAGATTGTCCTGTTGAATATAAAAGATACTCAGCAACTTTTCAAGGATATTTAATGGAGTTATGATTTAAATGGCAATAAGTAACCTTAAATGACCTTCAAAGACCAACGTATCATAGCTAAATGAATCCGTCTCGGAATGTGCTACGTGTTTATCTAGCATGTTCACCTAGAGATGGTTTATGAGCACCATAATACGTTTCCCCCAAAATAGGATGTGTTTTATTTGAAACTTTTTTTAAAATGAGCTATATTTTGGGAAATAATTGCGTGTGAAACTTCAGATAGGACACCCTGTATAATGTACACTAACTTCACTTTTTCCTTAAGGCAGTATTCCAATTTAGAGTCGTCAATTTTAAACAATATATTGGCTAAAAAATGGTTAAATCGTCATGGGTCAAGTGTTTTAAAATTTTGTATGCATGTTTTGTTATGTTTTCAAGTAACACTGTTTTAAAATCGTTTAACATAAACACGTATAACTTTTGATCGACTAAATTCCTAACATTGAAACTTGGATTTTTGACATTTCCTCGTCAAAATCTACAGGATTGTATACAAAGGATCCAAAATTTTTGGTCCCTTAAGGTGAAGTTTAACCCTGGAACTTCTTCCGATACAGTTATTATTATAGAAGCTGCTACATATCAGCGTGTCTTCGAACCCCCCGATGAAGCTAGTTGAATGCTTACAAGCCTTGACAGTGAAAATAATATAATGTCAAGTCGAGATAGCCGCGAATCCTAATAATGTCCTGAGTGTCTCACAGTTTCGTCCACCGGTACAATATCCCCCAGCTTCGCACTGTGTGCCTTATTGTCGCGCAACCTTTGTGCATTGTTGCAACCTGACCGTCTAACACGCGTCATCCTGGCGTGCCCGCGCGGGCAGTCGTTTCGCAGTTCTACCTGACCGAGGCCGAGAACGAGTACGTGATTCGGGCGAACAGCGCGATCATGAAATGCAAAATACCGAGTTTTGTGTCCGAGTTCGTTCAGGTGGATCAATGGATAGCCGACGATGGAACGATATACACGGCCGGCGAGGAATACGGTAGGCGCAGGAGGACGTGCGACAACTTTCTCTCTCGAGATCGCCCATTCCAACAATACTGTCTATGTTTTGTTTTTCTCTCTCCCTCCATTTATTTCTCCTCACCCTTAAACGCGAGGCGAATTGTCAAGGGATACACACGGGCGCGCTGGGAGTTAGCGTGCGTCACGCGACACGATGATACCGTTCCGTGTTTTTGTTCGTTACTGTACTATACTACGTTGTATACTAGTATACGTTATACGGGCTCGTATCTTGTGGCCTGTCTTCTGGGAATACGCGCGTTGCAGTGGTCCAGCAGTTCTACGAGACGAGGGTCATCGACGAGTTCGTCTTGCGCGGCAACACGGCTACCTTGAAGTGTCTCGTGCCCAGCTTTGTGGCGGATTTCGTAGACGTGATCGAGTGGCTGGCTGTTGAGGATGGGTCCACCTACTCCGCGAACAGCCAAGAAGAAAGGGGTACTTCTCACGTCTCGATTAAAAAGAATAAGGGGGACGAGAATATTTAGCGGGCCTGCGATGAGCACGACTCTCTCACCCTTTCGCTGCTGGTGAATGCATGGGGTGTGTCGAAAATTGTGGTACAATAGGGGAGCCTTTATATGGAGGAATAGATCCTTCATATGGTAGGATAACATTTAACACGTAGCCGTTTTACCCATATAAATATGACGGAATTATACATCCAGATTTAAAAATTAATTTTTGCGCTAATGTATTTGACCTAACTTCACCGACATAAATATCTCGCTTATTGTTTATGATACGAGAAAGGTCAGAGGAAAAGGTGGTGGTAGGCAAACAAAATTTTCTCAAGGTCACTTTTTACGAACAAGGTCATTGAAGTTCTCTTAATACATATTTTCATTACAACAGTCTTATAGCTTATAAAAAAAAACAAATTCAACGATGTGCGATATGTTGACCTTCACGTGACCTTCAACGAGAAAATCATGTTTGTATGGGGAGGCATTATCGACACACCCCGTAAACATTGCCAGATTTATTTATGGAACACTGTCGCAACACGTTTAGAGTTGCCCGAATCGATTCTTCCGACGATGTCTATTGAAAGCAAAGATTGTCATGCCACAATAGTACAATAACATATCGATTATTTACCAGCAATTGTTCACTCGAGATTACTTCCCCCTATTACGAAACTACGTTGCCTTTTTTAACACAATGACTGCTAAATTGTTCACAATGATACAATTATTTTTTTATATTTAACTATAACTATCGTGTCGATATATTAAACGTGTTAGTTGGAATTTGCAAGGTTACAAAAGGTGCGAAAGACTGATCTCTATGATATTGTAAAGTCTCGATCTAAGAAAACTGAAACTGCAGGATCTACGAAAAACGAATATCCCTTCCACTGCGGAGCATATCCCGCAAGGGGCCGAGAAGCTTGAGCTCGGTCGACGAGCAGGGGAAAGTGCTATCATGCCGCGTAATCCGATACAGGGTCGGGTATATCGATGTGAACCACTACTGAACCAATTACAAAACTTTTTTATTTTCCATTATTTTTTTTGTGGGACTTTCGCCAACTGATTTGTGGCATTTTTCTGATTAAAAGTGGGTTTTTCTTAGATCAAAGTTTTACTGTATGTAGAAAGATAAGTTCATTTCAATGTCTCCGATTATTTACAAAGAATTGATAACTACTGTCAATAAATTCTCTTTATATCTAAAAAATATTGGAGACCAAAATAAAATCATCTTCAGTAACAACCTTTATTTATGACCATGTGAGGACTAGCGATGTAATTAATAAGTACTCATTTCCTGAAAACACTCGCCTCTAGAGCATTAGTAGTTGCTGACTACGATTAATGTGTCATGGGAAAGGCGTAAGGCTAACGCCGTAAGTGTTCACATATATTATGGTTGATAGTATACAGGGTGAGTCATCTAAAAGTAGCCTCACTCTAACCTCGAGTAATACTGAATGTTCATGATCATTGACAATACCGTGAGAAGGGTAACAATTATTATAGACGTTCAAATATACACATGATTCCATTTTCATAAATGGTGGTAACCTTCAGTAATGAAGGTAAACCTCACCGGACGTAAACAAATCTTTTATAATAACGTTTTTTCACTGAGTGTACTGGAATGAGTAATTAGTAGACAGCGGATTTTATGCAATTATGACCAATATGAGTAGGTGTACATAATTTAAAACAATAGAAACATTAGAAGAATTTTAAAATACTATTATATTATATTCAACATATCAAATATATTATAGAAAATAAATTTATATTTCAGTCCAGTTTGTTGCAATTCAGGTAATAAAATTTCATTTTACATGAAGATCCGCTGTCTAGTAATAAGTCTGTTCGCATTTGTTTAGAGAAATGTTGACATACTACTTTTGAATAAAACTTATCTAATCAAAGATGTATGTCATTTTATTCTAGAATCGTTTCTCATCTGTCTGATAATTTAAATGGTAATTTTTAATTAATTTCCTTTATACATTACCTAGTAAACCAATCTTCCTAACACCTAAAAGATAGGGGTGCGCAGATACCCGAGCCTCAGTTCGGCTTTTGATGACTCGGGTCGGGCCGGGACTCGAAAATTCATGATACCCGAAGTCGCAGTCGGGTAGGGAACTCGGGGAAAATACCCGACTCGATCCGACCCGAACATTCTCGGGTACCCGCCCATTACTATTAAAAGACCTCGAGTCGGTTGATTTAATTTTGAAAAAGTTTGTTTTCGAACGATATCCAATTTTGTCCGTGACTGTACATGAACTTTAATTCTCATTTTGGTATGCTGAATCAGTCTCTGCAGATTCCCACACGTTCTGACTCACCCTGTACATTTGCGTCGCGCAAATAGCTGCGAACAGGGGAAGCAATCTCGAGCATTCAAACAGAAATCTAGAAAGACAAAAGGCATCATCGTGGAGGGATCGGCCGACAACAGAAACGTTCTTCGACCATCGAAAGCACTTTCCGCAGTGCGGCCAACGCGGTCGGCCGCCTACGTTTAATTTTCCTAAACGAGTCCTGCTGGCGCGGCGTGGCGGTTTTAATGGAATTAATAAATTGAATCAGCATCGTGCTCATCCCTCGCGCTCAACAGAGGCCGGTTTCGCTGCGCGCTTTGACGCGCCGGGTATTATTGTCGGGGGTCTCAGGGTGCACAGGATACACAAAGCAACCAGGAGGGAAGGAGAGAGAGAGAGAAAGAGAGAGAAAGAGAGAGAGAGAGTGAGAGGCGGCGCGGCGTGGCGGTCTGATAGAGTGGAACGCGCAATTTGCTCGTCTATGAGAAGCCAGCTTGCCCATTCCGTTCGCCGATGATGCAAACGAGAAACGGGAGGCAGAGCGTGCGGCTGGCAGTGGCCTTGATCCTCGTCGCGATCCTCGTCGTCACGACGGGTCATCATACGTGAGAGACGGGATTAATGGAGCACATAGATCCCATTAGCGTTCTCCGCGAACAGGGCCATCCAGTTTCGTTCGGTTGACCGGCGGCCGATGGTAACGCGTAATGGAATCTAATTCACGGTCAGTTAGTGGTTTAGCGCTCCGAAGGATGCCGAAGTATCCATCGATTGGATTAAACCATCGAGCAGTGCCTGAATCTCACAGATCTCCACAGATTCGCCGATTTGTTTGACCGGGTAGACAGATGTTACTTCATAGTCTACACCAGTAGTAGTCAACCTATTATACGCTATTATACCAGTAGTGGCCCCTACTAGCACCCACTAGCTAGCGAGTCTAGCTTTGGTGGTGGGCGGTAGGGGTCTTGTCCGATGCTGGACCTACTTTCCGCTATCACCGTGCACCTATGGGTTAGAAAGGTTAGAAAATTTGACTACCAACAAAGACACCAAAGTGAGTGGTAGGTGTAAAAAGGTTGACTACCCCTGGTCTACACGCGGGACGCGACGGTCCGGCTCCATCGCCGCGGGTAAACGCCATAAAATGGACCGTGGTAATATTTTCCCGGCAAATGTTTGACCGTTCGATCGACGAGCGCGGCCGATTAAGTAGAGCAACGAATCGGGGTCGGCGGTCGTACCCGTTCGTGATTTCGTATTAGATTAAACCGGAGACTAATCAAACCGACGAGGAAATTGATGTCCGCTAGCTAGCTTAATTTCCATTCGAGCAAAGAGAGAGCGCCGCCGTGGAAACGACTCGAGCGCGCGCGAGCCAGCGTGGTTCGTTGAAATTTTAATCGACCGGATCAAAGCCCCGAATAGCACAGCTCGTCGGATGTGGTGGATACATGTGTGCGTGCGTACGCGCGCGCGTGTGTGTTTGTCTGTTTTTCTCTTTATCGGCGCGGCACATTTTGATTTTGCCACCTCTGTGTTCGGTTGATTGCAGTGGTCGCCCAATACTTCGAGGTTCAGGTTTACGATCAGTTCGCGATCCGCGGGAACGCCGCGATATTCAAGTGTCAGGTTCCGTCGTTCGTCGCCGACCACGTGGACGTGGTGGGATGGATCGATTCGAACGACGGCAGTTACATGGCCGATGGACAATCATACGGTACCAATCAGCATGCAGCACCAACGGATTAACCATTCCCGGCGAAACTGCTGAACAGCTACCCTCCGATTTCCATGATTTTTGGATATGTTATAAATCTCGACAGTCTGAACAACTTTTTCCTTTGACGTTATTGACGGTCTCGCTTAGTTTCCGAGATATTCGCAAAAAACTATCGGCACTAAGACGACGTCTACTCCCCGCTAAATGTGACTCGATTCTCTGCCAGTGTCGCCAGGTCTTGTCTCCCATTCTACCTTACTCCTTCTATGACGCCGGTCCTGCATTCCCCAGCGGCGTGTGTCCCCACGCTTCCGCCACGGCCTGGTCACGTGTTTCGCCTCTACCTCACAATATCACGTGAGTAATTCGGTAGTGACACAACGAGGGTAACTGTATTCCCCTCAATTGCCCCGGTCTGACAACACTGCTCTTTACACGACGGGTGACGTTGCATTATTCCTTTGAGTTATGCCCCCCCTCAAACCCATAACTTTGTTTGAAACATTTTGGATATCATTAATAATTTCGGAGATATACGAGTGGTCCACTTGAAATTAGAAGGAAGTGAAGTTTCTCACTGCCATCTACTGGACACTTGTCCATCGGTAGATGGCAGTGAGAAACTTGTAGGGACCACGTGATATCCCTACTCCGCGCTACGCGTCTTCCACTATTGGCCGAATCGCGTGACTGGAACAGACGTGGTGGCGCTGAGCTCCTATGACAACCGTTCCCGCCAGAACCCAATAGTAACACCAATAGTTTTTTGCGAGTTTTTTACAAACTAAGCGGAACCACCGCTAGCATGCAAAGGAAAATGTTGTACAAAATGGCGATTAATATGACATATCTAAAAATCATGGAAATCGGAAGGTAGCTGCAGTTTCACCACATCCTTACTCTCTTTTTCCGTCGGGAGAGATTGCTGCTGCCGCGCGTTCAATTCCGCGTTGCTTGCTTCTTCGAGTCTTCTCAGTCGCGTGGGCGTACTTTCTCGAATTCGTGCTTGGCGAGGTTTAAGAGTGTGGGTAATCGTTTCCGCGAGGAACAGATGTTCGCGAAGAGATTTCCTACTTGATGTTATTGCCGTGTTTAAGAGATTCTTGATCAGTTTTATGGGCGTAAAGCCTAACGGAGTACTATTACCGCTCACGGATGGTGAGATACTCTTGGTGAGGGACCCTTCGAGATCTCACGGAAGTCTTAAATTATCATTTGTTTAGAGATTGTTGGGAGGAAAGTTTGAGTTGTTTGTTTTAGTGTTTTAGTTGAAGGGCTCGAGGGCATGGAAATCACTTTTTGAGACTATAATAAGTTCGGTGTGCCTCGTGCTATATGTATGTAGACAGCGGATCTTTATGCAAAATACAAATATTTTACTTGAATTGCAACAAACTGAAGTGAAATTAAAATTAATTTTCTTTCTTAATATGTTTAATGGGTTGCAAATAATATAGCAGTTTTTTTTTTAAATTCTTCTAATGTTTTTGTTGTTTTCAATTATATCTAATCATTCTTGTCAGAAGTGCATAGAATCCGCTGTGTAGTTATATGAATCTTCGTAGCATTCTGTAGAATAGATTTTCGTTTCTGAAACGGATCAACAAATGACAAATTATTATTGTTCTTATTATTTTTTAATTCACTCGTAAGACATAGTCTGGGTGATATGATAGATTTATTAAATAAAGTAAAATATTTCTATGTATAGATGAAAGAAATTGAATTTCATTCAATTAAAACTATTTTCTAATTTATTGCATTATAAAATATCGCATCTATTACATAAATTTAAATATTTATATACCCTTATATATTTTAAATATTTATATATTATATATTTATATATTTTAAATATTTATAGTCTTTATATATTTTAAATATTTATATATTATATATTTATATATTTTAAATATTTATAGTCTTTATATGTGTATATATTTTTAATATTCATATATTCTTGTGCTTATGTCTTGTGCTTTAATCTGTTTGAAAACTATCCTTTATTTTTTTCGTTTTAGTAACATTTTAGGTTTTGTAAGTAACGTTAAGGAATATTTGGCTCTTTAATTGAACAATACTTTCTCTCAAAAGCGATAGTTGATTCTGAGGAATGCTATGAAGGTTTTTGCAACACTAAACGTATACTTACACCTAATACTACTCTGAAAGCAATTTCTGCAACCCAGCATTTTCTAAATCAAAATGATGCATATGAAATGTTGGTACAACTGATTAGCATACTTGTTTATACTTCTAAAATCTGTTTTCAAGAATTCAAATTTATGATAATTTTTTATGATAGTCTCGTTGGTGAACGAATTCATATTATTCGATTATGTGTAGTAGATATTTACAGAGGCATTTAATAAACTAAAAAAATGAGAAAAAATTGTGTTGCGGGCTTCATTTTTAAATAATTATCAATTGAAAATGTTTGTTAGCCACCATTATTAAAAGAAGGACAGTGACGGATCATGCGAGAGTAGAAATTTAATTGACATTCATACGTTGCTATTGATAGAACCTAATTGGTAATAATTGATGAACGATGTCTTCATCATTTTTACTCTCTTGATCTTTTCTTATTATAGATCAAACTTCATTTAAAGTTAGTAAAATATTAGTTGCAGCTAAAATATCCGAGATTTGACGACCTATTTGTTAAATTTGCTAGAATACTTTGCTCCAAGAACAAATTCTTTCGAAACAAAAATTTGCTTCTTAAGCTTCTGTAAATTAATCATTACCATAAATTCATCATAGGCACGGGGAAAATTTGAGGTTAAGTCTGTCAGAAAACTCTTTTGTACACAAGATTATATATGGGTCATTTCATGCCAAATCAATCAGGTTTTACAGTTGATCTCAGTGCAAGTAAAATTTCATTTTTTCATGAAATGTGGAATTTCGCTGTTTTGCCCATTTCCATGAAAACACTTCTTATGGATTTTTATCTTAGAAACAGCTTGTTCAATTGAATAATATTATTCATAGTTTTACTACTTACTGTTTGGTCTATTGCAACAACCATTTTTTAAATCGAAAAATCAATTATGTTTTACTAGAAAGAACAGACAAATTCTCGTTTTATTTTGTTATGTATTAGAGATTTAACAATTTCGAGAATGCTAATAACAATTTTGAGAATGCTAATATTAATCATACAAAATTATTACAACAATTATTATAACATTTTACATAAAAATTTAACAAATTCAACTGAACCTGACAAATAAAAATTCACAAGCGTTCTTATAGCAACAGGTAAACAGCTACACTGAAACGTGCATGTTTCATAAAAAAATTCGTAATCAGCAAAATGATGACTTAAACCTCCCATGATTTTCCATTCATTACACCATACATTATTTGGAGCAATATTCGACATCGAAAAGCGATCGACTCAGGCTGGAATCATTGACCCTCGATTAATCATTTTCGAGCGCGAGACTGTATACCGTTAGAATGAAAATAAGCCGGCACGAATTTTTGAACGTTCCCCAGCGCGATCGATCGCGGATACGAGGCTGTATGTAGATGTGCGGCTTATGGTAAAACCGGAAACCGGTGTCTGGTTGCAGTTGTCGGGCAGCGGTATGCAGTGAACGTGATGGACGAACACGTCCTTCGGGGGAACGCCGCAATTATCAAGTGTCACATACCGAGCTTCGTCGCCGAATTCGTCGAGGTTGACTCTTGGATCGAAGACGAGACCACTGAAATATACCCTAACTCCGATTACGGTACACACATATACGCCCACGTGCTCGTTCCGCTCGTAGAAACAGGCGGAGCGAGTGGAACAAATTTTCTAGAGGTGTGCGAGAACCTGAAACTATCGGGCCGGGTCGGGTTCTCGAAAGTATAAATATGCGAGAACTCGAAATTACTTTGGGTGTCCAATACTAGGAGTTGTTTTAGTCGAATCGGGATTCTCGACATTACAATACGAGCTTTGTTGGATACGATCGCAAATTGAAAGTGTTTGATCCTCGCACTAAGGATCGTAGTTGCCGGTGACTGGGTCTCTTACCAGAGACCCATACCGGCGAATATGTATACAGTCGGGTCACCGCAGACCCAGCCATCGTCATGCGGGGTTTAATATTCAAAGAACGATCTTAGGTCGCGAATGTAAGTATCAAATTTGCTCCGGCAATCCCGACAGTTTTATGTCACGAGATACATTCGAACAATCGATTATGGATAGTGCGTATTGCAGTATGGTTCGCTTAAGTGTCGCTTTTTCTGAAGAAAAAAATTTTCTTAAATGATGTTTTCAAAAAACTTTTCGCACACATTTATGGGCTGAAAGATGAGAAACAACTTTTTCTTCAACCGTTTTTTCATATTTTTCGTCGTTTGCGATGTACTTACGTAAAAGGATAGACGGGTTTATTTCTTCCTAAAAATAAAAAACAGGCACGTACAAAATATGGCTAAATTCTTAGGTATGTCTAATGAAAAAAGAAGAAGTGGGGCTAGCGATTTCCTTATTTCGGAACAAGACTGTAGCGTGTGACACTTTTCAACGGTCGAGTTTCTTGAGCCTTTTGGGAATATATCCCGCAGTAGTGGGGATAACTACGCGACATTCTAGCGAGGGAAATATGGGACACTTAAGCTGAACATACTGTGCATAGTGGGGGAATTGTGAAAATTAAAATCAAAGTGACTTATATACACACTACATGGTCATGTTCAACAAAGTTCACGCAGTTCTTCAAATTTCGGGAATCCCGATCCGACCCGACTTGGCCCGACCCGGCCCGTCCCGAGTACTAAGTGCAGGCAACTTTCGGGTTCTCACACACCTCCGTAATCGCCCACGTGCTCGTTCCGCTCTTAGAACAAGCGGAGCGAGCGGAACAAGTTCTCCCATTCATACGTCTACCGTAGATTTTTGTTCTCTCCTTTCTTACTTCTGCCTCGCCATGCCATGCCGTGGCCACGTCATAGGCGCGAACACTTTTCCTTTTTTCGCGGTTGAAATGTCGGTAACGCGGCTTGGTTACTCGCGCGTAAACGCTCCATTTCGCCTCGAGCCGCGGCGCGATGGAAGCGGAAAAACGACCGAGCGATCGTTTTCATTCATAAACCGCGCGACGAACATCGTTGTCGGCTTGGGACTCGAAAGCGTTTCAAGGATTCGAACGTTAAACCGATCGTTAAATCGTAACGAGCGATATCCTCTGCGATCTCGGGCAGGAATCGTTCTATAGTAAACACGAAAGGAAACACGCAACAGGTACGATCGTTGGTATACAGGCTGCGAAATAATTGTTTGCCTTCCGATAAAGCGACCAGGAAATATCGGCGGTGCTCGATTAACGCGTTCCGGACGGATCCAGCGGGTCTGACTGGTGCTTTTGCGAAAATACATCGAGCTTGAAAAATATGCAATGTAACCGCTAGACTGCCGATTTTATGCATTTATGAGAAAAACGAGTTGGTGCAATTTTAAACAATAGAAGAATTTAAAAAATTTTAGAATGGTCATTTGAAGCCTCGATCTAAGAAAACGGAAATCGTAGGATCTAAGAAAAACGATTATCCCCTCCACTGCGGCATAGCCCGCGAGGGTCCAAGAAGCTCGAGTTGCCTCAGTCGCCGAGCAGTGTAAAGTGTAAACATGCCACGTAATCCGATACGGGGTCGGGTATATCGGTGTGAACCACTACTAATCCAATTGCAAAACTTCTTTATTTTTCATTATTTTTTTACGGGACTTTCACCAACTTATTAGTGACCTTCTGATTGAAATGGCAGTAAACACGATGTAATTTGAACTGTATTTAGTGGTTCAATTGACGGTATATATGTAGGTCACAAAGAAATAGTAGAACCACAGGATCTAAGAAACAGCACGGTCCCAAGGGTTTTTCTTAGATCAAGGCTTTACTGTACTATTTTCGATTTGTTATTAAAAATGGGAAACAGCTTATAAATGACTACTGTGTCTTGCAATTGTTACAAACAATTGTTATTTTGCACAAACATTCGCAGTCTAGTGATCATTTAAAAGATATGAGAAAAGATAGGGATTTAAAATGAGAAGTTATACAGGGTGTTCTACCTGAAATGGGCTACCTAATTGTCTTCTGTGGAAAATATTTATAACGGTGCCACACCTATTACAATAATTGTTTAATATTGCGTCGAGTCCGTTGCTTTATCTACACCCTTACCCCTGAGAAAACTTAACTTAACCTACAATCATTCTTGATTAAATTGAAATTAGGGTTGGGTTAGGGTCGACTTTTTTGAGGGGTTGTTGTGGGGGAATCCCTCTTACATCCCTCTTTTATGCCGTATTTGATTTACTGTACATAAGTGAAGGAATTTGATTCAGTATACTCTATTAAATACAAACGGGTTCATAAAATTATTACCTTCACCTAAACTATTTTTGATAACTTTTTAATAAACGGCGACGCTCAACTTAAATAATCATGATACTACTCAAGGTGGTGACGCTGACAACATACCTATTAACACTTTTACTATCATACTTGCAAATTATTTTTTGTTACAATTTATTCAGTGAATAAAATCTTGGTAGGATCTACGAGATATAGGTAGATTATAAGAACAATTGTTTTAATAAATCTAGTCTTCATATTCTTATATTATTAAACAAATTGCTTCGACTTTTTGTGACTTTTATAGATACTAATGTGGCTGTCAACATGTTCATACTTTGGGGAAAACATTTCTGACCTTGTGTGATTTTAACGTTTATTATGTCGTATACAAATGAATTCGTTTTGTCACACGTTTTGTCACCTACATTTCTAACAAAATAAGGCAGATAAAAAAAATTACGGACACCATTACATTGCTTGTATAAAACAGTATAACTTTTTCCTCTTTCACTTTTTTCATAAAAAACGCTGGGTAGTATTGGTGTGAACACCCTGTATATATCTTCAATAATAACCAAGTTATAATTCGGTATATTTACTAGATATACCTCGTATATTTCGAATATTTATAATAAAAACATGGAGTTTAAAATAATACTGTCAATTTCAATCTTTTGAAAAGGTATCATTTAGGGATTGTCTCGGAAAACTATTCCGATGAAATAATTTTTTCCTATCCTTAATAAAAAATTTAAAATTTTGAGAAAAATACACAAAGTGAAGCTAATATGGATTTACTGTTTGTATTTCGAATAATTCGAATATCTCATACAACAGCCGAGAAAATCATTTACAAAGTTAAAGGTTCTTGTATCCCTTCCACAGGGTGTTTCACCTAACTTGACCATCCGCTTATTAATGGTCACATGAAGGTCAACATATCGGACATCGTTGAATTTTCTTTTTATAAGACTGTTGTAATGAAAATATCTACTCCCGTTTATAAAAACTTCGATGAACTTTAAATCTCGAAAAATAGTGACTTCGAGAAAATTTGATTGACTGTCACCGTATTTGTTCATTCGAACCTTATACTCTTTTTCTCTGACCTTTTTCCATAAAGAATAAGCGAGATATTTAAGATGGTCAAGTTATGTAGGTGAAATACCCTATAATAAGAGTGAATAGATATTTGAAACTTCTTGAAACGATAGTTTAGACCAAAAAGGCACTGTTCCGCGAACATGAATAGTGAAAATGATGCAGGAGCCAATTGCCCACGCTTATTTGCCGGAACCTTTACCCTACGTGCCGACTCTGTTTTTACGAACGTGGAAACTGAATTCCGCAATAAGCGAGTTATGTCAATGCACGTCGTGGAATGTGTATATTGAAACGGAACTCCGAAACAGAGCACAGTATACGTTCCAGCTGCGACGTCAACTGCTTCCTAAAGTTTCGAGTTACGACCTAAGCTGAAATCTGTTTGATCTTTCCGCCCGGAATGTGATAATTTATGAGTTATTAAACTGCGGATGTTTATGCAAATTTCCATTTTTACCAAATTTTAACGTTTTAACCACTGTACTACTACAGTGTCTTTCGTCTATGTCATCTTCTTGAAATTGTCAATGAAAGCATCTACTTTTGCAATTTATCATTCAGTTTTTTAAATATATTTTTGCATGGTATAACGGGTGGGATAATTGAGACCTGCAAAAAATATCTTTTCTTGAAAATGCTATAAACTCAAGCGCCACTAAAAACATTGAAAATATTTTTCATGACTCAATTTACCACAGACTCGAAGATCGATGCTTCTCCTTTGCAACTACCTCTTGACAATAATATGTATAAGGTGCACCACCTTTATACGATCAAATTGGTTCCACACTTTTTTTATTGTAAAGCAGCAAAAAATTGTACACTAACTTTTAGGGGGTCGTTGTGAAGTGTGAGCTTCAATCTTCAAGTTTATGACATACTCACAAGGGAACCCCGGTGACTGATAAACGTCGATTTTGATGAAACTTCACACAATTGTTCATTAGACATACCTAAGAATTTAACCACATTTCGTTCCTGTCCGTTTTTTATTTTAAGGGAGAAATCAACCCTTCTATCCTTTTAGGTAAGTGTCTATAAATCGTAAACCACAAAAGATATCAAAAAATGGTTGAAGCAAAAGTTATATCGTATCTAGGAGCAAACAAATTTGTCATAAATATTTATTACAAATCTTTTTTTTTTAATAAAAATTTTGAAAATGCTTTATTCAAAAAAAATTTCACACCGATTTATGACCCCATAGATACGATATAACTTTTACTTCAACCACTTTTTGAGACATTTTGCCGTTTGCGATTTGTAAGCACCTACATACATAGACGGGTCGGTTCTGATAAAAGGGTTGTGTAAACCTTCATCAAAATTTGCGTGTATCAGTCACCGGGGTTCCCTCGTCAGTCACGAAAAAAAATTTTCTAATGATTTTAGAAAATTTTTTATCTAGAGCATTTTCGAGACAAAACCTTCAGTTTCCCATTCCACATATCATGCAAAATATCTAGGAAGAAAATGAATGATGGATCGTGAAAATGAAACTTCAGTCTTTAATATGAGTCCAGGTTTATTGTTGTATGATACTTATTTACAAAATTATAACAATTTAAATACAGTCAAGTTGTCGAAAATCAGAAATTTATAGAAGCCTTTGTGGAGCCACTATAAATGGTTTTTATGGATAAGAAATTGTTGAAAATTTACGGAATTGTAAAAAGTAATATTTCATCAATTTTGGAGAATTTTGTTGATGAAGTGCAGAAAGATCTGTAGCCCGGTTACGGCAAACAATTCTTCGCACCCGGCATATCCCAATCGCTTGTATCGTAGAGCAACAGAAACAAATGGATTGGGATAGAAGCAATTGCGAGGAAAGAAATATGGAGTGGGATATCGATCAGCGAGATGGTTGAATCTATTTTCGTGCGTCGACGTGTTTTTTCAGAGCGTGTTCGTTCCATCGGCTTCCGCTCGAATCTCGATCTCGCTTCTCAAAGATCGACCGGCAACGGAAACATGAATACTGGCGCGCCGATGAAATCGTTCGAAAGCCCGGATGCCCCTCGTTTCGGAAACGAAACGCCGAACTATTCTTGAACTGTTCGTACGACGTTGACTGCCGCTGCTCGCGCTGTCCCAGACTTCCTTCCCTTCCGTCTCAACTTCGTCAGCAACCGCAAACTCTCTCGAACCTTTCCTTCCCTGTGTGTCCACTATACAGTGTACAGGTTGTGGATGCTTTTAGTCGATGTTGTTTGCATGCATCCGGCTCGTTCGTCCGTTGTTTGATAACCGGAAGTCGGAATGAATGGAATGTCGTCATATAATAAGCGAAATTTAACAATGAGTCGGACGTTGACCCAGGCCTTGCCACACGGGGTATTTTAGTACAGGGCAGCGAAAAATCTGTGGATTTTTGGAAAATGAGAATTCGTTTTTTAGTAACGGCGATTCGAATAGCGTAAAATTCAAGTGCTCCGAAAGTCGATGACGTAGAATCGGTTACCCCCACTATCGCGCTCCTCTATCGAGAGGGGAGTACGAGCTCGCCGTAAGGCAGGGGAATTGGCGGCCCGTGGGCCACACACTGTCTCTTTCCCCTGTTCTCAGTGCCTACCAGTGTCCCCCACCATTCGACTGGTATCCTATGAAAGAATAGCGTGCGGCCCGTGGGCCAGTTTTCCGACTCTGAAAATAAAGTCAAGCTAGGAGTGTTTCTGAGGAGTGGGAGATCAGAAAATTAACGGTGGGGGTCGCGCAGTGACGGCGGGGAAGAAGTTTCCCGGCTCTGGAAATACAGTCAAGCTAGGAGTGGTGTTGAAGAATGGGAGAAAATTAATGGTGGGGATTCGCAGCGGGGAAGAAGTTCCCCGACTCTGCCGTAAGGCAAGTAAGGCGAGCTCGTATTCCCCTCTCGCGCTGACCGGCCGGGTAGGGATAGCCGATTCTACGTCATCGACCCTCGGAGCACCAATTGCCCAGGACTGTCATACACTATCAAAAACATCAATAACGTTTTCGTTGGGATTATGCCGAGATTTCCTCGGCCGATTGACCTCAAGCTTCGTGTCTACCTGCAGCACACATGTTGCTGTTGATGATAGCAGAATTAATCCTTGGATGGCGATGCTTGGATCTATTTTGACCAAAAATATTAAAATTATCATTTAATATTAAATACTTACTAATTAATATTTAATATCATTTAATGAATAAGTATTTAAATCAATTGATAACTGAAACTATAAATGGCACTAGTAAATGGTGTAGTTGTCAAAATCATCCGCTGTCCGAGGATTGGGTCAAAATAATTTCTTGTTTCAATTTTGTGACTTTTTATAATAACAGAACGAAAATTTTAAAATTTTTATTTTTGTCAGATGCGCCTGGAATCATAGCTGCCATTTGGATGGCAGTATATTTTTGAGTACTCATGGATGTACTTGATTTGTATATAAACGTATACCAACCTTTAATTATAAAAAGTTGTGTAGGTTTACAGTAGAAAGTGTACTAAAATACCTCTTCAAAGGATGGGAGTCCTGTAAACTCATATATCAAGACGTTTTACACATCAGCTACTTTTTTGCACTAAAAGTATTGTCAAAATCTTATAAATTTTTCCGAAAGTCCTGTTTTAGCACATAGGATAATAATTTTTAGAGAATTTTTGTGCAAATATTGCTTGCTGTTTGTAAATATTGTTCCATATGTGGGTCCGATGAAATGTGTCCTGAAAATTGTGGGGCAGTGGGTCTCTCTACTTTGATGGTCAGAAAATGATACGATTTTTGAAGATTTTTTAAACAAAAAATTCTGTTTTTAAAACTAATAGACATTAGTAAGTTGAAACATTATAGGTATATTTATCGATTCTTAAAAAATTCAAAAAATTTTTGAAGCAGTGATTGCGTTCATAGACAAAAATTAATTTAAAGTTGAAAATCCCCCTAAAATAAAGTTTAAAATTAATTTATTATTAGAATCCCACTAAAATTAAATCTATTATAGGAATCTCTCTAAATTAGATTCTTTAATTGTTCTAAAATTAATTCAAATTTGAAAATCCATCTAAAATTAATTTTAACATTGCCAACTCATCCAACCACAACGTTTTTGATAAAAAAACATACAATTCTCTGGTAGCCTTAAAATGTACAATCTGACATGGGACAAGCACATTGATGTTTCATCAATAGTGGTGTAGCTATTGTTGGAACATGAATGAATAAAAAATAATAAAAAATGAAAACAATATAATAATTGAAAGGTAGAATTTTTATTTTTGTATTAAAGGCTACTAAATTTCTAATTTTGCTAATTTTTCTATAGCACTTTCAATTATATTTTTGAAATTTAAAAATTTTAGGAAAACGCAAAATTTCCGATTTTTTATAATCATTAAAGTAGAGAGATCTCTCGAAACAATTTAGCGTAACTTCAAATAATGATGCACAAAATGCAATCTTGAACTTTTAAGCACTTCGACGATATCTCTTTGGTATACATTGTTCCATGATATCGATTAAATCCTCCAATTGAAACTTTTTTCTTAAATTTCACTGTTTCAATTAACGTTGACATTTTTTGATTTATAGCAAGTTTTTATTGTCAACATGTTGTCAAAGTTAGTGATGGGATCTAGTGGCAGTGATATAACACTGTTCAACACATATTTGGACTTTTAACCTTCAATAGGTATTCATTATAAATACTTTAGAATCTTTATAAACCTTCTAGCAAGAAGGACAATTGCTGTGTCAATATTGATCCAGTATTTATCTCCACTACCAATGTCACATATTTGGCAAACAATGAATTTGAATAATTGAATTGAATAATTTGTCAAATACATTTAAATATTCACAATGTTGTTAATGTTAAACTATTTCACTTTATTCAAGAGAGAAGAATTTTATGGGAAATGCAACTGCATAACTATTACTCGTGAAATGTACAACGAGATTTACGCAACTATAACGAGCCACGAGAGACTACATATTCTATTTATACGACATATTTGCAATTGAAATAATGCATATGAATTTTACAGTAGACACTATTATCTACAATAGTACCTCTCATTATTCGACGTAAAACGGCATTAGGATTATGCTTCTCGAAATATTTCCAAACAATGTATTTCTCTAAAAATATCTTTAAAAACATGGTACACTCACAAAAACACAAAAAAAATAATGAAAACTAAATTGCAAAGCAGTAACCAAAGATCATCGTTCATGAAAACGATTAAGAAGTGTTGTACAAGGCGTGCATCTGATGGCGATTAAAAAATCCTGTGAAGGTCAATTTAACGGTTTTCTCAAGGTCATCACATTTTTTTTGCATATTAACATGTATTTTTCATAACGCGATGTGGTAATCGACGTCAAGACGAGTTCAACGACCTACACGCCACGACCTTGAAGTGACCTCGAAGGTGAAAAAGTCATTTCCAATTTGAAGAATGCAAAAATTATAAAACGAAAAGAGTAATATAGCCATATTTTATTAGATACTCAAAAAGCTGACGATACATTTTATGTTTTAAATTTTTATCTTCAATTACTTTGATTTTATGAAATTTTCGAGATTTCTGTTTTCGCAGTCAAAGTTTTAATCTCAAAATTTGCACTCGCTTGAAAAATGGCGTTTTTCATAAGCAAATAGATGAGAACAAGGTTTAAGAATATTAAGAAGTTCGAAAACAGTTGAACAGTGTTGTTACGAAAATTTTGAACAAACGCTTCGAGCGCCGTTCGATCCCATCGCTAGGCATTAGCATCCCGCGCGGGGTTAGAAGGATTAAAGGGAATATCATGAGCGATCGGCTTCTTACATTTCACGGACATCACGGGAACAATACATCGGCCCGATATTCCCGGGCTGTTGTTTGACGAACGAGCCGGAATAGCCGACCGATTCGTCGAACGGTGAAAGCGCGAGATAGATACAGAGAGTCCGTCGCTATTCATCGTTCAACGAACTTGGCCAAGGTAGTAGAAGGTAATAGAGTGCATGCGGGCCAATGTATTAATCAAGACAGCATTGTACTCGTCCACACACGGTTGCATGTCTGTGTGTACGCGTGTTTGTGCAGAGGACGAGTATCATGCGGTCGCTCGGGATAATTGAATATTTCTGATCCCCGGTAACCATCGGCCCGGGAAGCGTAAAATATCGTTCTTCTCGATTAAACTGTTTCAATATCGACGCCCGGTCATGCTCTTTGATCAGTCAATTATCCCGAGGTAGAAAGTCACACGAGGAAAATCACAGCGGTGAATTAATCTCCGTCTTTCTCTGCCCCGATCGTCGGCCATCGCAGATGGAAAATACTTGGTACTGCCATCCGGCGAACTGCACATCCGCGACGTTGGCCCCGAGGACGGATACAAGACCTACCAGTGCCGCACCAAGCATAGACTCACAGGCGAAACAAGACTGTCTGCTACCAAGGGACGACTCGTCATTACCGGTAAGTGACGAACACCAGCAAGCTGTTCTGACACATTCATTAACATCGAAACTACGATTCCGATTCGATCGAGTCCCCTCTGTTCTATGTACTTCTTTCTCGTGATTAACCCGGGAGTCCATTGCTGTCAGATAACATGTTCAACTAGACAAGAATCGGAATCGTGTTTCCCAGCTTCGAACCTGGACGAGAATTTCGTGTTCGAGTCATTTATGAAATTCTATTGTGATTGATGCCTTAATGACATTTCTTTTTAATCATTGTTTAAGTTGTGCCACGTTCAACTTGAAAGCTTCGACATTTAAACCCTCTCTGAATGTACAAAGCGCACCGTCTCGTGAATATCTGTCTGGGTTCGAAGCTATTGACCGAGGCAATTGATTCCCTGCGAGCCCGAGTGAAACGATTCAGGCACACAATGTTCGCGTCTAATTACCTTGTCAATCAAGTTATGCATCCTAACGGAGTACCTTGCAAAATCAATTGCTCTCGGCTAAGTAACCACGTCGACGTACGTGTGTAATCGCATAGTCCAACGAGCTTGATCGGGTCGTTGCAATTTGTCGAGGCATCCGATCGCGGAGGGACACTTTGATCACTTAGATTCTCCAATTAGAAAAATTGTTGGAAAACTATGAATAGAATGTCGGATCAAGCTCGTTGGCGAACCTGAATGCTGGGACAGGGTACCCCTGCGGGCACGCGCCACCGCCCGCCCATAATTGTTCACTCTTGGCATGATCGGTATCGGACGATTTCGATCTCGAAAGACTCTCGAGAGTCGTGTGAAAACGGAAATTGAACATTGAAAGCTAACGACAAGATTGCGCCGCGCCGACGCGTCGCGATGCGCGTTGCGGCGCCCTCACGCGATCTCCGGGCTCTGTCCTTCGCTCTCGCGTGGTAAGTTCAACGTCACTTCTCTACACACGGGACGTCCGAAGACGTTCCAGACACACTCTCGGCACACGTGGAATAGCACCTGCCGACTTTTAATGACACGTCGTCTCGCGAGCTCTCTCTCGACAGACCTGCGGAACAGTCTCGGGCTAGATCTAATTGCGAGAGTCACGCGGATCTCTCTCTGTCCGCGACGGGATTACAGGGTCGTTGAAGCGAATCCGGAAAAGTCAGTGGAAAGAGAGAAACCGGGCTAGGAAATTGTCAATATATTCTTTCGCCAGGTTATATAAAATAGTACTATCCCCTATTCTTCTTTTGAAGTTGTCTGCTCAACACAGCTTAATGCCAGACCGAAAGGGTATGTCATACACTATCCTCTTCCAACGAATGGTATTGCTGCTTGCCTGACCCCTTTTGCAGTTTTAGTTCGATATAAGACGACGATGTTTAGTTCGAAATAAGAAAATCACTATCCCCTCTTCTTCTTATGAAGTTGTCCGACTGACACCGCTTAAGACTTGTTTCCCACCCTACCCTTTCCCTTCTACGACGCTATTCCACCACACTTCATCCACAGCACGGTCACGTGATGTGTTTCGTCTCTGTCGTACACGTGTCACGTTACGTGACTAATCTAACAGTGGCAGAGAGAGGGTATTCCCCTCAATTTGAGTAAATTCGCCTGATCCGGCAACACTGCGCTTAATACCTGAACGAGTGAGTATGTCATATTCTATCCTTCTCCAACGAACAATATTGCTGTTCAGCCGACCACATTATATGTAGTTTGCCGCTACCTCTCGCCTTTCGCTAATTCTCTGTGTTCCCTGTCGGTCCTCTCGAGAATAAAGTAAAGACGCTTAGGTACCCTGATCTGAAATACGGTGTAAGCCGTTTCCGAGCCATCGTCTTATATCGGAATAAAACGGTATAAGAATGGAGTTAGTTGATGTAGACTAAGCTAGCTGCCACGTCTTTCTCGAACCCGCTGAAGGCTCGCTTCACCAAATCCATGTCCATTTTCGTCATCATCTCCGTGATGGTGGGCTTTAGGGTATCTTTGGTGTTGCGATGCTCTGCATTCACCTTTGCCTCGACTACGCCCCACCCATGATAGTCAAGAGGATTGCATCCAGGGCCACTGGGAGGCCAGTGACAACCTTTCGTAAATCCTGATTAATCTTTTCTTTCAATTCGATCGTGAATTCCGTGCTTCTTTTGCGATCAGAACAATTACTTTTCTTTTACACGGTGGTAATCACTCATTACGGATTTCCCGCCATCCCTGGGGGGAGAGATAGGCGGGGCTCCCCGTACCCCGGGCGACCGGTGGGCCGGGTACATCCGCTAACTTCACCACGGTGACCACCCCTAGGCTAAATGGGGAGGGGTCCAAGATCTCGAAACCTAACGCCACTGGCCTCCCTCCCACATCAGAACAATTCCTGTGAGTTATCTGGGATGCAGTTATCTCCTACCGTTTGTCAGAATTTCAGAATATCTTGGCTAGGTCGTAAACTTCCGGCTTCCTGTAGCCAAACCACGCAACGATTTCCGCTGGCGATTTTCCAGCACAGAGCGGTTCCAGTATCGACGCTCTTCGATCGCATTCTCTGCAGCGTCGCCAGACAGGGGAAATTGAGGGCAATACAGTTACCCCCTCTCTGCCACTACCGGGTGAGTCACGACGCAGACGCAACGCGAATTTGGGTGCGCGCACACGTCACGTTCGTAGAACGGGAGAGTGGGAGAAAAGTCTCAATCTGGTGACACTGATTCTCGTTTCGCGCCTAACATTTTGCCCACTTTGTTTACTCATTGGTCGCTTCTATAGAGTGTTAGCTTATCAACAATTGCTTTGTTTATACTCGCCTTACGTACAGTTCGTACGCCACAAGAAGTCTCCTAGCAGGAATTCGACAACAAACCGTCCGATTCGGTCATTCCACACGAACTTTCGGTTCTAGCCGAATTATTGGCTAAAGTGTGTGACGTCAAAGATAACCATTGGCTGCGAGCGAGGACCCCCTTTGCCCCTCAGCCGTCTCGAGGGACTTCTTGTGGCGTACGGACAGTATATCTTGTTTATGACTGCTCGAGAAAATTCCGGATTTATCTCGACGGCCCTGTATTTGATCGAGGATTCGCATCGATTCGCGTGGTTGGAGGATGCTCGATGGCGTCGAGAGATTCGCACGATGTCCGCCGAGACATGGTAACGAGAATCGTAGAGGGTCCGAGCAGGGGACCCACATGCTCATGCACCACGGACCCCGCAGTCACAGACCATTCGTTGTGAAACAGAACCCGTGGGAAGCGTACGGCCAAAGTTTCCTACGATGGACAACATAAACGGACTTTCGACGGAGTCGAAAGCCACTTTGCCACTTCTGTGCCCCGCCCAAGGATTCCCGGTACCGGTTCATAGGTACGATATCTCTAATCACTGGCAAGTGGAATGAACGAATCGCAACGCACGATCACTGAGCAAAGGGGTTCCAAGCTGGGTGGGTGCCAGAGATTATTATTGTTTATTATGTTCGGAGGTGGGAAGGAAATTTTTTTAATTACTCTGCAAGTATGAGGAGCTGCAGTTTCTGATGTTGCCGTCGTGATCGGAGGTGATTCAGTGTATGCTGAGAGATCTTTCAGGTGCGGATTATGGAATGGGTAAATTTAGAATTCGATGACGTTGATTATTCTTCATGTCTATATGCGATACAGGCAGATATAATTCATAGTCAGGATTTTGTGCGTTTATTAGAAAATTTAGTACATCCGGTGCAAAACTGTGGGTATAAATATTTAAATAATTTACAAATGTTGTTGTACTATTTTAAATTCATTAATGTCGAGTGTGATTCGATATTGTGAAATTTTCAGTTTATACATATACATTATATTTTTCACTTAGACACGAAACATTTAGCTATTTGCAATATACATAATAAAAAATTGTTTAAAATTAGTACCATTTAAGAGACTGCTTTTTGAAGTATACATTTTTTAAACAAATGGCAAACATTTCATGATTTTCTCGTTGAAGGTCACGTGAAGGTCAACATATCGCACATTGGTTGAATTTGTTCTTTTATGAGCTACAAGACTGTTGTAATGAAAATATGTATAAAATGGTGAAATTAATATATTATAGACCCTGTATCTTAGTTAGAATTAATGCAATCAGTTTTCAGTCTGCATAAAAATCCGTAATCTAGTGATAAAGTAATCACGACTAAAACACACAAGGGTTAACAAATTCAAATCAAAAGAGGTGGTAGTCGGAATGTCCCCCTCAGGGGTTACCTGTTCTCAAGTATCTTCAACCTGCCGTCTATGAGCGTTGGCTCGTGTATCCTCTAGAACCCGTGGGCAGCGTTCGTCCGAAGATTCCTTCGACGGACGACATTCGCGGATTCAGGACGTCGGTGAACGGATCTCAGGCTTTGATTTGTCCGGCACAGGGGTTCCCCGTTCCCTCAAACAGGTAGAGAAACGATTGTAATCAAAGAAACAAAACGCGAGAGTTTGCTACTAGCCATGTACAGTTGAACCTCGATAACTCGGTTATTTTTTTAATTCCCTTCCAATTCACCCCGAGGATCTTCCCTTGAAATTCGAATTACCGAGGTTCGACTGTATTATCAGTGGCTGGAAACAGAAGTTCCTATTTGATTGCATAATCAGAGCCAGTCGGCAGCGTGAGGCCGAAATTCCCGACCATCGATGACTCCAGGAGTTTCCGAACAGTCAAGGACGGCTCGGTTCCCCTTCTCTGTCCCGCTCAGGGGTTCCCTAGCCTCGTGTTCAAGTAAGTTCTACCTCGTTACGAACTACGGTTTTACGTTACACATTTTTTCCATACTTCTTCCGGACACCCGAAACGCAGAGCCTGTGTGAAGCGTCCGGCCGAAATTTCCTTCCGTCAGCAACATTAATCTTAGAAATCCCAAGCCTCGAACTGTTATGTAAATTTGGGCTTCTGGAACCCACATTTCTTTTTATACAGGGAGTCCTAAAAATGTTGTATTTCCTTGAAAGTGTTGATTCCTGAGGTTATTTGAAATAACTTTTTCCTTTGCCAAAATGTTCTCCGTGTCATTGTTAAGAAGTTATTAACAAAAAACACGGACCAATCAGAACGCAACTACAGTGGGCGGATTCTGCCTCGGCCAATGTCAACGTCACGCTTGGCGGGACCAATCGCCGAGTCGGAATCCGCGTATCTGAACGTCGAATTTTCGTTTGTTAAACTCGTTTTACTAAACAATCTCGATAAATCGAAGCCGATATACAGTGTTATTTCCGTAACTGTCGCAGAGGTCTCTACCGTAACTGTTTAAAATCCCCACCTCTGGGGGCGGGGGGGTTCCTCTTGGAATCATTCAAGGGGTAAAAATGCTCGACGACCGAGCCTGCGAGGGGTAGAGTATCGGTGAGACTCACACTAGTGCAAGCGAAGCAAAAGATTGCAACTTTTTTAATTTATGATTTTTGCTTTTATGAAATTTCTACCATCGTATTCGTCTCGTTTTCTTAATTAAAATGACACCAAACGCAATATAGGTATGATCATAATTACTTGTGTAACAAGCGATTCAAGTTTCGGACTTTACATTTACGGTAGTGGTGCACGAATTCTTAACTTCGCTTATTACACAAGTAATTATGATGGTAACTATATCGAGTTTGGTGCAATTTTATTTAGAAAAACGAGACAAATACGATGATAAAAGTTTCATTAGCAAAAATCCAAAAAGGAGGAATTTCGATTTTTTAATTTACAAGGCTGAGCTGGCACGAGTCCTTTGATGTTTGCCGAACACCCGAACCTCAGCCCCTCTTTCTTTTTCAATCGCTATCCTGCTCTAAGTTTGACACATTATAAAGAATGTAGCACCTCTACTATAACTGTCACTTGGCAGACCCGACGATGCGACAGTTACGGAGATACTACTATAACTCAAGGATCTTCCCTTGAAATTCGAATTACCGAGGTTCGACTGTATTATCAGTGGCTGGAAACAGAAGTTCCTGTTTGATTGCATGATCAGAGCCAGTCGGCAGCGTGAGGCCGAAATTCCCGACCATCGCTGACTCCTGGAGTTTCCGAACGGTCAAGGACGGCTCGGTTACCCTTCTCTGTCCCGCTCAGGGGTTCCCTAGCCTCGTGTTCAAGTAAGTTCTACCTCGTTACGAACTACGGTTCTACGTTACACTTTTTTTCCATACATATTCCGGACACCCTAAACGCAGAGCCTGTGGGAAGCGTTCGGCCGAAATTTCCTTCCGTCAGCAACATTAATGGTCTGACAGTCGTTAGGGACGGGATACTGCCCCTACTTTGTCCTGCACAGGGATTTCCGGTGCCGAGTCATAGGTACGATCTTGATACAGATTTTACAAAGGATAATGAATCTCTTCTGAGAAATTCAGAATTTCTTCTAATGGAAATTCATGGTTCAGATGACTGGTGCTTTTCACATGAAATTCAATGTAACAGAGGGTTGTCAACGACAGAAATAATTAATTTTCTGAATGTGTTATGCACTGGATAATCGGATGATGGTACGAATCCGTAAATATTAGCTACATAATTTATAATTAATATTATGATAAAATTTATAATACGAATAATAGCTACGTAACATAACATATTACACGATATATGTATATCAGGGTCGGGCAATTTCCCGTCTGTTGCTGCACGACTCCCACTACCAGTGTACTGGTTCCCCCACTATCAATTATTTCATGTTGCTCCTACTATGCTTTGCTTCGCGTGACTGCGTGGATACAGCCTTCTATATGTATATGTATACACTCCTCATCTCCCCAACCTGCTCCTACACTTCACAGGAGTGGGGAGGACCAAGGAGTAGGGAGAGGCTTAGGTCTACGGCTCGCGAGCCGCAAGATTCCCAAGCATGATGTACATTACCAGAAATTATAATAATTATCCACGTAAACAATAATGATTTTTACCGCCAGACAGACGTTTTTTAACGTCTGGGTTATATTTGAGTTAGTTCAATTTTCACCGCCAAATCGAGCTTCTTCGCCACTCGTGGGTACCACAAGTGGAGAGAACATTCGTTTTCTTAGATACTACGGTTTCCGTTTTTTTAGATCAAGGCTTCACTGTATACCGGTATAAGTCAATCTTAATTAAACAATTCGCTTGTGTATTGTATAAAATTCTGTTGTGTGCTTTAATTTTCACATGCAGATATTTTTTATATTTTTCTGAGTCCGTAGATGTCATTTTGCCACTGCAATGCGTATCTGGAGTTTTTTTTATAACAAACGCAAAACATTACTTTACTCGAATGTACGTGATTTACGCCACTATGACTCTCAGCCCGGCATTTATCGACAGCACAGTCCTAGAAACGGACTCCGACGCGGAGCCGGTTATTAAAGCATTGCGGCATTCCATGGTTAACTTCGTTTCCCTGATGTTTCAATTCCTCAATCAAAGCCGCTCTGGTTCGTCAAAGCCGAACTATCTGACCATTGAAGATGACACAATGACGCGGTCCGCCCAAGGGGTTCCCTGTCCCTGCGCGCTACCAAGTCGACAGCGAGATCACGGATCGGAGAGACGCAGTCCGCGACTGCTTTCAACCGGCAAATGATTCGCAGAACCCGTGGCGAGCTCGCGTCCGAAACTCTCCAGCACGATCAACTTGATTGGACTCGCGACGAGGGCGAACTGGAGTTTGCCGCTTTTCTGCCCCGCCCAAGGATTTCCTGTTCCGTCCTATAGGTAGGGTGGAAATTCGATGATGTTCCAAGTTGACGCGATTACGGTTAAGAATCCGGGCCTGTTAGTTTCCGAAAGCTTATTAGTCACGTCGACGTTGCGCCCCGGCGCGGCGCGGCGACCAAACGCCCCGCGCCAAACAAACTTGGTTACCCAAACAATAGGCGAACTTTCTTGCCGGCCCGCGCATAGTGATTATTCCGACGCGGAACGCTGATGATCCATAAAGCTTTGCTGTTCATCTCCCGTTTTGGTAGAGCGACCTAAATTGTTTTATTGCATACACCTGGTCGCGTTCTGAACTTCGATAGCGCGAGTTAGACCTGGCTACGTGGTCTAGATTAGGGTACTCGCAAGTAGGCACTTCGGTAAAATCTGAAAAATTGCACATTTTCCTATGGTACGTCAAATTTAGCTCTATAATACTGTCTTTTGCAAGCAACGTAATGACGTGGATGTATTGTTTTTGTCTTGGCGCTATTTTATTAGTAATGAAGGTGACCTTCAATTTTTTAAATAGGATGCTATATATTTTTTGTATCATATGAAAACGTGTATCAAGACAAAGTCTTTCGTATACGACGCAATGAGCTTCAAGGTCATACAAGGTCAGAAAAGGAAGAAACATTTTGAATCGTAGAGACTCGTCTATCTTCGATGGCGTAAGCCATCGTGTCATCGATTTACGACCCTCGTTGACTAAGTAAGAATAGTCACAGAACGGATTCGCGGGAAAACATTGACGTCTTCAAACCCCAGCGGGTCCCCTGTCCCCGTTTCCTGGAACATCGGGTGCAAATGTGGCGCTGTCGATCCTTACACGCTTCTTTCCCCCGGGACTTCCCGCAGAACCTGTGGGGAGCGTGCGACCGAAGTTCCCAACGATGGATAACTCTCGAGGATTCGTTTCCGGTCGTGGGGAGAGGATCACGCTGCTGTGTCCTGCACAAGGGTTCCCAGTACCTTCACATAGGTGGGCTAACTATGACGTACAGTGGTGTCTTGATAACTCACGCGTTTCAGTTAGCGTTTATTATTATTACCTGTTAGGACTGGACTACAATATTTCGAACATGTGTATAGATCAGGCGACCTTGAGAACATACTTCAAGGTCATTGAAATCTGAGAGGAGGTAGCACATCGACAAGTGGATTTACCAGTTAAGTTTATTGCGAACGATCACCTTGACAACATATCTGAACCTCATTGAAATCCGAGGGGAGGACCCCTTTCTACAAGTTCACTCTCGCTTTATCTGTCCAAGTCTTTGAAAAGTGTGATAAACTCTGGTCGACGGTCTACGACGCAGTTATGTGTCAAGTTGTCAGCTTGCCTGCGACAGTTATCGAGGCAAGATTCACCTATCGCTGAAGGTGTGATCATCGATTATCTCGGGGACCAGTGTTTACCCTGTCCCTCCGTTCAACATTCGCGAATACAAACCCAATGATCACGTCTATAAGTCGCGTTTCTTCTCTTCAGAACCTGTCTCGAGCGCGAAACCGAAATTCCAGATGACGGAAAACTCGCGCACGTACACGGTCCACTGCGACCAGCCGCTCACTTTGATGTGTCCGGCTCAGGCTTTCCCCGTTCCAGCTTTCAGGTACACAGAGTGGAGAATTTTTAAGAATAGACTCGCTCGAGGAAGATAGACGCGAATCGATATTCGACTTATCAAAGAAACCAAGGACGCGAAAGGGAACGCCATCAGCGATAGCTGACGCGACTCTATTTCTCGACATCTACTTCTTGCATAGGTAGACCGTCTCGTAACTCCTTTTCGGAGGCACTCGTTCGAGGACCAAAAAATTGGATTTTTTGTGCGTGGTCACTTCTTGCAGTGATTGTAGATAATGCCCGTGAAAGAATTTTCGAGATGGGCTGGAAATAATAGGAGCTAGATGGAATTGAAGCTGTCAGAGTTAGACTACAGTGGTCTAGGATTCGATCGGTGACTATCTCTAAAATTCTTCAATATATATACAATAGAATTGTGTTTGAATAGTGACCACTTTGGAAGGATTTGACATATTTTCTTTATTTCTTAAATGAAGTTTTAACCTTTGCTGAATTTGTAGAGAAGGGTCAGATTTCAATGACCTTGAACTATCTTTTCAAGGTCACCATTCTGAACAACATTTCTGTGTAAAGTTTTTGTCGGTCAGCTATAGTTTACGAGATAATTGCAAAGAATCTTTACTTGGGATGATGACCTTGACTTCACTTTTCTACAAGTTCACTAATAACTCTTTCACTTCATTGTAATTGTACTATTCATTTTGGCATAAACTACTTCTTCGTAACAGTTCGTGATTAAAAAATCACCCAGTTAAAAGGTCAAAAATTGTTAAATCCTCTCATGAGCATTTATCATTTGATGAGCGTTGTTGACGTTTTTTGGTCTTGATACTGAAGATAACAACGAAAATTTAAATTTGTTAATTTGGAAATTGGGTCCCGAGTATCCTTTGGAAATAATATATATTTTTAGGGAAGGCTTCGAATCCTTTTGAAAAATAATGAGGGTTCTGGGCACAACTATTGGGTAGGGAATTTTTCATGCATCTGAGCTTGTTTGACATAAAACATTTTTTTTTAAATAGGTTGATTTAAGTTAAACTAAGTTCATTTGGCTTATGAATAAGTTTTATAATATAAATCGGAATTGTAAAAATTAGGCAACACTGATTACTAGTTTGGAGCATAGAAATCCTCAAGAAAACTGAAATTTTTATCTCTAAAACGTTCATCGTAAATAATTTCTACGACCTTGTGAAAGTTGGCATTAATAAATTCATCCACCATTTTACGGAAGAAGTGTCTAACAAGTTTTAAAATATTAGAGGTCCAATATTCGCGCGAAAGCAATACATCATCAATGGAAAAATTCCGCGTCTCCAATTAAATCTTGAAATGTGAATATTCATTCGCTTCAACGTTATGATATAGATCGTGTTTAAAGATGTTGTTTCGAAATAAACAACTTCAAAGTTCGGAGTACATACATCTTCATCTAATATATGCCAGATTCTCGGCTCGTATAGTATGTCCTCTCTAGCTATATCTTATCCATCTTTTTCTCTACTCTTCGCACTAGCCTCTTTCATTACTGCCGTTACTTGAACGTCTGCAGCTGTTTCTCCTTAACATAGCCCATAAATTTTCTCTCGTTCTCTAGCATGTGATATTTATTAGGAGAAAATATACTTCGTGTTATACAGGGTATTTTATCCGACTTGACCATCTTAAATATCTCGAAAAGAGTATTTCCACAAATTTTCTCGAGGTCACTTTTTTCCGAGAGTTTAAGGTCATCGAAGTTTTTTAAAATAGGATTACATATTTTGATTACAACAGTCTTATAGCTCATAAGAAAACAAACTCAACGATGTGCGATATGTTGACCTTCACGTGACCTTTAACGAGAAAATCATAACGGCACTTGGTGGTGCGATGACGCTGCAGGTATTTCATCCATCTTGACCATCTTAAATATCTCGAAAAAAGTATTTGCAAAAAATTTTCTCGAGATCACTTTTTTCCGAGATTTCAAAGTCATCGAAGTTTTTTAAAATGGGATTACATATTTTGATTACAACAGTCTTATAGCTCATAAGAAAACAAACTCAACGATGTGCGATATGTTGACCTTCACGTGACCTTTAACGAGAAAATCATAACGGCACTTGGTGGTGCGATGACGCTGCAACGTCCTGCCCAAGGGTTTCCCGTCCGTCGGTGCCAGAGTCGCCAGATCAGGTGAATTTACTCGAATTGAAAAAAGGTTACCCTCTCTTTGCCAGTACTAAATTAGTTACGTGACATTGTGACAGATGCACGCCACGTGGCCGGGTCGTGGCGGAAGTGTGGGAGAATATCGTCGTAGAAGGGGAAGGTAGAATGGGTAGACAAGTCTTAATCTGGCGACACTGCGTACAGGTAACTAGCTTTATTTCACGAATCGCGTGATTTTATCGTCAGAGCCAGCATCCAGTGCTCGACCCCAAATATCTGGACCGACCGACCTTCTACGATTCAGTGCATCTTCCTTGACGAGTGTCACCCTACTCTGTCCTGCGCAAGGATTTCCGGTTCCTGTTTATAGGTAGGCAGCCAGTCAAAAGTCACCCTTGTGAGACAGAAATTGTTTAGACACCTGGACTTCGGGGGGTATTGCCGTTTGACTGATCATATTTTGGGAACGTATTCTAAGAAAACCATTAGGACATTTACCTGGTATTTTGGATAGGTAGAGATATTCAACCGTCAAGTGTCGCTCAGTATTTTTGTAAACAATGCTATCAAATATTTACAGAGACAGCTGACTGTGCACATGTTGGAAAAACGTAAAAAATATTGTTGTGTTTGATATATGTATATTTTCTCACCAAACCTGGCACTTCAAATAAAAGAGTCAAAGTTTAGTTTGATCCTCACGAATAACTCCATGGCTGATACTTCAATGAAGGATAAAATAAAAATTGCTGAAATAGTGCAGCTTGAAACGAAACGGTTCGATATTTATTGAAAATTTTTACGGTTTATGCTTCCGTTATTATTCTGACTACGATACCCAACACTTAGCTTTAATAAATCCTCGGCCGTTGAGTTTTTATAAATAGTAAGTTCTCCAATTGCTTTGAACTTCAACTATTAAAGTGAAATGTTAACGATCTTATCGAATTGATTAAACAAATATAATGATTTCACTATATCTATAAGAAACAACATTTTTAATAATGCTATTTATTTTCACAGTCCTATAAGCCGTATATAGACTATGATGATTTTACATAAAATAATTATACATACATATATAGTATACGGCTACTCAAAAAGGGGCACCGTTAAAGGGCTAATATTACTAAAAATATTGAAGTTTCTTAAAAGAAAACTATTTCTATCTGCTCTTAAGAAACTCATTGTTATCTTGTAAAAATTATTTAATCGGACAGCGAATGTGTTAATATACACATATGTATATGCTCAGGTACAAAGAAAATATAGAAAGATAAGGTCTGGATGCTTCAGAATTAGCCTTAAAAATTAAGAATTAAACCTTATAACTCAGAAACCATTAAAAAATAGAATAGATCGACCCGTCAAACGGTAACACCCCCGAGTTTCGAGGTTGCCAAGGTCCCGAAATGGTTCTACCATTCCAACTGAAAGTAGTCCCAAGGTTCCAGCCATAGGGCCAGTCTACGGGGGTCTAGAAACGGTCTGTAAGTTAAATGCGGTACCGAAGGGCGATTGTTCAGCTATGCATAGATGCTGTATTGACATAGCTAGCACATCTACGAGCCTGTATGGCAAAGGGGAGTCCCTATTCCAGCATATTCAAAGACTCTTGCCAGCGTCCTCTTTACGCACGACCTTCGAGCCGTACGTCTCGCGTTCTGTTTTTAGAACCCGCCTCGAGCAGCAAGCCACAGTTTCCATCTGTGAACGACGTCGGATTACGCGTAACGAAAGGCACGGGCTTTTCGTTGCTTTGTCCTGCACAGGCGTATCCAGTCGCCACGTTTAGGTAGGTCGATATATCCGTCGCTTCGGCTTCTCTCTGCAACCCGGTGAAAAATAAACGAGTCTCTCTCTCTCTCTCTCTCTCTCTCTCTCTTACTCTCTTTTACTTTCTCTCTTATTCCATGTTTCACCCTGTCCCAGTATATTAGGCGCGCGGTCCAACTAGAATTCCTGGATACCCTCCTCGAAACTGAAAGCGAGCGCCGAGGCGTCTCACGACACACTCGAGGAGCCGAGCTCACTTTCTTCCAGCTTGTTACGTCGGTCATAGTTAGTTACTGGATAGCAACATCATTTTCCTTATAGAACCAGTCGGCTTCGGCAAGCCTAAGTTCGCGACCATGGACAAGAGCCGAACGTTCGAAGTCCCGGAAGCACAGGGCGTTCCGGTTCTGTGTCCCGCACAGGCGTATCCTGTCCCAGTCTTCAAGTAAGTCCGGAAGGCACGTAGGACCCTCTTTGAATGATCCCTTCTTGAGGATGGACCCTCGTTTCTCGGCATTGTTCCACGCTATTGGGTGTGAGCCTTTTCCAAAGTGAAATTGTACCTCCTATCGGAGTGTAAATATTTTTGCTAGCATTGCAGCTGACTTCATTAGGAGTCTACAGACGCATCGACGTTGATGTCGTGTGTCAATAGATGTGCTCCTTATATGGCCTGTGTTTATTGTACTGGAACATTGATCGGCTAATCATAATTCTCCAGGTGGATTCAGAGAATGGCCTTCAACTCTGCTGTCAGGCTATTTCATAATTTCTATTGCTTCCTTATATGTATTTCCATTGGAGACCAGTGATCCTTGTGTATCCAAAATTTGCTTTTATCAGAACTGATGAAGTGTATTATGCATTGCTGCTGGAAAGGTAGAAAATTGTTACTGTTTGAATGAAGGTAATCCTTTATGGACGAGAGTTTTTTTCTAAACATTAAATATATTTTTCTTAACTTTTAATTACTCGCTTATGTAGTGCTTACAATCTCAAAACATTAAATTTAGTGTTTAAAGCATAAACAAACGTGTCGACTACACAAGCAAATATCTATTTGGCATTAAAGTAGTTATTTTATTGAATAAAAATTTATTTATGTTGGTGTCATATAAAGTTCCATGTAACCAGTTATGTAGAAAATGGATTACGAGTAACTGATAACGGTTTCGGGACATTCGTATCGATCAACGTCGCACACAACGAAAAAAGAAAACTATGTAGAACACCGTATAGGTTAGGTCCGCACGATCATTATCGATCGATAATCGATTTCCTCATCGTGCGGATCACACATAATTAGACAAATTTTTACTAATATTACAATAAAACAACTTCTGAAATTATTAGTTAAATGAACATTATAGTTCTTTCTTTACATTCAGTTCATTGTATTAAAAAACCTATTAACAGAATTCTGGTAGATAAAGTGTTAAATTATTTGTTCGCAACTTTAGAGGTTGGGTACGTGAGTTTAATGTCGTTAACAATCATTTTCAAAAGATTAATTATTATTTTCTTGTAAATTACAAACGTTTTTAACCACTACTTAGGGTAAAAACCTATTTTCTGGATGAAATTTTATAATCTCCGTTATGTTTATGATAAAGATACGGAACTAACAAGGTTTTCAATTACCATAAAACATGCTATGATTTGCATCGGCAACGCTTGGTTATCGCGTGACGCTGCAACAGGAATTTTCTTGTACCTACGTTAAAAAAGGTTGTTGTCGGTTACTTAACACATAATGCGCCTGGATGATGCTATAGTATTTGATTTAAAAATTATACACAAAATAGTATGCATATGTATACTGATTTTTATTTATGTCTCATTGATTTGCGAAACATTTCCTCTATTTTCACCGATTCACAAATATAAAAAATTAAAAATGACTGATTTAGATCAGCGGCCTGCCGTTAATTTTGGGGCCCTGGGCTAACACTGTGTTTGGGGGCCTACCCAATTAATCCAAATTAACTCAAGTACCAAAAATTTTTGTATAATTTATTTTTTCTTAAGTTTTTAATTAAAATTGTTTTTATCTTTATTTTTTTACCGTGAAGATTTTACCATTTAGATGATTAATTGCCGTACAAATTGTTGTTATAGAAATAAAACGATATAATAAGTTGGACACGTTTGCTTTAATAATTATTTATCGAAAATTAAGTAAGTGTATGATCATCGAAATATTGGCCTGACTTCGTTGTAATTGTTTTATACAATATTTGCATTGCACACATTATCTTGTATAATTTTTCATCTAAAATCGTTTTACTTTTCAATAGGGTCTAGATCGAGTAATGAAGATAGTTACTACATTGTTTCTAATAATCCTTCGATTTCTTCTGATCTAAAATGGTCATTTGTTTAAGGTCCTTGTCCTGTTGTAAAATTGATGCTAAATCCTGTCGCTAAAAATACCAAAAAATGACGAAGGTTACTGTTTTCTTGTTTCGTTTTTAAATTGACTACCTGATCAATTAAATTGATTATCTAATCAACGCTCCAGTGCACTGAACACACGGTGTACGTATAGGTTGAATCACCTTTGTGAGATGGAAACTGAAAATATCTTCGCTATTTATAATCGTATTAAAAAAGCTCTTCAGGATAAAATTATATTCTTTTAAAAGTGACAAGTGAAACATCTCTTACCAGTTAAGTACATAGTGCAAAATTGAGTTAGGTAAAAATGAATGATAGTTTATGAAAGTAGAAGTCTCAAGCTTTAAAATGATGTATTGTCGTATCATAGTATTTAGCGAAATTATTACAATTTAAATATCGACAACTTCGCAAATCGGAAAAGTGTTCAAATACTTTTTGGATCCACTGTATATCCATTTTTCTTGGGTTATATGTGAAGGGAGTGGCGTGGTTTCGGGTACAAACAATATTTATAGTATACTTGAACTTATTACAATTGAAAAACAAAACAAATTATTCGTGGAACCATTTTAACCTATCATATAACATAAATGGTGTGTATTTCTTTTCTTGAATACAATACACCAATGCACAAAAGATTCCGACTGTGCCCGACAGGTGACGATCCTACGTAGTGTTGCCAACTTAGATTTTTGAAAGTCCGTATAGAAGATCTAAAAATTCCGTAGATTTTCCCTTAGAAAATACATAGGACTACGGATTTTTTAGAACTGTAAGTTACAAGGCGAGCTGATTCATGGTGATTTAAAACAATTTTTTTCTCAGCGAAAATATTCGTGGAATATCCGTGGAAAAGATTCGTGGCGACAGATGTCGTTACAATAAAAATATTCAATTGCTGATCATATTATCATGAATGAAATAGTTATGTACTAAAAGAAGGAAAAAAAGAGATCATAAAAATCCGTAGATTTTGGTTTGAAATCCGTAGGCAAGATGAAAAATTCGTAGTTTTACGGACAAAATCCGTAGAGTTGGCAATACTGATCCTACGGGACGTACGCTGTTAGGTGAAAACCCTGTACATATGATGGAGCAAAGGAATGCGATCTCATACATTTCGATCACATAATTACCAACGAAAATATCAGTACGCATTCGTTGATGATGAGATAAATTATCCCCATACACCTATAAAAAGACCTTATTCATAGTGTCTTAAAAGAAATCGCAAAAATGGTCTTATTTTTAGCGTTCCAAATCGGGCCGCTCTCTCAAAATACGGTGCACAAGTTCATCCTGACTTTTTCCTACGATCATAAATAAGGGAGATATTTTCACTTTCCATGTTAGGTGACTCACCTCGCGCAAGGAGTAGGTATATTTCTAGCCAGCCGCAATGCAGGTCGGCCGTCTAGATGAGGATCCTTTGTACACGGCTTACGCCCTGAAAGCTCGTATGTACAATAACTCTGCGACCCGAGTCGCGAAAGCCTGAAACACCTCTTTGGTTTCTCGTGTGACGCAGAACCGGTGTCAAGCTCTAAACCGAAATTAACCGCGCTGGACGTGAAATCGACGAATCCGAGAGCGATGCTCGGTACCATTACCGCCCTACTGTGTCCCGTTCAAGGATTCCCCGTGCCAGCATTCAGGTAAATTCGTGGATTCCATGGATTCCATACCTTGCGCCACGAGACGGTGCACTATCGCTGGTAGGTAATTTGGCTAGAGTCGCGATTCACCTCGGGTACAACGAGCAGCCAATGAAACAGCCTTTGTCCCGGCGACGGAGCAGTTCTTCCGCCAGCGTGAATAGTTTAATCGATATCACCTCCAGCCGGTCTTTCTTTTCCCTGAATTCGATGGTATCGCGATCCAATTGACCCGGAGTGCCAGCGAATCGATGCCGGCAATTAGCCGATCGTTATCGGAGGCCCTGTCCCAGTCACTCGGAGCAGACGTTAAAGCGAGGTTGGCTTCTTCTTCTTCTCGCAGAACCAGTGGGCAGCACCAAACCGAAATTCCCTATGACGGAAACCTCACGCACTTATACTGCTCATACTGTGCGACCGACCATGCCCTTGACACTGGCCTGCCCGGCGCAGGCGTTTCCGGTTCCAGCCTTCAGGTACTCAAAAAGCCTCATCCGATCGGAATAGCTTAGACCAGGCCTGGGCACGATCGGGTCCCCTCAAACGCTTGCTTCCCTCGTCAACCTCTCTTTCATGCAACGCGCACCTTCGTTGCGTTCGCTGGTGCCTCGTGACTTCGTTGCCTCACTGTATGTACCCTCGTAACTACTGGTGACAGGCGTAGCGCGTCCTTTCTCCATGGCAACGGCGTTTGCTCGAAGGGGACAGTGGGAGCTATGATGAGGACGGTTTTGCCTTAATTGAGGCAAACGTGCCCAGGCCAGTGTCGCCAGATCAGGGGAATTGACTCGAATTGAGGGGAATACAGTTACCCCTTTCTCTGCCAATACCGGATTAGTCATGTAACATTGTGACGTGGACAAATATTCCCCTCAATTTCCCCGGTCTGGCGACACTGGTCAGGAGCTGATCAGCTACTGTCTGTCCGCCAGATGATGGTTAGGCAAAGTGGTTAAATTCTCCCTCCTCATCCTGACTCCCCTACCATCGCACTACTGTTGCTATTGACTGAAGACAATGACGAAGAACGACAGACAGGGATATGGAGACAGAGTGAAATGAGTTCACAGGCTTCAGTCATCGTCATCGTCTTCGCCCACTAGCGATAGTAGAACAGCCTAGATAGAGTGAGACCCGGGCTTGTGCCTGGTAGCTTATTTTCCCTAAAATCCTACAATAGACTTCGACTTGGTCAGCTTCAAGAATTCTGTCATTTTATTTTATCCGTCAGAACCGGTGTCCAGCGCTAAACCGAAATTCCCCGTGACGGAAAATTCGCGCATCCTCACAACGTTCAGTGTGCGACCTTCTCAGCCCTTGACACTGTCTTGTCCGGCACAGGCGTTCCCGGTTCCAGCCTTCAGGTACTCTGCAAGCTACTCGTCAATCTCCTTTCCCATTGAAACAGCTACGACGCAAATTATAGAGCTATCAGTTCTCATAGACTTGGTCTTGATCAGCTCCAAAAAGCCTGCCATTTGATTTTGTTCGTCAGAACCGGTGTCCAGCACTAAACCGAAATTGTCCGTGACGGAAAATTCACGCATGCTGATGACGTACACTGTGCGACCATCTCAACCCTTGACACTACCTTGTCCGGCACAGGCGTTTCCGGTTCCAACGTTCAGGTACTTAAACAGCTAGACTTGAATCTTTGTCAGCCCTCGACACTGTCTTGCCCAGCGCTAGCGTTTCCGGTTCCAGCGTTCAGGTAGTCAACAAGCCACACTTTCATCTCGTCGTTGATCGAATAGATTCGACGAATATCGGAGGGCACAGAGCATACAATTTTCATAGACTCCATCAGGGTAAAATTCCTATTTAGGGAACCCAGCTCCAATGATATTCAGCTTGAAGTATGTTGTCAAGGTCATTATTCTGAACGACTTTTTCCTGTACGCGTATTTGTCGGATTACTGAGCTGACGATCATCATTTTGAACTGTGTAATTTTATCGAGATATAAGAATTTAGAATGACAGCGTTACCCTTGATTGGGCCAATATTTTTAAGGTTCAAGGCATCTCAAGGTCGAAGTATAGTAGGTCGTTGATCGTCTTGACATCAAGAAAAATCAATTACTTTGGAAATTTTTTATATTGCGATTCGTAGCTGAGTAAGAACGTCTTGACCTCCACTCAAAACATTTTTTGTCAGATTATCGGAAGTGCCTGAAAAATCGTGGCGACAGTTACGTGGTACCCCTTGTATATTTATGCGAATATCATGAAATCTACAACAGTCCGACACGTATGGGGACTAGTTGTTCAGAACATTGATCTTGACAGCAGGATCAAGGTCATTGGAGCTGGATCCCCCAAAACAGGAGTTATTCCTGCATAAACTTCGACTAGCCTGTCATTTTTATTCGTTAGAACCGGTGTCCAGCGCTAAACCGAAATTCCCCGTGACGGAAAATTCCCGCACCCTCACCACGTACAGCGTGCGACCGTCTCAGCCCTTCACACTGTCCTGCCCGGCGCAGGCGTTTCCGGTTCCAGCGTTCAGGTACTGAACAAGACTTCAATATGCGGAATAGGCCCGACAGGAATGAAACAGTTATCATAGACTTCGTCTCGATCAGCCTCGAGGGTCCTGTCACTTGATTCTGTTCGTTAGAACCGGTGTCCAGCGCGAAACCAAAGTTCACGAACGCGGATATTAAAGTGGTGAGGCCTACGGCGTCCTCCAGCCAGGTGTCGATGACTTGCCCCGCTCAAGGGTTCCCTGTTCCTGTTACACGGTTAGTAACGGACTAATCGATTTTCCTCTGTTATCCTTCAGAGCCGACCTCTAGCCAAAAGCCAAAGCTACCGACCAATCGTAAAGTCGAATTCGTGGACACGAAGTCGGCCGCGACGGTCAGTTTGATGTGTCCGGTGCAAGGTTACCCTGTTCCACTTTCGAGGTGAGATGACATTTGATCGCGCGAGCACACACGTACTGTACACCCAGGCAGCTACGTTTTCACCTGTGATCGATACAATTTCCCAATCCCCTTCGTCACTCCTGTCCCGCGCCGCGCCGCCGGTTTCGAATGACCAGCGCTCGGCTTTCGCACCGAGCTCGGCCCCGAAACCATTAATTCTAATTTTCGCTCTCTCGCCGCTTCCCATCGTGTGTCCCCAGGTCGAATCAAACGTAATTCGTCGGCGTGTGGTAATATTTTTCGTAGAACCTGTTGGATTCAAGTCGCCAATTTTCTCCACCGACAATAGCCTCAGTAAATACGCGAGGCGCAGGGCCACGAGCGTGGTGCTCGCGTGCAGCGCTCAGGGATTCCCCGTGCCAACCACCAGGTAATCTCTCGCGTGATACTCGAAAATATCGCGCGCGGTACCGGTCCCCCGGACTGTTTACCATTTCTATCGGCGAGCCCGATCATTATCGGGTCCCTCGGTAATTCAAGCCTGTACGCTGTTAAACGGGGATTCTCGTGTAACTGCTCCACTAGCTGGCGATTTTCGCGAACTTTGATTCGGGAAACTAGCAATCATGCGAGGCTAAACTGTCTTCAGGGCTAAGAGATATGATTAAATGGTGTAGAAACGTTGGTTGATTTGATTTCTTGGCGAACTTTGTGGGCAGCCACTTTCTCCTGGAGGGGAACGGGAGTTTAATCATTTTGTTGTAATGGGGGGTGGTTAAATGTGGGATGAATGGATCACGAAGATACTGTGGCTTAAAATAAGATAACGTCGACAGAAACGTCATACGCTGAGTTAGGTTTAGGTTAGGTTAGGATTAGGTCCCGTCTAGTTAGGACCCGCTCCAATCCGTGCACATCAGAAATGTTGTTTATAATGATGACCTTGACAACATATTTCAAGGTCATTAAAATCGGAGAGGAGGTAGCACATCGACAAGGTCACCTATAAGGCAATTAGATGTATAGGCTTGTCAGAGTACTTAAACAAAAATAGCAAAGAATATAGTGACAGGTTAATGATTGTTATTAGATGCCGATAATCTCTAAGTAAATAACAGATATTTTGGAGGAAGAAACAATATGCAGACTTTGTGAAAGGACACCAGGTACATTAAAGCATTCGATTAACGTTTGCACAGAAACAGGGAGACCATAATGCAATATAAAATTATCAGGTTAAAAGGGACGGTAAAGGACAGCATAAAATTTAGTATTAAAAGGGACACTAAACGAGATGCTAATTCGAATAATAGAGTAACTAAAAAGGATAGGTAGGAACTTAACGGGAAAGAAAAAGTTTTTTTCTACAAGGTGGGGGGAGGATGTCAGTGTGAAAGGATGAATAAAAAAATCGCAACCAATTTTTGAACTGTACAAAACAATAGCTTCGAGCTCAAACTATTTTAAAGTTCTCGATTCATTTAAACTCAACTCTTTTTCAACTTGTTACGCGAGAATCCACCTCAAAAGCTCAAGGTTTACCCCCGAGTGAGGGGAATACAGTTCTCTTCCGATATAAGACGACGGTGTTTTGTTCGCAAGAAGAAAATCTCGATCTCGCATAAAAGAGAATACCGGTGACCGATACACACGATTTTGACGAAACTTTACACAAGTGTTCAGTGGATCCACCTAACAATTCAGCCGTACTTCGTTTTTGCCCATCATTTATTTTAAGGGAAATCAACCCTTCTATTCATTGAAGTAAGTACCTATAAATCACAAACGCCGGAAGATATTAAAAAACGGTTGAAGTAAAAGTTATATCGTATCTTTGGGCCCATAAATCTGTCCGATAAATTTTTCGAAAAAATCATTTTTTTCAAAATAAAAATTTTGAAAATGCTTTTTTCAAAAAAATGTTTCCACAGATTTCTGGGCTCTAAGATACCATATAACTTTTACTTCTACCGTTTTTTGATACCTTTTGTCGTTTGCGATTTATGAACATCTACATATGTGGATGGGTCGGTTCAGATAGGAGAGATCTCTCCCCTATAGTAGAAGGTGGGCACGAACGAAATGCGGCTAAATTCTTAGGTATGTCTAACGAACACTTGTGTAAGGTTTCATCAAAATCGGCGTGTATCAGTCACCGGGGTTCCCTTGTTAGTGCCAGAACGAGATGGTATGTCCTATCCTATCCTGCTCCAACGAATGATATCGCTGCTCGGCCGATCACTTTATGGTTTTCTGGACAACCTTATGGTACCCATTAACTTCAACCCACTGAAGAACAATGTCCCGGATAGGTACCCTCATCCGCAATACGTCGAAATCATCGCCTTATATCGAATGAAAACAGTACATCGGAGCGTTTTCCCGAGTTCCATGTTGTTTTTCGTAGAACCGGTCGGACTCAAGTCGCCGAAATTCTCCAACGACCTTAGCTCTAGCGCTTACGCGAGGCGAAATGGTGCGAGCGTGGCGCTCACGTGCAACGCTCAGGGATTCCCCGTGCCAACCACCAGGTAACTGTACCGTTTTAACAATATTCCGAAGAGTTTCTGATCCGATTACGCCGCAAATAAGTGTCCTAACGCGATCAACTCTTCGAGACCCGTCTCTCGAGTGTACCGTCTTCCGTAGAACCGGTCGGACTCAAGTCGCCGAAATTCTCCAACGACCTTAGCCTTAGCGCATACGCGAGACGGAATGGCGCGAGCGTGGTGCTCACGTGCAACGCTCAGGGATTCCCCGTGCCAACCACCAGGTAACTGTACCGCTTTAACAATATTCCAAAGAAAGTTTCTGATCCGATTACGCCGCGAATAAGTGTTCTAACACGATCAACTCTTCGTGAACCGTCTCTCGAGTGTGTCGTCTTCCGTAGAACCGGTCGGGCTGAAGTCGCCGATTTTCTCCAACGACGATAGCCTCAGCAAATACGCGAGGCGCAAGGGCACGAGCGTGGTGTTAGCGTGCAGCGCTCAGGGATTCCCCGTGCCAACCACCAGGTAAATCTAGCGCGGGTCGTTTCAAGCGGGTACAGCACTGTTGGAACTGCAAGAAATAAATTTTTCTTATCACAGATTTTGGAAGCTCCACTCTTTACATACTGATCCTTCCGATATCTCGATAAAATTCAAGTCGTTCTGTTAAATTTTAACATAGTTATTAATTTTTAAATGCCGTTAATTTTGTTCCTTCCTGTACAGTGTGAAACACCTAAAACAGGCCACCTGAATAACTAGGTTACTGTTGGTGATACAAAAAAAATGGGTGGCATAATTTCGTCTTAATAGTTTTCTTGTAGACGGACGCGTCAAGGACATATGGAGGTCAACTCCGTTTTCTAGATGAAAATAATATACTTTTCTATGTACTATCTAATAGGGAGTTTTGAGACGCATACAGTGACCCGCGACTCAAGGTTAATCGCGATCGTGGAAGGTCAACTGCGTTGGAAAATGTTTTACTTTGTTGATGTTTTGATCAGTTCCTCAAAGTAAAATATTTTCTATCGCAGTTGACCTTCAAAAATCTTGAATCACCTTGTGTCGTAGAACACTGTACGCGTCTTAAAACTCCTTACTAGATAGTACATAGAAAAGTATATCTGATTTAAAAAACGGAGTTGACCTCCATATGTCCTCTAGCTATTCATCTACAAAAAAACTATGCCACCCATTTTTGTTTTTTATCGCCAACAGCAACCAAGTTATTCAGGTGACCAGTTTTAGGTGCCTCACCCTGTGCACGCAGTAGTTACGTATTAAATAGAGTAAAAAACTGTTAATTGTGGGTAGGTTTTTGATCGTTTTCTGACAAATGTATCCACAGTTAATGGTAAAAAAAAGTGCTGATACGTTAATCGATTCGCATGAGAGCAAAGCAACTTGAAAGCAAACATTGGCTTCAGCTAGCCAATAGCGCTGTACCCTATTAAAGGATCGAACACGACACGATCGATTTCAGAGCCGGTCGGAGCGCGAGCGCCCCGATTAATGTCGGACGATCTGAGCCGCACGATCAGACGGGCCGAGGGTCAGCCGATTTCCATTTTTTGCGCCGCGCAGGGAAGCCCTGTGCCCACCACTAGGTAATGGATTCACTGTACCGGTTTATCGATGAAATTCCGCGCGGAAAACCGAGGCGTCGTTGGTTGCGCTCCCGGTTAACGGCCCCGACGGGTTGTGTCGTTTGTCAACCGGCTTCCTGTTACCCGTATTCGGCAAACAAAACTCGCGCACCGCGGAATAATCGAACGTGAATTGTTGTTTAGAGCCTGTCGGGGGCAAGGCGCCAGGCTTTGCCGCGGACGCGAAACTATCTCTGTTGGTACGAAGAGTAAACACCCATGTTAGTCTGCCGTGCAACGCCCAGGGCCATCCGACGCCACTCTATAGGTACGACCAAAAACTAGGTGACTCGGGTCAGAAAGAGAGTTTACAACGGTTCCCGAAAGGCAAACGTTACCGGCCAGCTATCGGTTACGTTCGATGGCGTCGTCGATTAAAAGTTCCTGGGGCACCCTGTCCGAAGGACTCCGGTAACGATGTCTGAACATTTAAAGGGGAATTACTTCTTTTTGTGTTGCCGAATTTTGTACTTCAACTCTTTGGAAACCACCCGGTAAAATTACTTATTAATTGACTACTGAACTAGTTAATTGATTACTGAACTAGTTAATTGACTACTCAAGTGTACGTGTCTCTATGTGTACGTGTTTCGTTAGTTCAATCTCCAAAGGTGGATGTTTTGAAACAATATCTTCACACAGTCACCTACAGTGAAGATCGTACACAGTTTTCTTTCGATATAAGACGACGGCGTTTTGTTCGCAATAAGAAAATCTCTATCCCCTATTCCTTCTTTTGAAGTTGTCTGCTTACGAGGGAACCCCGGTGACTGATACACGCAGATTTTTATGAAACTTTACACAAGTGTTCATTAGACACGCCTAAGGATTTAGCCACATTTCGTTCGTGCCCGGTTTTTATTTTAAGGGAGAAATCAACCCTTTGATTCTCAAACCAGCCCGTCTACGTAAGTGCTCGTAAATCGCAGACAACAAAAAATATCAAAAAATGGTCGAACCAAAAGTTATATCGTATCTTTAAGTCAAATCTGTGTGAATATGTTTTTGAAAAAAGCATTTTCAAAATTTTTATTTAAAAAAAAAAACAGTTTTTCGAAAAATTTATCGGTCAGACTTATGGACCCCAGAATACGATATAACTTTTGCTTCAACCATTTTTTGATATACTTTGTGGTTTGCGATTTATAGGCACTTACCTAAAAGGATGGAAGGGTTGATTTCTCTCTTAAAATAAAAAACGGGCACGAACGAAATGTGGCTAAATTCTTAGGTATGTCTAATGAACATTGTGTACAGTTTCCGGGATTTCCTTGTTAGTCCCAGAACGAGAGGGTACGTCATATTCTATCCTTTTTTAATGAATGATATCACTGCTTGGCCTACCACTTCATGGTCAACCGGACAACTTTATGAGAACCGTAATGGCCCGTTATCAATGGGTCCAGCCGAACAAGTAACCTCATCCGTAATACGGCGAAAGCTGCCCCGTGCCATCGTCTTATATCGAAAGAAAACTGTATCAGGTTTGGGTCAGGTCTGGTTTACAGACAGAATACCGATAGTCGAGACTGATTAACTACAGCCTCCTGATTAACTACAACTTTGCATTTGAAAAGTGGAGAAAAAATCTATATTTTTTACCAAAACAAAAAAACAAGAAATTCTGCCTTGGTGACTTCGTTATTCCCTTGCCGCAGAGCCAATGGGGATCAAAGCGCCCGCTTTCCTCGGCGACGTGAAATCATTCTTCTTCCTCCGAGGAGAAGGGTCGCAAGTAAGCATGCCGTGCAATGCCCAGGGGCATCCTGTTCCCGTAACCAGGTACTAAATTACCCATTGAAAGGCATCGACTACCACGCAGGCTGTGAATCATTCTTGCAAGGTTTCTCAGCGGTCTTTGATCGAACGCATCGTGAAAGCCTCAGTCTTTGCGTTGGAGGGCACTGTGGCTAGATCATGGTAAAATGATTCGGAAAGTCCATTAAGGGGGCGCCAAACCCCCGCTCCCACCGCAAGTATCGTGTTCGGTAACCCGATACAGTTAGGCCAGTGTCGAGTCGTCCCACATGTAATGCGAGTATTTCTTTCTGTCTATTAAAATTAAAATTAAACAGTTTGCATACAGTAATCGTTCATATAATTTTCAGTTTTCAAAATTTTTGTGTTCCGTGTTGCCAATTTTTTAATCCGTCTTTTGCAAAAATATAGTTTTGAGGTATGTCAGGTGGTTTGATTCATTCTTTAGCTTGCAAGTATGAGTATTTTTGGGATATTATGACACATAAACGATTACCCAGTTTGACGTTACGTAAACTTTCCATTTTTTATCTATCATTACAATACTGTCCAAAAACAATGCACGTCTTTAACAAGGGAGCAGAGTGTGACAGTCCGTTGTCCTCTGTTATTGATGCTTTTATGCAATTCGAGTGGTAATCGCCTTTTTATTTTGCTGAATTTTACAGTTTTTTTGCGATGTCAATTTGCAGTTGACTAAAATGGGTACCTTTCGGGGTTGCATACTATTTTTATGACACTTGAAAATTTTGTAGAACATATACATACATATATACGTGTCGTTTAACTTTTAATCAATAGAATAGGCCAAATTGCCTCGTAAAAATTTCATATTTTTTATTTGCATAACTTTTCTCCTTTTGATTTGATTATTATTTTACTATGTGTTGCTTAGAAACCGGTGAAAAAATTATCCACTCTTTATTTAGTCATTTCACAATGTCTTCGAAAATCGAAAAATTGCATTTAGTCAGAATTACGAAAAGAACAATAAAAACTAGACTGCGGGTTTTATGCATTTATGAGAAAAATGAGTAGATGCAATGCAAAATAGTAAGAACATTAAAAAGTTAAAAATACTTTTGTATTATTTTCAACTGAATAAAATTGTTCAGAATAGAAATAAATGTGTACGTAACTCCTGTACCTCACTATTAAAACAATTTTTATTTTGCATAAAAATCTGCAGTCTGTTTATGACACTTGACGAAGATTACTGATTGCGCATTAGCAAGTTAGTCACTTCGGGAGGCAATATTTTGTTTCACTACTGACAAGGGAACTTCTGTGACTGATAGACGCCGATTTTAACGAGACCTTGCACAAGTGTTCATCAAACCTACCCCAGAATTTAGCCGTATTTAATCCGTTCCCGTTTTCTCCATTAAGGGAGAAATCAACCCTTTCTTCCGAACCGACACTTCTATGTAAGTGCCCATAAATCGCAAACGACAAAAGATATTAAAAAATAGTTGAAGCAAAAGTTGTATCTCATCTTTTTTCGAAATCTGTGGAAACATTTTTTTGAAAAAAACATTTTCAAAATTTTTATTTAAAAAAAAAACAAGTTTTTCAAAAAATTTATCGGACAGATTTATGGGCCCTAAGATACAATATAACTTTTGCTTCAACCATTTTTTGATATCTTTTGTGGTTTGCGATTTATAGGCATTTACCTAAAAGGATAGAAGGGTTGATTTCTCCCTTAAAGTAATCAGCAGGCACAAACGAAATACAGCTAAATTGTTAGGTGGGTTTAATGAACACTTGTACAAAATTTCGTCAAAATCGGCGTACTTCAGTCACCGAGGTTCCCTTATGAGTTCTCACTGTATTCGCATTGCCAATGGGACGATCCGATAAAACACATGATTCGCCGCCGGTCTTCAGTTCTATTTGGCTAATCCTGTAACAGAGCCAGTAGCCACGAAGAAGCCAAAGTTCTCGAGTGACTTGAAGCTGTCCGGGTACGATCGTGCCACCGGTCAAGACCTCACCCTGCTCTGTCCCGCTCAGGGGTTCCCGGTTCCATCATATAGGTATACATATAACATAATCTAATTGCTGGCTGCTAGTCCAAAATCTCTATTCGTTGCCACAACAGTCTGTCCCTACTGTCTCTCTGTATGATTCGCCAGAGCCCGTCGCAACGAAGAAGCCAAAATTCTCAAGCGATACAAAATTGACTTCGTACGATCGCGCCTTCGGTCAAGATCTTACCCTGCTCTGTCTCGCTCAGGGGTTCCCGGTTCCAACGTATAGGTACATATTGCAAACTAGTCGCTAGTCGTACTCGAAGAGCTTTATTCATCAACAGCTTGTCCCTATTCTCTATCTGTGTGATTTGCTATACGAAGCCAAAATTGACAATCGACGCAAAGTTGTCTTCGCACGATCGCACTTTCGACCATGGTCAGACCCTACACTCAGTGTTCGCCAGATCAGGGGAATTGACTTGAATTGAGTGGAATATCCCCTCTCTGTCCTTACCGGATTAGTCACGTGATCGGGCCGAGGCTGAAGCGTGAGGGAACAGCGTCGTAGAAGGGGAATGGTAGAGTGGGAGACAAGTCTTAATCTGGTGACACTGTCTGCACTGTAGTGTCGCTAGATAGGGGAGATTGTGGAGCATACAGTTACCCTCTCTCTGTCATTACCGAGTTAGTCACGACGCAGATGCAATACGAATTGTATGCATGCATCACGTCACGTGACCGGTCCATGGTGGAAGCGTGGGGATGCATGCCGCGGGAAAATGGGGGAAGGGTAGAGTGGGAGACAAGTCCTAATCTGGTGACACTGCCTTCACTGCAGTTACGACGCAGACGCAACGCAAATTGGTTACGCGCATCACGTCACGTGACCGGCCCGTGGGGATGCTGTTCGCCGGCAAGTGGGGGAATAGCGTCGTAGAGGGGGAAGGGTAGAGTGGGGACAATTCTTAATCTGGCGACACTGGTGCACTGTCCCGATCAGGGGTTCCCGGTTCCAACGTATAGGTATATATTGCAAACTAGTCATTAGTCGAAGAGCTTTATTCGTCACCACAAAGCTTGTCCCTATTCTCTGCCTGTGTGATTTGCTAGAACCGGTCGCAACGAAGAAGCCGAAATTCTCAATCGACGCAAAGTTGTCTTCGTACGATCGCATCTTCGGCCACGATCTGACCCTGCACTGTCCCGCTCAGGGGTTCCCGGTTCCAACATATAGGTACATATTGCAAACTAATCGCTATTAGTCGAAAAGCTTTATTCGTCACCTCAACAGCTTGTCCCTATTCTCTATCTGTGTGATTTGCCAGAGCCGGTCGCCACGAAGAAGCCTAAGTTCTCGACCGCCTCGAAGTTGTCTTCGTTCGATTGCGTCCATGGCCAAGACCTGACCTTATACTGTCCCGCACAGGGGTTCCCAGTTCCAACTTACAAGTACATACCTATGTGTATAATATGATGTTAGGTTATCCGGAAAGTTCATGGCGATTTTTAAAGGAGATTACATGGAAAAGGTATATAATGTTTCGCAGTCATTTTTGGAAAAATTTTTACATTTCTGAGGAGAATGACAATCCTGTAGCTACATTAGTGCTTTATTTTTAACATCGATCAATGCGACTGACATGTATTCCTGTTGTATGTGTGGAAAAATAACATATTGCCGATAGCATTCTGCCAATTTTGGATAAAATGTATGAAAAAACTTTTTCTAGAAATTTGTATGGTTTGAAGGGATAACATTATGTAATTCATATACTTCTTTTGTAAGTGGAGGAGTTTTGGAAATTTGAAAGTCAACTTCGTTTTTTTTAAATCGAATTCTATATTTTTGTATGCCAAAATATCGAAGAGCGTTAAATTTTGAGTAAAGAAGTACTGATCTTTATTAGCTGTAAACCTATTAGTTAACGAATAATTTCACTTTGTTTCTTGGTCTTTGCAAAGCTGTCTTACGGAAATCTTTGCTGGTATTGAAATTCTTACTTGATATCATGCACAGACCCTTTTCAATTGTTAACTACGTAGAAGTAAATAATTACATACATAACTAATGTGACATATATGGTATATGATATATATTTGACGAAAACTATACAAAATTGATACATTTACAAAATTTTTTTATGAAATTTTTGACGAATGGTCGTAAGTCGACGTGGTCGTAACTCGAGAAGTTACTGTACATACCGTCCTCAACTGCCTTCCGATATCCCGCTAGATAGCCTTACCTAGCGGGCCTAGTCCTCTAGTGAGTATAGTCCTCTAGTGGGCTTAGTCCTCTAGTGGGCTTAGTCCTCCAGCAAGCCTAGTCCTCTAGCGAGTCTAGTCCTCTAGCGGGCCTAGTACTCCAGCGGGCCTAGTACTCCAGCGGGCCTAGTCCTCTAGCGAGTATAGTCCTCTAGCGGGCCTAGTCCTCTAGCGAGTATAGTCCTCTAGCGGGCCTAGTCCTTCAGCGGGCCTAGGAAAAAACACTCCCCCTCCTTTCTTTTCTCCCCCACACAACATCAGCCGCCGCAAGCCTAATACAAGTATTGAATGGCAGTGTGGATGAAACGAAGTAAACAACAAATCTGAATTCTACAATCCATAGAAATTCGCCAGGAACTTTCCGGATAGTATGAAAGATCTCTGTTAGTCACAGCATGTCCCCGTTGTCTCTCTGTGTGATCCGTTAGAGCCAGTGGCCACGAAGAAGCCGAAATTCGCGAGCGACGCGAAGAAGTCCTGGTACGACCGCGAGGTCGGCCAAGATTTGACCGTGTACTGTCCCGCGCAGGGGTTCCCAGTTCCAAGCTTTAGGTACAAGCGCCGTTTAATAGTTCGGTGTTGATCAAGGAGCGCCGTGCTCGCAGCATGCCACTGTTGTTGTCTCTCTGTGTGATTCGTTAGAGCCGGTCGGCAGCAAAGCGCCAACGTTGACGGGCAATTTAAAGGGTGGCTGGATGGAGAACAAAGCGGACTCCAACGTCGTGCTGTCCTGTCCCGCGCAAGGGTACCCCGTGCCTTCGTTTAGGTAACTGTCTGTTCACCCCTCGAAGTGTCACACGATCTCCCCTCGGCTCCCGATGTTAATCCTTCGCGGTGGTGGTCTGTCTGCTGGCGGTCGTAGGGCTTTTAACTTTTTCGGTGCTACCTTCGGTTGACTCTTGGAAGTACCCCAGTCAAATCTGGGCGAAACTTGACGATGAGCTACAGTTTTCTTTCGATATATACTTTCGATACGGCCTCCTATATACAGGATGTCCCAAAAATGTCGGAGGACCTTGAAAGGGGTGGTTCCTTAGGTTATTTGAAGTAACTTTGTCCTCGCCGAAAAACACGAACCAAACAAAGTGCGGACCAATACAGCGGACAGATTCCGGCTTGGCCAATGCTAACGCCGCGTTCAGCAGGACCTGCCGCCGAGTCCGAAGTCGTCCGCTGTATTGGTCCACGCTCTAATTGGTTCGTGTTTTTCGTTAATAACTCGAAAACGAAGCCGCGCAAAACATTTTCGCAAAGGAAGAAGTTACTTCAAATAACCTCAAGAATCAGCCCTCTCAAGGAAATACAATATTTTTGGCACAACCTGTATTATGATATCCAATTTAAATAAAAAAATGAAATATTGCATGGAAGAGTATCATATCGTGTATGACCTAAAGGTGACAATTTCAATATTCCCATCTGTTATCTTAAAAATGTTTACCTTGAGACCCTATGTGATATTCTTTCATGCAGCATGATTTTCTTCAGATTACTTGAAGAAAATGTAGGACTGTAAAAGTCTAATTATAACATTACGTGATTCTCTCAATATCATGTAATTTTATTTTAAAAGGACTTTCAATTAATAAGTGATTTGAACTGGCCATGCTCAGAGTCTCATTCTGTATAATACTAGTTTAATGTAAAAGTGGTATAAATTAGTTTACATCACCGATTTGTCATTCCGTAAAAAAAAAATAATGTGCCATGTATATTTTTTGAATTGGCTTCAGCTTATGCATTGTTCTCGGGCGATTTCACATAATGCTTCCGATTCGAAGAATCACTGTTTCTATCTCTTTATTCAGTAACCACCTGGATGAAGTGAATAAAGTTTTTCGGCTTATATCACTTTAGCAATAAACGACTGTAAATCTCGATACGTGCGCAAATATCCGAAGTCTACTTACAACTCGCCAAAACCCATGACTTCAAAGCGCCCGGTACCTGTCGCCCTTCCCCGTTAATTGCTTGGTACCTTTGAACCCTTTCAAGTGTTCAAACACTTTAAGGTTGTCAAGAAGGATAATATCTGAATGGGTTTTATCAACGATGTCGTTGTATTTGCTTCGCGGGAGTCTGACCACTAGAAGACGACGAAAGGTTAACATCGGCGATTTTTCCATGCCGCGGCACTCTTCGAATTCTGAAGACCTTCGGCTCAAGTAGCATCGGGGCAGCATTGTTCTCCAATCGGTGAAAACTGAAGAGCACTCATCGGTCCAATTTGTGTCCATTATGTTGCCTTGGCCTTCTTTCCTGTCCGGTGCCGCCATGTCCCCCTCTTCCTCTGCTAAAAGTGGAACAATTAATCGCGGCCCGTTCGCGTGTGTGCATTGTTAGAACCGGTTGGGAGCAAAGCAGCGGCGTTCACGGGGGACGTGAAGGGCGTGTGGATGGAAAAGGGATCAGGAGCCAGCTGCGTGATGCCGTGTCCGGCGCAAGGATATCCCGTTCCCTCCTTTAGGTAAACCTCTAGCAGTACAGTATTATTTCTGTAACTGTCGCGAAGGTCTCTACCGTAACTGTAAAAGTTTTACCCCCACCACCCCCTTGGAAACAGTCAAGTTTTGCTTTCTTGGAACGTCCTTCCTCGTGAATGCAGTCTCCCCGCCTCCATACTGGCGCGTTTTGGTGAGCTACGGTATTATCTCCGTAAATGTCGAAAAGATCTCTACCGTAACTGTCCAAATTGTATCCCCACCACAGGGGGATGCCCCTTGTAACCAGTCAAACGGTGAACACGCCCGACGACCGTGTCAGCGAGAGGTTGAGTATCGGTGAGACTCACACTAATGCAAGTATAGCAAAAAATTACAACTTTTTTTACAGAACTGTTGCCATCGTTTTCTTCTCGTTTTTCCCATTAAAATGATACCAAACACGATATAATTACTTGTGTAATAAGCGATTCGCCATACTACAAAGAATGTAGCACCTCTACTAGAATTGTTCGGTAGGTCACGATACGACAGTTACGGAGAGACTACTGTACAGTAATGTCTCGATAGATGTGAACACTTGAACATAGAAACGGATAGCAAACAAACGAAACATCGACATCAGCGCATCGGTAAAACAATACTAATCTACTGAAAAATTTTGTGTGGTTTTAATTATTTTGTTTTGTAGTCTATACCAACATATTCGTGACATCTTTCTGGTTAAAATGAGACCAACCATGACATAATTCGGACCATATTTGCTCATTCAATTAACGATTCAGTAAAACCTCGATTATCCGAACTGATGATATCTGAATTTTACATTATCCGTATAATGTGTGCTTCGTATGTAAAGAGTGCAACTAAAGGAACTCATATCTAACAGAATTTATTGTACGAATTAGTAAACATGTAATCTAGCACTGTAGAGGTAGCTGTTCTATTATCCGAACACTTCTATCAATGTATACAAAACAGTGCTATCATTTTGTGCTTGGTATGAAACAGTTTTAATTCGTCCTATACAAAACTTCGAGACATTGTGACTTATATTGTATACATTTGTCTTATGTGTTACAAACAAATTGTACATCGTTACTGAAAAATTAAAGACAGCACACATGTACCATCTTTTTAATTGGATGTAATCAGTGTAAAATAAGTGTTTCGATAATAGAATAGCTAGTTAGCTACAGTGCTAGATTACATTTATTGATTTTTAGTAACAAATAATATTATCGAAAATAATTTAATTTAGGGGTGTTGAAAGTAGAGGTCTCATGCATTAAAATGGGCTCAGATACAACATCCTTCGACTTTTCTCCACGAAGTTACAACAGTTCAAATGCCTCACTTCGCATAATCGTGGTTCGACTAAATCGTCGATTGAACACGCAAATGTGCTCCTAACTATATCGTGTTTGGACTCATTTTAAACAGAAAAATGTCACAAATATCATAGTTAATGTTTCAAGAAAGACTAATTAAAATAAATAAAATAAAATAATTATAATTGAACAAAAAAGTCTTGTCATTGGATTAGTATCGTCTCACCGATATATCTAATCCCGTATCAAATTACACTTCTCAGCTTCTGGGGCATATCCCGTGGTAACGGGGATAAATTTTTCTGAATCATCGTGCACATCTCTTTCACGTTACTGTAATTAAAAGCCGCGATCGAGTTATCGACCGCAAACTGCGATATCACAGGATCTCATTTCTTCGAGCACACTTTCTCCTGGAACTGTCTTTCTTATCGCGTATTTCCTTTTGCGAAACGGGGTCCCCTGTTCCATCGGACTAAATTGCGTGATCGTGCGGTTGGGAGCGTCCAAGAGAAATTATGCTAGCTGACAGCTTCCTTGTTTTGCCTATGATCAGAGCCAGTTGGGAGCAAAGCGCCGGCGTTGATGGGGATCGTTAAAGGAGTTATGTTGGAGGTCCCGTCACTGACTAACGTCGTGATATTTTGTCCAGCGCAGGGCTACCCCGTGCCTTCATTTAGGTAAACAATGCTTGACAAACTGTAACCGAATGTTGTAACATCACCCTACGCGCCTTCTAATCAATCTGTTTCGCACTGAATGTCGTGACTAAACAGCGTCCGCTCTGAAATTCGTCTGTGTATCTTCGGATCAGCACAGGTCTCTACTAACATCTTTAAATGGTCATTCTGGTGTGACAATTGGAAATTTATATAATATTTTAAAATCTTTTTACATTTATACGATGATCAATAATGGCGATTTTGAGTTGGTAAATATACTTTTGGAAGTATGAAATAATTTTTTAATAATGTTTTAATCAAACAAACAACAAAAATTGGAGATACTTGATCTTTAGAATCATGATTTTTCTAATTTTAAAAATTCATACCATTTTTATACATTTCGTCCCAAAAATGTTGTACTTCCTTGAAGGGGTTGATCTCTGAAGTCATTTAAAGTAACTTTTGCCTTTGCAACAATGATCTCTGCGGCTTTGTTTTCGAGTTATTCACTAAAATCATGGACCAATCAGAGGGCAGCTAATAGTGAACGGATTCCGGCTCGGCCAACGCCAACCCTGCGCTCAGCTGTAGCCGCGCTCTGATTGGTCCATGTTTTTCGTTAATAACTTCTTGATAAGGCCTCTGAGAACATTTTTGCAAAGCAAAAAGTTACTTCAAATGTCCTCAGGGATCCCGTTCAAGGAAATACAACATTTTTGGGACACACTGTATACAGTAATTGATCACAGAAGAGTAGGTTTAGCAAATTAAGAAGAAAATCAAAATCTATGTTTAATACAACCATTTTATTTTATTAAAATAATATTTTCAATTTTTGTAATACAGGTAAGCCATGATTTTAAAGATTACTTTATTTGAACCACATAAACAGGAAGCTTTAGGTAATACAAGGTTAGAAGTTGTGCACTATAATTTTAGAAATTTTTTATCTATTTACAATGAAACAATTGTTTGATCAAAAATAGAAAATTCAATTATGCAACTAGGTTTTTAAAATGTCAATTTGTTTAAAGACTAGCAAAAATTGTTGATTTTTAAATATGTTTTTCTTATAAATTGCCGTGTTATTTTTGCAAAAATTTATTAATATAAGCTGACATGATCCACACAATTGCTTTGAAACTTTTAATTTCATCCCTCCAGTAAAGTTGGAGTCGTTATAGTGAAACAATTTGCAGGCGACCGGAACTTCACTGACGTACTGTGTGAACAGTTATGAAGTTTCATAGTATTTCAACTAATTATAGAGTGTCCTTCGCTCTTAATTAGACGTTGATTGTTAAAAATGATCAGTGTATGAAAAGTTTTGACGCCTGAGAAGTTCAATGCTGAATTGCTTAATCCATTAGTCTCTTTGTCGCCATTGAAAGTTATAAAGGTTAAATCGTAAAACGTGTAATTTTATCAAATATGAATTCCTGCTCCGTTTCTGCGATTGCACATCTAATGAGTTCGTAATTATCAATTAACTCGATCAAACTTTGTGACAATTTAATTTCTTTGGCGTTTCAATTACTTAGTCTGTAATTACCGTAATTGTAAATCCCCATGAAAATATCTATAGTATACTATACTAATGTTATTTACAATATGGATATACTCGTATATACAATTAATCATTTTTAATACATGTTTAAAACAAATTGAAAACTGTTTGCATAGTTAAATTTGTTAGAAAAATATACAATTCTTTTTAAAACAATTTTTTCTGAGAAGAATATGTAGTCTTCAAAATTGTCATTGGATTGGCTCATAACTTTCAATGGATTATCATTTGATTTTAATCACAATAGAAAATACATAACTAACTTATAATCATGATCGTATTTATTTATATTTAAAACTGACTTCAGAGAATATTTTTTATTGAAAGTGATAACACTTCAGTAATCCTAGTTATTATTTTTACAAACAGAAATAGATATATATGTAGGTTTTAATACTTGCAATTAATGTAGACAATTTTTATTTTACACAAAAATCCATAATCTAATGATGACAAATATGTCCACAAATTTACGGTGAACTTGTAGAAAAGGTTTCTCCCCTCAGATTTCAATGACCTTGAAATATGTTGTCAAGGTCAATGTAAAGTTTTTTGCGAATAACTCGTAAACTAAAGCAGACCGACGATAACTTTGACAATATATCTGAAGGTGATTGAAATCTGAGGGGACGACCTTTATTTACTAGTTCGCCAAATTTTAAAATGAAACTTGAAATAAACAAAACATCATCATCTACGGAATGATTACAAACAATCGTCTTCTCAATGTCAAATGCATTTCATTTTTTTTATGAAAATCCACGCAGTCATGTGTCACCTCAATAAATGAATTAACACAAAAACTGACTCAAAAACACACACACACAAAAACAGCAATTGATCGTATTAAAAATATCAGAACAACAGAATGACCTCTAAACGTAAACAGAACAGCAAAGCTTGAACGCATGACCACGTTGAACATCCCTAGAGCCGATTGGAACAAAACCTCCGGCGCTCACGGGTGAATTGCGTGGGGGTTGGCTGAAGAAGAGAGCGAAGTCCAGCGCCGTTCTATCATGCCCGGCCCAGGGATATCCTGTGCCTGCCTTTAGGTAAACAATTCGTTAGAATCTCGCAGCTGCGTTCTCTAAACCGTTCCCGAAATTTCGCTAGAACCGGTCGGAAGCAAAACGCCAACGGTGACAGGTGACTTGAAGGGTGGCTGGAAAGAAAAAAGGCACCATTCGACGGTCGTCCTATTCTGTCCGGCTCAGGGTTATCCCGTGCCCAGTTTTAGGTAAAGGTGCATTGAGTATTCAATACTTAGCCGGTTCACGAGCGAATGTCCACTGTTTGTGTCGTTAGAACCCATTGGTAGCAAAGCCCCGGCACTGACAGGTGAAATGAAACGCGGTTGGAAGGAAATAAGTACGCGGAGCAGCGTGGTGTTGACGTGTCCCGCTCAGGGATATCCTGTGCCCAATTATAGGTAACATTTTCAAGCGAGGCGCTCGTTTCTTTGCCTATTAGAACCGGTCGGTAGCAAAGCACCCTCGATTCTTGGCGAGAAAGGCAGTTTGATGGAAAGACGGACAGCCACGCATATCGTGATCACTTGCCAAGGCCAGGCATACCCTGTTCCAACCTTCAGGTAAATCGCGAATTACCCTCTCGCGAACCCACTTAAGGGGTCTCCGAAAATTCTTGTCGACATTGCCACTCCTTGGTAGCGTTTCCTTTCACGCGTCTGATTGCATATTTTTCACCGAATAATTGGCAGGAAGCAAAACCACTTTTCGTATCTGACGACCAAAAATATACACTCGTCCCTCTGATAACACGATAGAATCCTGAAGATTGTGGCGAGAAAATGCTGAAAATCCAAGTTTTAACGTTAGGAGTTCACTGGTTCAAAAGTTATGGGTGTTTATAGTTGAGCGATCTTAAGCGTTTCTTACAGGTCAGAGCGCTGCCATGTTGGTATGTACTCGGACAACGTCCAATGAGCGGAGTCGCGAGAAGGTTGGCCAGGGTTGCGTGCCTATGGGAAAATCTACTTTATCGACATTACCAAGTTCTTGTGGTGCCACTTAGCGGCTGCGCTCCTTAGACGACGCGCGACGAATACCAACATGGCGGCGCCCTTACCTACCCAGAACGCTGAAAATCGCTGAACTTTAAACACGCATAACTTTTAAACCAGGCATTGCTAACATTAAATGCTAACATTAAAACTTGGATTTTCGGCATTTCCTCGTCGAAATCTACAGGATGATATAAAAAGAAGTTAAAACTGTCTCGGTCCCGTAAATGAAGTTAAACCTTCGGGGATATCCTGTGCCCAGTTATAAGTAACATTTGAAACGTCTTTCAACAAAACGATCGTTTCTTTGCCCGTTAGAACCGGTCGGTAGCAAAGCACCCTCGATTATCGGTGAGGAGAGGAATTGGATGAAAAGGCGGAGAGCCTCGGATATCGTGATTCTTTGCCAAGGCCAGGCATACCCTGTTCCAACGTTCAGGTAAATCGCGAATTATCCACGCGTGAACCCTCTCACGGGTTCTCTGAAGATTCTTGTCGGCATTGCCACTCTTTGGTAGCGTTCGCTTCACGAGTCTGATTGCATATTTTTCTGGCGAACAACTCGCAGGAAGTAAGACCACTTCTCATTTCTGTCGACGGAAAAGATACACTCGGCCCTCTTGTAACACGGTACATTGAAAACACGGCAGAATGCTGTAGATTTTGACGAGAAATGCTGAAAATCCAAGTTTTGATGTTAGGAGTTCATTGGTTCAAAAGTTATGGGTGTTTAAAGTTGAGCGGTTTTAAGCGTTTCTTGTAGGTAAGGGCGCTGCCATATTGGTATGTACTCGAATATCGTCCAATGACCGGAGCCGCGAGAAGGTTGGTCAGGGTTAGGTGCGTGTGGGCAAATCTACCTTATCGATATCACATGCGTGCTTGTGATGCCATCTAGCGGCACCGCTCATTAGACGACGCGCATACCAACATGACGGCGCCCTTACCTATCAAGACCGCTGAAAATCGCTGAACTTTAAACACGCCTAACTTTTGAACCAGTAGATTCCTAACATTAAAACTTGGATTTTCGAAATTTTCTTGTCAAAACCTACAGGATTATATTAAAAAAAGTAAAAAACGTCTGAGTCCCGTAATTGAAGTTGAACCCTCGAGGATATCCTGTGCCCAGTTATAGGTAACATTTTAAACGTCTTTCAACGAGACGCTCGTTTCTTTGCCCGTTAGAACCGGTCGGTAGCAAAGCACCCTCGATTCTCGGCGAGGAGGGGAGTTGGATGAAAAGGCGGAGAGCCTCGGATATCGTGATTCTTTGCCAAGGCCAGGCATACCCTGTTCCAATGTTCAGGTAAATCGTGGATTTCCTACTCGCGAGACATTCTTGTCGCAGTTGTGCTGCTCCTTGATAACATTCCTTCTCACGCGTTTGATTATTTTGTTGGCGAAGAACCGGTAGGAGGTAAGGCACCTTCCATTTCCGGCGACGCAAAACGATGGCAAACGACCAAAAACTCGATGGGGTTCGCGATCCAGTGCCAAGCGCAGGGTCACCCGGTACCAGTGTTCAGGTACTCGAGACCAACCACCGTCTTATCGATCCTCTTTAATGCCATTTACTATCCTCACGAGCAAACGAACCCTTATGGCGGAGGAGCTTCGATTGGGCAACGCATGGCGCTGCACAGTGGCCCGACGACGTGAAAACACGAAGTTTAAATTGCCTTTGACAGCTCGTGGTAATGCAGACATGGATTCTTAACTCTGCAGGAACGATGCCAGATTCTTGATTTCCTTATGTAGTACAGAATCTGCACGATCGACGTTGTTATATCATAGATATTACTATAAGATGTTGATAAATCGTTCAGATTTTTCATAGCTATTTTCAAATGCTATATATAGAGTGTCCCAAAAATTTACTTCCTTATGAGGGGTGATTCCTGAGGTCATTTGACGTAACTTTTTCCTTGGCGCAAATGTTCTTCGCGGCTTTGTGTTAGAGTTATTAACGAAAAACATGGACTAATCAGAGTGCGGCTACTGCGGACGGATTCCGGCTTGACCATTGCCAACGCTGCGCTCAACTTTAGCCGCGCTGTGATTGGTCCGCCATTTTGGTTAATAACTCGTTATCCAAGCCGCGAAGAACATGTTCGTAAAGGAAAAAGTTATTTCAAATGACCTTAGGAATCACCCTATCGTAGGGAACATTTTTGGGACACCCTGTATAGTTTTATAATAACAATACTGAACGGTGCTTTCTTGTGTACCTGATATTTTTAATCGAATTACCTCAAATATATACAATTCCACATTGGGATAATCGAATTTTAGTAGTAAAAGTTACCGGTGAACTGTAGTCACAGTTTGTATACAAAGCAAGTTTACTGTTGGGTGACTATTTCCATCGTTAGTAATGATAGGGTTAAATAGTACCTCTGCACCTATAGGGTCAGACAAAACGAAGAACTATAGTCAGAGTTAGAATACACAGAAAATTTACCGTTGGATGACTATTTACACTGTTAGTAGGGTAAGGGTTAAATCGTGTCTCTGCACTTATGGGTACATGTAATATGAGGATGATAAACTTGCTGAATCCCTTAGGAAAACACCTTTTCATGAATCTCTAATTTACTCCGTCTCTGCGGATTAGTTACGTTTATAAAATGAAATATACACACATGAAGTCGCGATAATAATTACACGAAACCCTTTGTTAGAATTTTGCCAAAATGACTGTAATTGTGATGATTAGATATTTATGCAAATTCTCAGTTTTGTGAATGATTTTATAAAAATATGAAGGGAGTAAATGTGTATTGCATCGACTAAAAGATGTTTTGTGGTGAACATAAAATAATAACGCAATTTATTTTTAACAATATGCTCGCCGTCTAGTGATGATATTTGGACAATTTTTGCAATAATGTGCAACAACTAAATTTATAATGATGTATTTGTAGTCAATGTATAAAATCTAGTCAAGTTATTGGTATTTTAAAAGTTTCGAGAAATATTAAAATTCATCAAACTGTACATATTATTGTATTTGTCACACTCATATTTAAATTTAAATAAATATAATTGTTTCTTAAGGTAGTCTGATTTCCTACTAGACGAGCAAATCACTATCAAATTCCATAGCTCTAAAATTCTATAAAACTGTTATATTCGCAATGAATAATATAGGATGTCCCAAAAACGTTGTACTTCCTTATGAGGGGTGATTCCTGAGGTCATTTGAAGTAATTTTTTCCTTTGCGAAAATGTTCTCCGCGGCTTTGTTAAGGAGTTATTAACGAAAAACGCGAACCAATCAGAGCGCGGCTACCTCAGACGGATTTCGGCTCAGCCAATGCCAACGCCACGCTCAGCGAGACCGGTCGCCGAGCTGGAAGTCGTCAACTGTATGGGTCCGCGCTCTGATTGATCCGTGTTTTTTGGTAATAACTCGTAATCCAAGCCGCGGAGAACATTTTCGTAACGGAAAAAGTTACTTGAAATGACCTCAGGAATCCCCCCTTTCAAGGAAGTACAACATTTGCGGGTCACCCTGTATAACATAGAGAGCAGTGAGTTTAAACAACACGCCGCCTGAACGTCAACAGATCAATATATCGTTATATTCATTCTATCAAAGGGAAGAAAAAAAACACACGAGGAATATCAATGCTGTGACGTTGGCGTTAAGTGCACTTCTATTAAAAGATTAAAACGCATACATGTATGTAAATAATGCGAATATGTCAACGCTGAAGTCATGCCAGTCAAGCGTTGTGCTCTTGAATGAGCGACGACCTTAATTCGTGTTTTCACAAATTCGGACCACTGTTTCGCCTCTTGCCAATTCGCCTAAGCAATCTGCGTAATCATTACGTTACCAGAGCCTTTGGGAGCGAAAGGACCAAAATTCTCGAGCGATGATCGAGTCCACTCGTTCATACGTCCCTCAAAGGGCTCATCTGCGTTGCTTTGTCCCGCGCAAGGGTTCCCAGTTCCGTCGTTCAGGTAAATCACAGAGAAACACGCTGGTAGAACTTTGTTCTTGGGTTTTTGTTCGATGTAGAACCGGTAGGATCCAAGGCGCCCAGTTTTCAAAGTGACGCAAAAAGCGTAACATACGTTCGTGCCGCGAAATCGTCGGTCGCAATCACCTGTGCCGCTCAGGGCTCACCGACCCCGACTCACAGGTAAATTTTCTGGATTAACTGCGTTTACATCGAATTGAAGATTTGTGGCTTTCACAAGTCGGGACTGGTATCATTGTTTGAAGTTTCAGGGTGCAAACTGTGCACGAAAGATATTTAGTCAGCATTGTAGCTATCTTCATCAGTCGTTAATAGAGAGCGAAGTATTATGCGGAATAAAAATTTTATACCTGAATTACAACAACCTCGAGGGAAATAGAAATTTAGTTTCTTTCCGAATATGTTTAGTAGGTTGAATATAATATAACCTTACGGGACCACATATTTTGGACTGTTTTTATATGTATAATTCTGTACATTTTTACGAGAAAGTGCCGAAAAGCCAAGTTTTAGCGTTAGGAATCCACTGGTTCCAAAGTTATGCGTGTTTAAAGATCAACGATAACGTAGATTTGATAGCGTAGTCGTTTTTTGTGAATATCTCGGAAACTAAGACCGAGTAACGGGTACGTGTATAGGTAAAAGTTGATCAACGTGCTTGTGCTGTCACCTAGCCAATCCGCTCAGTGGACGATGTCTAAGTACATACCAATATGGTGGCGCTCTTTCCTGACAGAAACGCTTAAAATCGTTCAATTTTAAACAACCATAACTTTCGAACCAGTGAAATCCTAACATTAAAACTTGGATTTACGGAACTGTCTCGTCTCAAAATCTAAACGATTATATTTAAAAATTCCAAAATTTTTGGTCCCGTAAGGTGAAGTTTAGCCAACTTAGCTGCAACACTGGCATAACATTGGAATAAAATTCCTTTTGAACACTACTTACACCATACCCATAAGTGTGCCCATAGACTTGCCGATGAAATCAGTGGCAACATTAGCTAAAAATATATGTAAAATTTATTGTGTAGACTGTTGACACTAAAGATCCCCAGATAAAGTTAATTGCAGTGCTGAAGAAACATTGGGATACAATTCTTATTTAACACTGCTTATACTTCGTTAATGTGTCTACGCACCTCCTAACGAAATTAGCTGCAATACTAGCGAAACATTAGAGTAAAACTTGATTTTCCCAGCATTTATACCAGACTCATGAGTGTACCTACAGATTTGGTAAAATTAGCTGCAATATTAACATTGGTACAAAACACTTTTGGACACAGTTACTATCCAGTATACTCAAACGATGATGCCTCTTTGCCACCCTATAACCTGACTAAAAGAAAAGCGCGTGTCAACGAGTTCGAACATGAAATGGTGGCGGTGGCGCGTTATCTCCCAGGTCTGAAGTACACGCGATTAATTAACATGCCAAACATTGTGACTGTCAGAGCCGGCAGGTCGAGTGTCTCCGAAATTCCCGAGGTCTGCGAAATCGGACTCGTTCGAGGTTGCGAGCGGCGTCAAGATCAGTTTGCTCTGCGACGCCCAGGCGTTCCCTGCTCCCACGTTTAGGTCAGTGTAGTCATCGATAGCCGTCGGTCCACCGATTGAATTAATCCGAGAATTCTGTAGAGCCTGTGAACGGTGCCAAGCCTAGAGTCGCGTCCACTGCCAAGTACGATGTGCTAGTCAGCTACGTCGGCAGCCCGGTAACGATGCTATGCCCGGCGCAGGGTCACCCTCTTCCAGCTTATAGGTATATCTATTTATGGTTCGATCTTGGGATAAGAGAATGTCGCGACGGATAGTAAAGTATAGAAGCAGACATCCAGAAATTTGTCGTTTCTCTATGCAGAGCCGGTCAGCGGCGCGGCACCTAAAGTACCACCCACGGCGAAAATAACAGTCCTCTCGCTACCTGGCGAAGCACCCATGGCCATGGTGTGCCAAGCTCAGGCGCATCCGTTGCCGATCTTCAGGTACGCTTGGACGAGCACGGGGAAAGCCTCTTCCGATTCGTTCTGCAATTATCCTCTAGTAAGGTCGTCGCCTCTCACGCAACAAACGATGGACCGTGCATCTGGAACGGTCTCAGTTAACTGACCGCGTCAAGTCCCTCGTTCCGCACGCGAAAACACCTCCACGGAGACACGCGAAGACGTCGATTACTATGCCCCCTTCCTTCGTTTTGCATTCTAGAGCCGGTCGGCAGTAGTCCTCCCCGGTTGCCGCCTAGGTCGAAATTCGACGGAATGACTATGACCCAGGGAGAACCTTTGACGTTGCTCTGCGAGGCTCAGGCGAGTCCGTCGCCTTTGTACAGGTGAGCGACTTGTGAGGGATGTTAGCAGATCCGTTAATTCATATTATAATGCAGGCCTGGGCAATTGATGTTCGGAGAGTCGATGACGTACAATTGGTTACCCCCACTATCGCGTTCCTATCGCCCGTCAGACCCACACTATCACGAGAGGGGAATACCTGCCGTGAGGCAAGTAAGGCAAGCTCGTATTCCCCTCCCGCACTAGCCAGCCGGTTGAATTCTATTTCCAATTCTATTTTTCAAAGTTTCATAATTGCCAAAATCCCCCTGATTCTCTAACTCCTCTCGTCAGACGAGAACCTCGACTAGCTACCACCCTTCACTGCTTCGATTCGCGACCGGTCTCTGTCTTCACGTTTCTTGGTTTCTTTGAGCTACGAACGACGCGTTCGACAACGACGACGAGTCCCATTCCCGGTTTTTGCGGTCTTACAGAGCCACGGGGTAGTGTGCGCCCGAACGTACGGGACAAGGACTTCAATGGATTGAAGAAGGCCATTCTAATTGATCGAACAGCGGGCCTAGCATGTCCTGTTCAAGGTTACCCGGCGCCTACGTTCAGGTACGGGATCGTAGGGTATTGGACCTAGTGTCGCCAGATTACGACATGTTACCCACTCTACCCTTTCTCTTCTGCGCCGCTATTCCCCCATTTAGGCAAGCATCCCCACGCCACGGCCCGGTCACGTGACGCGTTTCGTGTCCGCCATGCATGTGTCACTGTGTCACGTGACTCTAGTCCGGTAATGAGAGAGAGGGGTAACTAGACCGGGCCATGGGGATGCTCCCCGCCAGAAACTGGAGAAATAGCGTCGTAGAAGGGGAAGGTAGAGTGGGGAGACAAGTCTTAATCTGACGACTCTATGACTGAGAGAGGGTATACCCCTCAATTCCCCTGGTCTGGCGACACTGATTGGAGCAAGGGGATTCGCGTCAGGCGGTGGCGATCCTGCTCGGGTGTTCGGTCACGTTGTAGATCATTGCCTCTTAAACACCACGCGTCGGTTCTTGCCCCCTGTTTTCAGAGCCGACGGGTAATGTCGGGCCGCGTATCGCGGGCGAACGTTACGACGGTGGCAAACTTATTGACGTCCCAAGGACGATGGTGGCAGCCCTGGATTGCTCCATTCAGGGATTTCCTGTCCCAGTGACAAGGTACACGTCGCCTAACGATCGGTTCCCTCACTGTGAATCGCGTTTCAGAGGGCACGAGCAAGATAGCTCCGCGGTCTTCGGGCAAGAAGTTCGAAAGAGAAGTGGTTTTGGCTGCTGGAGGTCAGAATATCGCGTTGAGTCACTCGTTACAGGGATTTCCCATGCCCGTGACAAGGTAGACGGTATACCTTATCCCCTTTCGCTCCTTGGTTTCCCCATTTGTCGTCGTCGTCGTCATCGTCGTGGTCCTCGTCGTCGTCGATGAGTCGAATCAGTTGATTATTGCTTTTGATCGATATACCATGGAACAACGATTTATACGTCAGGTAAGTTGCATGCTATAACTACGCGTGTACTCAGAATTCTGGCTATTGAGGAGCATGATGAGGTATGTAATTTTGGTCAACTTTTCGCGAGGAACGCGTTCCCTTGGGTTAGTTGCTCAGATTAGTTTTCGTTCGATGCTGGAATTACTGATTACTAAAAATGACTGATTTGGATATTGTGTGATTTTTCTTTGTAGTATGTCTCCGGACAAAAACTTTATGAAAGTATCTTTATAATTGCAGTGATACTATCCAACGAATTAATTAACTTTTTTCGCGTTTCGATAATCAATTTCTATAGATTTTGATATTTTTTATGTTTTTTTTTCTATAACCCTCAGTTTTTGTGTAATCTAATTTTAGAAAAATTTTTTCTGCTGTTAAAGCATACAGCTATACAAATTTTGCTCAGAACGATTTTGTAGTCTCTTCCAAAAACAAAGTTATATTTTTTAATAACATTATACAGTGGATCAAAAGGTATTTACATACTTTGTGTTATGATGTAAGTTAAAACAGTAACATAGCATTGCAATTTGTAAGTATTTTATTCTAGTATAGGAAAATAATATGCTAATACAAAAACGTTAATTATCTATCAGTAAATGATACTATAAAAAAAAATAAAAATATTGTAGCCAAAAATGTATTGGCACACTGTTGATTTGTACATTTAGTAGAGAGTCTAGTATTATTTCTAGAGTTTGAATGTTTAACATTCTTCTAAGATTATGAAGTAATATCATAATTGTAAATCATTAATTGTACAACAATCACTATACAAATCAGTTTTGTGTCAATATTTTGTTGACTACAAAGATTTTCTTTTTTGATATTTTTTAATGGTACATTATCAATATTTCCAAAAAGATCCAGATTGTGTCAAATTTATTAATGATACTATTTGGGTTACTTACATTAATGCAAAAATTCTGAGTGTGCCAATGTTTTTTTATCCACTGTAAACATTTAAATCTATTTTTACAATGTTTGAGTTTAAAATCTCTTAAGTTTTAAATAACATTTTTTAAAAACCTTGTTCGAAGTCTTCTTGCTCTTTTTATACAGCGTTTAAACATTTTTTTATTGTTCACATTGTATAAAAAAATATATTATTGTTTCCCAAAAATCCTAGAGAATCGTTCTATATGAGACAAAACATTCATATACTATGTATTGTTGAAGCCGAAAAAATTGATAAAGTTGACCAAAAAAAAAATAAATAGAGTTGTTTTTGTCCTTGAAATAAAATTTCTCAAAAACTGAAGGCGAAATAAGACAAGCGACATTCGTTTTCGTTTCTGCATGCAACACATCGAACACTATAAGAATTGTTTACAGCTTATTGAAATGTTAAATTAAAAGTTTAATTTGTTGAACAATGTATTATAACAGTTTCGATATTTGGCCATTCGTCTTATCTTTTTATTTTTCTGCACTGCAACTACTTATTGTTTTTAGGAGGTTACAAACTGTATAGCCTATTGGCATAAATAAATTTAAAAGTTCCTATAAAACTGGCAAAAGTCAAATAAAAAAATCTGAAATCAGTCATTCCGATTAGTCCAGTGGTTCTAGTATTATTCACAGAAAAATGAAGGTATGATTAAGGTTATGAACACAAAATCAATTGGGAACGCTTTCGTCGCAAGGAGGGTCGTTGCAACGAATTGTCAACGGCTGAACAGCGATTACCGATACATAGATACAATACAAAGCGAACGATAAAGGGACGGATTTAGTCATTCCGGGCAATAAATGATATCGTTCCAGAACCGTCCGGTCGTACTGCCCCAAAAGGGACTGGAGACGGCCTTAATAAGTACCGCGGGGTAGAGGGCGAGTCTCTGGCGCTGGCGTGTGCGGCACAAGGCTTTCCTGCCCCGATCTCTAGGTACACAAAAAGAGTTCCGTATAGCTTCTCTATTTTTTTTTCTCTTTTGTTTGGTCGTTTATCTTGCTCCGCAGAGCACGGATCCTATTTTCGAAGCGTTCCATCCTTACCCTCTACCCCGGGTCGGGTGGCGGTACCGCAAAATCCGAGAAGTTGGACGTTCGACAGAGGCTAATCAAAAAAAGAGAGAGAGTCTAAACAGAAACGAAAAGGGGGTGGCGGAGGAGGGAGGGGGTGAGCTAAACGAGAAACAGTAGTCGGGGGAGAAAGAAAAGAGACAACGGTCGATTGCCAAGCGTATAAAGATAGGGGATGGTGGGACAAAGGTGGCCTCGAATGAAAGCGAGGGAAATAGCGCTGATCCAAGGTCCCAACGACCGTCGCTGTCGTAGAGACAGCTATAACAGCGGCGGATCGGCGAGTTAACTGTCGAATAGGACGTCGTATCTTGTGCTCGTAGAACTTGGATATCTCTCTGTTCGTGGTTCAGCCTTGTGTGTTGTCTTGCCTCGGTTTAAGTTGAAGCGGGCTCGAGAACCGCAACGATTAGAGATAGCCTCACCGGGAACGAAGGGAGAGGAGAAAGGGAATAACTATAAAGTTGATCTAAGAAGTAAAGCGTTCTCGTGTATCCGGGGCCAATCGGACGTGTTGGTTTTCAGTGCCAACAGGAGCCCCGTGACGCAACCCCGAGATAGGTGACACGGAAGCGCGACTCCGAAAAGGATGATGCGGGCCCTCTTCTCCTTCGATAACCTCGGTGCTGATCAGGGTGGTCCGAGAGAGTGTCACCCGATCAATGGGGCGAACAATGTTGCCCTGCACCTGCACACCTCCAATAAGTCCCACGATATCTGGCTGGTAAGTCCTCGCCACCTTCGTGCCTCATCCGTTTCGTGTTTTTCACCCCCCACGTCCTCCCACCCTCCCTTTCTCTCACTCGTCAGAAATGTTGAAAGTGTTTCACCCCGTGTCCCAGGCATTGTCCAATCGCTGCACCATCGCCACCAAACCCCGCCTCCGCTCTCACCACCAACTCGAGTCCCGATTCTGATCGAAACAGCGACGGGTTCGTTCGTTCGTCGTGAAAGCTTATTTTGATTTCGAGCAGTTTTTATCTTGGTTTCCACCTATTCCGTCACGTTCCTAGTCTCCTGTTCCCGGTGTAACAGAAATCGTTCGAGAAAGTGTCACGCAGGCCTGTGTGTGTCTCGAGAATCGAGAGTGGAATCGACACCGCTCTGTCGCTGTTGCGCACCCCGGTGAACGCCTCTCACTTTCTCCCTCTTTGGTGTACCGTTTTCGAATCGTTTGTCAGAGCACGCGTGCAGACAGCAGTGCTTCTCTCGTTCTCTATATCTCTTTCATTCTCTCATTCTTTCTCTCTTTTTATTTCTCTCACTCCATCTCGTGGAGCACTTTTTGTTTCCGATCGTGACGAACTTGCCGCTGCCAGCCTCCTCACCGTCCACCATTTCCCGACCTGCTCTGCTTTTATGACCGCTGTATGCTCCAGATGCGTTGAAGCTCTCCTTCTTTCTGATTAAGTTTGCGCAAGAGACACGTGCTAATAAGCCGTGCAGTAGAGACAGAAGCCCATGCCCAGAGACGCCCAAAGCCCTGCATACACACTGCCGTCTACGAGACACCGGGCACTTGCTGATTTCAGCGCGAATAGAGGTTCTTTTTCAGCGCGATCTCGTCGTCGTGTCTCGTTTTTGTTCCAGACTGTGGACAAAGATTTCTGGGTTACAATCACCGAAAGTAATATTCAGATACTCTTTGCTATATGTAGAATAACTTTTTTCAAATTGCACCTTTTGGTCTTGACTTTTCGAGGAGTTGGAAGAATCAGTTTACTAGATGACGAAGAAAATAGTAATTGTTGCTTTGGCTAAACTTCACTTTTGGGACCCATGAAATTATTAACTTTTTTTGTGTATAATCCTGTAGATTTTCACGAGAAAATGCCAAGAATCCAAGTTTTAATGATAGGAATCCACTACTTAGAAAGTTATGGGAGTTTAAAGTTCAGCGATTTGAAACGTTTCTTGCAGGTAAAGGGCACCGCCATGTTCGTATGTAGTCAGCGTCACCCGTTGTCTACGGAGGGGAGCCGCTAGATGGCACCACAAGCGCGCGAAAATGTCGATTACCTGTCAAAGACGCGAAAAATCGCTGAACTTTTAACACGCATCAGTTTTGAACCAGTGGATCTCTAACATTAAAACTTTGATTTTCGGAATTTTCTCGCCAAAATCTACAGGATTATGTAAAAAAAAAAGTTAAAAATTTCTGGGTTCCTAAGGTGACGTTTAACCGTTGATTTTTATAGCTTCTTTATTCGGACCTACAATGACCCACGAAAGTATTCGAACGCTCTTTAAATCCGAATAACTTTTTAAAAATTGGACCACACAAGTTGACTTTGTTTGAGCAATTAGAAGTATTGATTTACTTTTATGGGCCACTGTATATATTGAAAATTTAAAACATGCGTTCGTTAGATTTTTTCCAGTTTATATAGATTCTGCAAATTTCATTGAAATCGGTTAAGGTTATTATAAACTACAAATAATTGAAGATTGTGAAAATTGCAGCTTTTCATGGCATTTCTATAACTTTAAACAAAATATAATAATAATATTATCAGAATTTATGTAACTCACACAAATCTACAAAGGTATGTTTCGAATTCTCAATACAGGGCCACATAAAAAAAGTTGTAGTATAAAAAGCGACTATTACTATTGTCTTCGCAATTCTGATAAATTGCAAATTTTTAAAAAGTTTCGTTTACGTGTTATCTAATACGCCTTAAAGTAAATACAACTTAAAGAAAGTAATTTTATTGTAAAGAGTACCCGTTTATTAATTCCAGTTACTGTATCCCTGTGTGGAAGAGTACAAAAAATGGAGTTTATAATATGTATGTGTGTCTTCTAGCAAATTGTTCTAATAATCAAAGTTAAAGGATTACTGTGATTTAATTTCTAAAGTTGATATCTGAAATCGTAATAGCTGTCCATCCCATTCCACTTACTTCAGACTAGTAACATAGAAGTGGAGTGGACAGCTATTATGATTTCAGGTACCTTCTTTCGAAAAATAGATCATTTTTAGAGAAAAAATTGTCGACATTTAATCCATTGTAACTTTTGACAACGATTTATATTCTTGAACATTTTATCGAGCTAAATAACTCTACGGAGTTTCAACCATTTTTTTCGTGGCTTACATAATTCGAAGGTTGAAGTCAGCTCTTTACAACAATTCCATAATACTTGATGTACAATTTATTGTTGCTGATTTAACAATAACGCTGCTGGGCACTATAAGTGATTACTATGTATAGTCTTATAAAACTGAAAAGTTTAAATTTATTCTGATCTTTCAATAATTTCTCATAAAAGCATCTTTATAATTTACATAATTGCAAAATATAAAATCTCAGTTGGCCGTCAGTAGCAGGTTTAGTGTTAAATCACTTTGAATAAAAAATATGTCACCGACATTAGAATGACCTGGGGTAGGTGCATGGTTGGATTTATACTTGCTGTGTATGCGTTTACTGTTACGAGCAGGTAGTATAGTTGTGCTACAGCGACATGCATATAAGTATGAAGGATTTCGCCAGTAATCCAATTATGCAAACGATGTATTGCCCAGTGTACAAATCTTATCGCACAACCTCTTCGTGAAGTACCTCGGGTTATTCTAATGTTAGCCACACACTTTTCATTCAAAGTGCTTCAAAACTGTAAGAGAAAAATGGTACATCAAGTTGTAGGTGGTCATTTTATCTTGAAATTTATAGTGATTTTAGTGAGGAAAAGAGTTTTCCAAACTCGACAGAATTGTAAAATTATAATTTCAATTTTTCAAACTCGAGTGAATCTGTAAAACTATAATTGTATTTTGTTAAATGCAATTTAATTATTGTCATATATATTATCGGACAATTTAATTATTATTAATTTTAGAATTTTAAGTACAATCAGGATCTAAAAAACAGCACGGACCTGAGGGTTTTTCTTAGATCAAGACTTCACTGTATATAACATATGAATATATCTGGTATGAATGCTGCTGTGAATGCTATGTGTCATCTGATGTGAGCCACACCATGAGCATTCACGAATTACGCCAATTCCAAAATCTGCAAAGTGTCTGGTGACTTGTGGACACAAGTGTACATACGAAGCTAGGAAAAACGAGACCAGTATGAATCGAAGCAACTAAAAACACTGTTAATTATTTTTTTTTTTATCAATGTGTTGTCTTCCTCTCCAAAGAGATTAAATAATAAATTGGCTTCGATTCATGCGACCATAAGAAGCTCCCTTTCAGCGACCAGCCCACGAAACCCCGTTGTCCTCTCGTTGCAGATGGTACAAATTCATCGAAGGCTCAACTCGTCGTCAACCGGTCCAACTCAATGAACGCGTTCGTCAAGTCAGCGGAACACTGATAATTCGTGAGGCTCGCGTAGAGGATTCCGGCAAGTACCTGTGCATCGTGAACAACTCCGTTGGTGGCGAAAGCGTGGAAACTGTTTTGACGGTGACTGCCCCATTGGCCGCGGAAATCGAGCCCAGCACCCAGACCATCGACTTTGGCAGACCTGCTACCTTCACCTGCAACGTTCGCGGAAACCCCATCAAGACAATCTCGTGGCTGAAAGACGGCAAACCCCTTGGCTTGGAAGACCATGTGCTCAGGATCGAAAGCGTCAAGAAAGAGGACAAGGGAATGTACCAGTGCTTCGTTAGGAATGACCAGGAAAGCGCCCAGGCAACCGCTGAACTGAAACTTGGTGGAAGATGTGAGTATATGTCCAAAAAACTATGATATTAACTAATCTAAACTTTTTCGAAAAATATTACTAGAAATTCAATCCCTATAGAACCTAGTGAAAATTATTCCAGATTAGTCTAAATAGGAAAATCTATTCAATGTATAGTTCCAATTTTTTTGAGAATTATTTTCACCCCTTATTGAATCTAATATAAATTAATGGAAATAGATTCAACCCCTATGGACTCTGATAAGAATTAACGTATACAGAAACATCTATACAATTTATATTTCAAAGTCAAATTGTCCACAAAATTTATATTCCTTTTCTGTCACCTTGAACGACCTAAAGTAATTATAGTCACTGCACTCCTAACGAAACGGACTATCATCGCAGATGTTTAAAAAAGGGTGGTCCCGTTTAAAAAAATTAAGGTGTCCTAGAGATCTCAAAAAAAAAAAATATAAGAACAAATATTTTTATACTTTTACTTTGAAGACATTTGAGATGCAAACGTTAGGTGACTCATCCTGCATACAAGTGAGTCCACATAGATCATACAATCGCTAGCCCAGGATTCTGCAGAATGTTCCATAAAATGATTTCATTGCCAGGTCCAAAATTGTCCAATTGCTACCGTTGTTCCTGATCTTCATGGCTCTATAAGATGATGCTAATCCAGAGCAACTCTTTTCACCTCCACAGTCGAACCCCCGCAGATCCGTCACGCCTTCCGCGAAGAGACCCTGCAACCGGGACCCAGCATGTTCTTGAAGTGTGTAGCCAGCGGAAACCCAACACCTGAAATCACCTGGGAACTCGACGGCAAACGGTTGTCCAACACAGAGAGGCTCCAAGTCGGCCAGTACGTTACAGTAAACGGCGACGTGGTTTCTCATTTGAACATCTCCAGCATTCACACCAACGACGGAGGACTCTACAAGTGTATCGCTGCGTCGAAGGTGACCGTGATTCCTTTTTCTCTTTCTCCTTTTCTTGGTCATTCCTCTTGTTGGTGGAAAAAGGTAACAACGGTCCCGTGGATCTCGTGATTACAGGTTGGATCCGCGGAACACTCGGCCCGATTGAACGTCTACGGTCTACCCTTCATCCGCCACATGGACAAAAAGGCTATCGTCGCTGGTGAGACTCTTCGCGTGACCTGCCCCGTCGCCGGATATCCGATCGAAAGCATCGTATGGGAACGGGACACGAGAGTTCTGCCGATCAACAGGAAACAGAAGGTCTTCCCCAATGGCACGCTGATCATCGAGAACGTCGAGAGAATGAGCGATCAGGCTACCTACACGTGTGTCGCACGCAACGCCCAAGGTTACAGCGCAAGAGGAACACTCGAAGTACAAGTCATGGGTAAGTTCCATGCTTCTTTTTCTCACTCTCTCTCTCTCTCTAGATATGAATGTTGATCGCGCGGAATCTTCAATCGTAAATCGCGCGTATAAAAATTTTCTTGCCCCTTTTTACTGAAAATTTTTTCGGTGAGTGATTACGTCGAGTTGATCAGTTTTTCATGTCGATGGCAGGGAGTTCGTTGAAAATGAGATACGGTGTCACTTGAAGTTAGGGGTATTTAAATGATACTAGTTTTGAACTTGTTTACGGAAGATTTTTTTGTTTAGTTTTATAAAGATACGCGATTATTTATTGTTTTAGAAATTATTTTTGGTATTGACTCTTTCTTTTATTTTAATCTAGAAGGTTTAATCAATTATTTTTTCTGAATTAAAAATTAATTTTATCTTGAAGGATATTCTGTAAATATTTAAAACGAAATTTTATCAACGAAATAAACCTAGTCACAGAGTGGAATCCTTAAGGATTCATTTTGGCATGACACTTTTAAAAAATCAAATTTCCCTTTCATTTCTCAAAAATTTTTCTCGAAATTTAATTATTCCATTTGGTGCACAAAATAAAAATAATTTATTCAAGTAATGTTTCTGAAACTATAATGTGTCATTTTTAAATTGCGAATTTTTAGTGCAAAATTTTAGAAGACTAAATATAAATAGCATTTTTAATTTATCTTGACCACAAGAAATCTTCAACGTGAACAAAGAACTATGAACCATAAGAAAAGTATTCATGTAAAAGCTGGTTTTATAATTTTTCACAGTTTCGTTTTTAAAGAAAGTAACATAGGCCAGTAGTGGTTGATGAAACTCTTTCGTAGATATGGAGATGAGACTCGGTGAGATGAGTACGAAACCTGTCGATATTGTTTTTAGGCCACATTGAAGGTAATATGAAGTATGAGAGGGCCGCAATACACGAGTGCTGCGGCTGCTCGCTTACCTGAAATGGGGCACCCCGGATCTTTAGCAGTTCATTATGACGCGACGTTCATTTTAAAGACTCCAACGTCAGATAAGGCTTATGAGCAGAAATTCAAATTTCATGTATGAAACTTCATCTCCCAGATTCTTTCGTTACTAATTTATTATTATATTAATCCTTTGCACTATTTACAATACTCTAAAACACAGTTCCTTGATTGGGATTAATTTCCTAAAATTATATTGAAAGCAATTAAATACATCTATATTGCTTATCTGAATAAAAGAAATGTTTATTTAAAATTTACTTGAGAAAACAGTTCCTTGATTAGAATTAACTTTGAATAATATTTTTTAGTAATTATATTGAAAACAACTAAATGCATCTATATTGCTTATCTGAATAATTATTTATTTAAAAATCTAATTATTTAAAATGTACTTTCAAAGACAGTTCCATGATTGGTATTCATTTTAAGCAATTTTGTTTTTAGTAATTTTATTGAAATATAGCGAAGTACATGTACCTACATTTCTTATCTAATTGTTAATAAACAAAAATTAATATTATAAAATACAATGCATGTTCAAACTGGTAATTTAAAAATGTCACATTCGACATAAAAGTGCAAAGGGTTAATATATTGAAAGAAACATCAACAAAATGTATTTTATACATAATTTCATATTTAAAACAAATACAGTAGCTGACAAAAATAAGAGATCATCGTTTGTTTTTTACGTTTTTGCTCCAAAGAATAATGAAAATATAACAAATTCTAAATTGCATATAATTTAAGTTATTGTTCATTATTTCAAGTTTAATGTTAACACTACAGAAAATAACGTTTCGTATACATTAAATTGTTTTCACTTTTGTTCCAAGAATATTCCGTCGAGTGCTAGGACAATAAAGAGATCGCTACCTTATTTACGCAGACCAGAATTTTAATTTCTTTAACAAGCAAACTTTGATTGAGTTTGGTTCACTTCATAGCATGTTTTGTTTTTCTTGCAATTATTGATTGTTTTTCAGTCGAATAAGTTGTATGTAAAAATTAAAAATGTCTAGAAAATCTATGTTCAAGTCTAGAAAAGTCTAGAAAATCTATGTTCAAGTAAATACAGAAGTTAATAAAAGAAGTTATTCAGCTAGGTTTATCACAAATATGTGGTCTTGAATATCAAACTTAACCTTATAGATAATAGTTTGAATTCCATGCAATTTTGAATTTATTACTGTTTCATTGTCCTTTGGAATAAAAATGTAAAAGAGAGACAGTGATAAACAATTTGTATTTTTATCAGCCACTGTACTTACATCAAATTGCAACAAAATCAGAAAAGAAATAATTTCGAATATTAAATCAGTCTTCTAGATTAAAATAAAAAATAAAAAGTGCATTTGACCAATAGTTTTCGAGACAAAAATTCATAAACACAGTTTATATTTTTAGAAGTGAGCCCAAACATTGCACCATTCAAAGGTTCGTACTTCAAAAACGAAACCAGCAAAGTTATGACTTAAACTCCCCCCATTTCATCCCCACTACATTATACTTCATTTTGAATTACTCGCATCGACAGCAAAAACTGATCAATTTAACGTGGAACGACTCAATAAATATTTTTTAAAACCTGTATACTACGCGATTAGAGGTTAAACTTCACTTTAGGGACCCAGAGATTTTTAACTTTTTTTTATATAATCCTGTAAATTTTAACTAGAAAATTTCGAAAATCAAGGTTTTAATGTTAAGAATTCCTTGGGTCAAAAGTTATGGGTATTTAAAGTTGTACGATTTTAAGCGTTCTTGACAAGTAAAGGCGCCGCCATGTTGGTATGTACCTAGCGACTCCGCTCATTGAGCGATGTCTGAGTACATACCAATATGGCGGCGCCCTTACCTGCAAGAAACGTTTACAAACGCTCAACTTTAAACACGCATAACTTTTGAACCAGTGAATTCTTAACATTAAAACTTGGATTTTCGGCATATTCTCGTCAAAACCTACAGGATTATATAAAAAAAGGTTTAAAAAATTCAGTTCCCTAAAGTGAACTTTAGCCCGATTAGATATCGATTGAACGTATTTTCGATTGGCAAAATATTACAAGATACCCTGACCAAATATGTAATTGGAAGAAACGCGTACCGACAACGGGATCCTGCGTAAACTGTTCTTTACAGGTATTCAGCCGTTAGATCCGCCGAATGTTTCACGATATGTCGCATTCAACGTTCTATTGCAGCTGTAACGATTCTTGCAGCGAGTCCTGGCCCATTTCGACTGTGTCGATCGGGCCAGTCACGTCACGTCCTGTCGAATATCACGGTCGAACCGAGAGCCGCGTGAAAATCGTGTGTACGACGAACGAACCGCGCGTGAATTCGCGAGCCGAGAATCCGCGAATGCAAAAACGGACACGGACACGGACGCGGACACGCACACGGACGACGACCCCGTTGCAGATTTGACGAACACTAGCTCACGTGGCGCGAGAACGCCTCGGAAAGAGGCTCGAGAGCGCTCTCGTTGGAATGTTGGAAGTTGGTATGGCGGTGGCCGACGATCGACCGTAAGAAATCTGGTGCATTCTTGTCAGAATTGTTCTCTCTTCGCGCGTCCACCATTCGTAGTAACCGTTGCTCCACAGAGTTACCGCGTCTCTGTATGTAATACATATCGTCAGCCAATGAGTCGGCTGCGGAACTTTCAAGTTTTGCTTTCTTGGAACGTCCTTCCTCGTGAATGCAGTCTCCCCGCCTCCATACTGGCGCGTTTTGGTGAGCTACGGTATTATCTCCGTAAATGTCGAAAAGATCTCTACCGTAACTGTCCAAATTTTATCCCCACCACAGGGGGATGCCCCTTGTAACCAGTCAAACGGTGAACACGCTGGAGGACTGAGTCAGCGAGGGGTCGGGTATCGGTGAAGACTCACACTAATGCAAGCGAATAAAAAATGGCCACTTTTCTAATTTTTGATTTTTTTTAAAAGAAATTTTTACCATCGTATTAGTCTCGTTTTTCTTTAATTATAATTACCTGTGTAATAAGCGATTCGCCACACTACGAAGAATGTAGCATCTATGCTATAATTGTCGCTCAACAGATCTGACGATAAAATTTTTATTTTGCATAAAGGGCCACGGTCTAATCATATAAATACAGGCTAAACATTTTTTTATTAAATAATTATAAGAAAAATGCGAAATAACAGCAGATTGTAACAGCACATTAATTTAAAAATTTAATTTACTACATTGTGAATGGATGAGACTTTAAAATAGAATCTAATCTGGCACTGTTTTGAGAAAAACTGCGACATTGTAAACAATTTCTCACTGCACAGTGAGCAGGAAATTCGTTTTTGGCGACCAAAAATTATTTTTGCGTTATTTCAAGGTTTAAGGTTATAATATAGTCATTGAATTCGTCTCGGTACCAGCTCGAATATTATAAAGTCAAACATATATATTAACGTTTAAAAGACCGAGACAACCTCCATCTTTTATACACAACAAATGTTTTGGTTTTTTTTTAATATTGAAATTTGAAGAAAAATCAATACTTATCAACATTTGTTCGAAACAGTTATCTGCCAGATCATCGAAAATGTTTGAAAAATAGTTATTATCTCGTTGAAGGTCATGTGAAGGTGAACATATCGCGCATCATCGAATTTGTAGTGAAAATATGTAGTCCCACTTAAAAGAAGCTTCGATGCTCTTGAAATCTGAAAAAGTGACCCCAAGAAAATTCTAAAATGGTTAATATTTTGGATTGTTAAGCGTCATCAATTGATGTATACAAAATTTGTTCAAAATATGAAACTTGAAAAATTCAATTTCCGCCACCAAAAACGAATTTCACCCCACTGTGCGCTAACTCAACGCTATTCCTTCTACCAAGGCAGCATTGAGTAGTCAGCCAATAAAAGTGCAGAATCTGCTGCTACTACCGCTCCCTAGCATCTCGAGTGTCTCCGTAGCTGCGCGCCATTACGGAAGAAAACTGAATTTTTCCCAAAAAACGAAAACCGCGGACGATATAGATGAGGTGGACGGAGTGATCGAATCCGAAATTAGTCGGCCCGTAATCCGGTCATAGACGCAGCCGACTCATCGAGACGTCTACTCGATCACACGACGTTACGACACGAACACGCTCACGAACATGTCAACATATACGCTCGCGACCTATCATCATACGTCCATACATCGATCCTCCACCCTCAGTGCCGCCCACGATACAGCAGTTCTCGTTCACGAAGCTACCCATGAACGCCGGGGAGTTCGAAAACCTGCAGTGTATCGTACCGACCGGTGACCTGCCTTTGAACATACGCTGGAGCTATCCCGGAGAAGAGATGGGCGGTTCCTCCGGCGTACTTGCGAAGAAGGTCGCGGATCGCGTTAGCATGCTCATGATTTCTGTCATCACCGCGAGACACGCGGGGGAGTACGTTTGCACCGCTGAAAACGCGGCTGGAACGGCGTCTCACTCGACCACGCTCACCGTCAATGGTTCGGGCCAATGATCCGTTCCTAGAGGATAATACAATTTCTCATTTTATTCTTTCGTTTGACATTTTTATTTCACTACGTTCTCTTTCGTTTCGTTAATGCACAAATCCCGGCAAAGCGCACTGTAGCGAACCTCATTACATACAGCCATACACACACACACACACACACATCTACACACACTCTCCTGGCCCGAGACGTCCCGCCAATCGAGAAACCCTGAATCGACTCCGTCACACGTCCATCCAGTGTCGCCAGATCAGGGGAATTGAGGGGAATACAATTACACTCTCTCTCTCTTTTTCATTGCCAGATAAGTCACATGACATTGCGACACGTGACTGACACAGACGAAACGCGTCACGTGACCGGTCTGTGGCGTGGGGATGCTCGCAGATGGGAATGGGGGAATGGCGTCGTGGAAGGGGTAAGGTAGATTGGGAGAAAAGTGTTAATATGGCCACACTGGTGGGGATGCTCGCCGCCGGGGAATGGCGTGGTGGAAGGGGAAGGGTAGACTGACAATGAGAGGCAAGTCTTAATTTGGCGACACTGGTGGAGATGCTCGCAGCCGGGGAATGGCGTCGTAGAAGGGGTAAGATGGGAGACAAGTCTTAATCTGGCGACACTGGTCGCACACAACCCGCATAACCGACCGGACCGAAACGATCACTCGATCGATCTAGATCTCTGTCGCGACGAATGTCCTCTGATGCGTTGTTGTACAGTCGGGCCGCAGCTCCTACCGATCGCATTCAATGCCGAGGTCGCCAACTCGGGAGACTCCGTATCCGTGTCGTGCTCGATCTTGAAGGGTGACATGCCCATGGACATAGAGTGGGCGTTCAACAGCGTACCGATCGACAAGTCGAAAGACACTAGTATCACGATGACCAGAATAAGCAAACACCTGAGCACCCTTAGCATCGACGGCGTCTCGGCAAGACACGCCGGAGAGTACGCCTGCTCCGCATCGAATCTTGCCGGTTCCGTCAGTCGGTCAGCAACCTTAACGGTGAACGGTACGACTTCCCCACCACCAGATGCCTGTTATTAGTCCTTCTTCAACCGTGCTAGCTTTTAATATCACCGATCGTCCCTAACACGTTCCACCATCGATGTCATCGATTCAACAGCCTCATATCTTCTTCTATCCTTCCTTCAAAGGTGTCCAAAGGTGTCCAAAGGTCTCTCTTCTCCTTGCTGCGTGTTAGTCATTTCTTCGCCGCCATACCAACCTCGTCGTTCTCCACTCGCGGAAGTATGTACTGTGCAGGTGGTCACGCAGTCGGAGTTTTAAATAATGGTCAGCTCGTATGCAATGCAAATTTAATTTTATATCTTTGGAGTTGAAATACGAAAATATTATTGCAACCATGTTTCAGATCATTTCCCTCATTATTTACCAACTATAAAATAATATGAAGAACACCAATGGTTGTGACTATGCTTCAGTATTTCACCTTCGAAAAATACGGAAGGACATTTGCATTAATTATGGCAGGGGTGAGGAACTGGCGACTCGTGTGTTGTGGCTCCAAACCCTACTCTTCTCTCCGGCTTAGGCAAAGGAGTTGCCCCTTCTACTTGGCTGCTGAGGTGGAAGAGTGGGGTATCAGGCCCATCACTCAGGCACACGGGTTAAGTCGGAAGTGGGAGAACCGTTGCATTGGTAGTGGGGGTTCTCTGGCTTCCGGCGGAGTAGTTCGTCACCCCTGATTTATGGGATGACCGGATATTTGAAGAAAATGAAAGAAGGTAAAATTTTTCTGTTTTTTATTAGCAACACAATAGCGTATATTATTTCGCCGAGGGCTCAAATATGGGATTCAATTTTTAATTTTTATATGCATATACATGCTTGTATATCGTTTGGAACTAGATGTGTAACGTCAAGTATCGTATCATTTAAATAATTTACGATGAAATGATCGTCAAGGTCGTAAAGGTCGAAACGTGTTTATTTCTCTTACTATCTGTACTCATATTTTTGTACTATTATGTAAATTATTGAGTGACCTTTTAGAGTAATGTATCGTTTCTTGGTAAAAGAGAAAGTACTCAATTTATTAGCAGTACAGTAACAATAATAGACACAATAAATCAAAATTAGTTTCTTTTCTCATAAAATGAGGGAAACGCACTTAACATTTTACTACATATTAGGAATTGTTCTTAAATATCAAAATTATTTCCATATTTCATTACCAAATATGTAATTTACAAAGCTAAAACACGAGATTTTTGCACGTGGATGTTTTACTAAACGTGCTATACAGGGTGTCCCAAAAATGTTGTAGTTCCTTGAAAGGGGTAATTCCTGAGATCATTTGAAGTAACTTTTTTCTTTGCAAAAATATGGTCGTTTTATTGCACATGGTCGACATTGTCCTGGTAAATAATGTCATATGATACAACAAAATTACTAAAAATGTGTAGAAATCTATTTAAAAATTCTTAGGTCTTCTTCGACTTACTCAAAAAAATTACAAACGTACAAAAAGTATCTGCAATGTTGTGTTGCCTATTAAAACAGTAAAACATTTTTCTTTTTCATTTCCGTCAAATATGTACTATTTATAAAAAAAACTTTGGTTTGGAACTGTGTGTTCACCCAGTAGAATTGTACAGGATGCCCCATGCAGCTGGGACGAACTCTATCTTTAGAACAGTTATAGATAGAAAAAGAGTAGTAAAATTACGTGGAGTCGTTTAAGATGGTGTATATTTCGAAAATAAATTAATGCATTTTTATAAATATATATTTTTTAATCTTCCATAAAGGACAGCAAAAGATTTTTTAGGTACCTAATATATTATAGTTTTTATTTATTCTTTTCTATAATACTAAAAAATTTTTAATGTTTATTGTATTTTACTTAAACGCAAAATAAAGATTTTATTGCTTTCGAGTCTGAGTATAAATAGTAAATAGTATTTGCAATGTATGGCAACTGTATTTGTCTTTTTGTTACTACTTAATTTGTTGTTAGTATTAATTTCGCATTTTCATACAATTCATTCAACTCAAAACTGTTATAGTTTTGAAAATGTGCTGATACGTGAACAAATTTGAAGTCTGTGAAAATGTGGAACTGAAACAATTATTAAGTTCAAAAATATAAACCCATTTTAGAGACAGTAATAAAACTGCATTAACTTATTTTCGGTAGGAACTGTACCTTAAATTATCCAACTTCTTTTTATAACACTGGTCAACATTGTCACAAAAACCATTTAAAAAAAATCTTGTGCATTTTCTTCCAATTTTTGGGAAATATAATTTTATAGAAAAAGTCAAATTTTCAATTTTAAGAATTCTTTTTATTTCAACCGTAATAGCAACACGAATATTTGTATAACGACTCTGTCAACTCTCCTAAATAGAACAATATATTTTTTGTATTATAAACACGTGGGCTTGTTTAAACAATATTTACAGAGAGCAAGACGCCTTTAATGCGTCAATTTTCTCGAGCAAGGGTCTCTGCCAAAATCTAATATGTACCACGCGATAAAGCGCACCTTCTTCCTGCGGAAACTGTCAATAAACATTACAACACACATTTCATTTTCGATTGATCGAATAAAATATTTCCGCATGAGACTATTAGGGTATCAACGGTGCCTTAATGCAGTTAGCTTCAACGCCAACAATCTTTCTCACACTTATGGTTGCACTATATTGAAGTATTCACCACCAGAACTTTCAGCAGTTCTTAAAACAAATATGTAATAAATAATAACGTGTTAATTCTGGGTATGGTAAACGGTACTAGATAGAGGATGTTTATCGTACTGGCTTCATCGATTTTTTAGGCATTTAGGCCAATCTTACAAAAAAATGTTTGATGGAAATAAAGTGCAATAATAAAAATTGCGAAAAATTTTTTATTCAATGAAAAACTGAGGTCACCTTGACTTTTTTATACAGCACTATGTATTTTTAACATTATATTTTTATTGCTGATGAAAAAAAGAATTTAGCGACCAACAATACAATGACCTCTGGATGACCTTGAGCTCAGAAATTCACAATAATTAAGAAAATAAATTTCCTACGCGTCAATGAAACGTAAACGTAACTCGTAGTCAATAATACTTTCGAACTGAATTTATAAAACTCTTATAAAACAAGTACACTTTTGCAATAACGAATTACATATTCCTACAGCTTTTACAGTTCAAACAGAAAAATTCTTAAATTTGAAAATTTGACTTTTTTCAAAATTGAATTCCTCAAAAACTGAAGATAATCACCACACAAAGGTGGTAGTGTCTAGTGGTTCTAAATGTAGTGGTGCAACAAAGATTTTTATTTCGTCGACCAGTGTAATCTTTGTCTATCGTTAACCGCTGCAAAGATATACTATACAGGGTGTTCACGGTAAATTGTGAAAAATGAACTTACATCTTATTGGCAACACGATAACGTTTGTCAATGTTTTATATTTACAGTAGTTTTCGAGAAGGTGAAAACGAAGGTGACCTTCAGCTTTTTAAATGAAATGCTATAATATTTTTAATGTCATATGAAAGCGTGGGTCAAGACGAATTCATTCATATGTAACACAACGACTTTCTATGAGAAAGATGACTAAGAGAAATATGTTGATCGAACATTACCTAACATACATTAATACATTCGCATTACGAAACCTGTTCCCTATCTGAGATACTTAAACACTTTTAACTCAATAAATCAATACTTCCATAAACAAATATTGAAACAGTCAACAGAAGTCACACTACACATAATTAATGTGGCCTCAAATAGTTACAGTAATAAATACAATTTTACAATATTATGTCTGACCTTGTGTGACCTTGAAAGTCATTGTGTTACATACATCAAGAAAAATATTATAACATTCCATTTAAAAATTTTTAGGTCACTTTTGTCTTCGAAAAACAATGTATATATTGGGTTAGAACGAAAATTCGTAGCGTTTTTAAATATAAAGTCAAAGATAACGCTGACATTTATTCATAGATTTGTTGAATAACATATTTTTCATTCTGTTCCATTATTTTTGACCATTTTTAAGGTAACTTATCATGTTATCGAATAAAACTTTAATTCCGCCTCAAGAATTATAAAAAATTGACATAAGTTATCATGTTGCAAGTAAGATGTACTGTAAGTTCATCCTCTAACATTTTTTCAGACAATTACAGTTTACGAGAAGAACACTGATCGAATTTACCGCGAATATCCTGTACACTGTACATTGTCAGTTGTGTCAGTGTCGCTAGATGAGGGGAGGGAGCACGAATTGAGGGGAAAAAGTTATCTTCTCTCCCCCAGTGCCAGATACGCCAGTGACGAAACGCGTCACGTGACCGGGCCGTGGCGGGGGGGGGGGGGGGGGGGCTAGCGTCGTAGAAGGGGAAGGTAGAGTGAGGACACAAGTCCCTGATCTGGCGACACTGAATCGCCTGAGTAGGAAATCCGTCAAAAATCGATACAAATCTTGAAACGTCGTACATGAATCGACACTCGCTCCCTCCTCCGTTTCGACTCTTCTAGTCGTTGGTTCCAGTCGCCCCGCAAATACTACCCTTCACATTCGGCGACGAACCGGCCAGTTGGGGCGAGCTGGTCTCCGTGACTTGCTCCGTGGCAAAGGGCGATCAGCCTCTCGAGATATCGTGGGCTTTTAACGGGACTCCGATCGACAGCCACCATGGATCCGACGTTGTCGTCGCGAGCACGAACAAGAAAAACAGCGTTCTGACTATCGAGTCGGTCGCGGCTAGACACGCCGGCGACTATACGTGCTCCGCGTCGAATCGTGCCGGCGCCACATCGCACTCGGCTCAGCTGACCGTGAACGGTACACATGCGTAGATCATTCTGTCTCCTTCACTGTCACTCTCGTTTCTTCCTTGTATGACAGAGCTCTATCTCACTTTCTCTATCTTTCTCTCTCTCTCACACACATACCATCCTCATTACAACGTATCCGACTCCCAGCGATCGTCACCTCCTTTCACAGTCGGTTCTCGATCTCCCGTCGAATTTTCCACAGAGAGGATCGAGACTATCTCGTACGATCGACGCTCGGATCTGTGAGTTCGCGGCTGCGATCCTGAGGGTCTCGTCAACGCTGTAACGACCCCTAACTAATCACCAACGACATCATTCCATTCGTTGCAATACTGTGCCACAATTAGCCCTTGAATGGCGAACGTATTTAGCTACTTATGGCAGCCATGGCTAGATCCGTCAATGTTCTAGTATCAATTCTAGTATTAATAGTGTTCTGGTAGCAATTTCCTTCCACACATTTTTTGAACCCATTTCATTGAGAGCTGAGTGAATCTCTTTGTTGGGCTCAATACAATTAGCTCACTATTGAAACTGGTACAGTTTTATTTAGATATAAGACGACGAGATATTTTCTTGCCCGCGCAAGAACAATGTCGAGCCGAATAGGTACACCTCCATCCGCAATACGCCGAAAGCCGCCCCGAGCCATCGTCTTATATCGAAAGAGAACTGTACTAAAAAAATTAGAAATTAGTGTTTGTAACTGAACTCAATACCCGCCATCCGAGGGTTGATTCTTTAGGGACGATGTCTGTGCATTGTATTGATCCTGACGAATATTTGAAAAGCTTTTACGCCAGGACGGTTAGTTATTTGGACTTAAGATTCTAGAGATTTCATAAGATATAGAATATTCCAACATGCAGACAACTTTTTTTGCATATAGTTTCGCAGTCTAGTCATAAATACATCCACAGTCGAGCTATGAAGCATATAAAAAGTTCAAGTAATTAACTGAATAGTTAGAGCCGTTACGCACTGTCGACCAGTCGCCGACGATTGGGCGCCGGGAAACCAAAAATTAGGCAAGGCCAAAATTCGAGAGTGCGTAACAGCCCTTAAGGCTTAACTTCACCTTGGGTAACGAGAAATTTTTAACTTTTTTATTAGAATCCTGTAGATTTTGACGAGAAAATGCCTAAAATGCAAGTTTTAATGATAGGAGTCCACTGGTTCAAAAGTTATGCGTGTTTAAAGTTCAGCTATTTGCAGCGATTTTCACTGGCAAGGGCGCCGCCATGTTGGAATGTACCGAGCGGAGCCGCTAGATGGCTCCACCACAAGCAAGCGGTCATGTCGATAACGTGGAGCGGCTATCTTTGACATGTTATTCGATTTCCTGTCATCGAACAGTAATTAAAATATACACAATCATATACAGGATCCTAAAGAGAAGGTATATTAAAAATTGATTGTTGTTAGGTTATTAGAGGAGGCGGGTATTACGCTTGCGAATCTACATTATCGACATCACCATGTGCTTGTAATGCCACCTAGCGACAACATGGCGACGCCCTTACAATTTTAAACACCTACTTTACACCTATAACTGTTGAACCAGTGAATACCTAACATTAAAACTTGGATTTTCGGCATTTTTTGTCAAAATCTACAAGATTATAGAAACAGAAATAAAAATTCTCTGGGTCCCTAAAGTGAAGTTTAGCCAGCCCTTATTCCTCTGGTATTAGACTCGCTATTGTAAGACTTTCTAAGTTTTTTTTATCAAAGTCGCGACCATTTGATGAGAAGTATGTTTGATAGCGATGGGTCGTTATAGCGTTAAGTTCGCGTCGCATCTTCCTCGGGTTAGCACGACAGTTTCTCACCGTTTGGTCCATGCTGGCGTGCCGGTCACGCAGTCGCGCCACAGATCCTCCAGTTCTCTTTCGGCGACGATCCCCTGAACTCCGGCGAGATGCTGTCGGTCTCTTGCACGATCGTCAAGGGCGACTTCCCGGTGAACTTGACATGGACGTTCGACGACACCCCGATAGACTCGAGCAGGCCGGACGTAAATATCATAACTAATAAGAGGGTCAGCTTCTTGAGCATCGACAGTGTGGCGGCGAGGCACGCCGGAAGATACAAGTGCACCGCGTCGAATGCTGCTGGATCTGACAGTCACATCGCCGTGCTCTCGGTCAACGGTACACCCAAAATCCCCTCTCGTACACGAGTTGATTGTCTTTGCGGTTGTGACAGGCCATTAAAAAACGCGTCGACGATCGGGGAAAAAGAAAGAAATGCGGTATATACTGGTCGGAGGAGCGTGGGATGAGGGCTTTCAGCGAATGAGGGATGCGTCGTCCGCAAAGCGTATATAGGGTGTCCCAAGAATGTTGTACCACATTGAGAGGGGTGATTCCTGAGGTGATTTCAAGTAACTTTTTCCTTTGCGAAACCATTCTCCGCGGCTTAGTTGAGGAGTTATTAACGAAAAACACCGACCAATCGGGACACGGCAACGGATCCCGCTGAGCGTGGCGTTGGCATTGGCCATGCCGAAATCGCTCCGCCCTAGCCACGCTCTAATTGGCCCGCGTTTTTCGTTAATAACTCCTTAACAAAGCCTCGGAGAACATTTTTGCAAAGGAAAAAGTTACTTCAAATCACGTCAGGAATCACCGCATTCAATTACAAAATTCTTGGGACACCCTGTGGAAACGCAGTGACGATTCGCGGACCAGCATTTCCTGAAGCGGGTTGTGTCACACGCTTCGCTAAATATTCGCTCACCCCCCTACTCCATATCCCCCCTGCAAACCGAAGTGGATCGATCGGCGCGTTTTTCAATCGCTTTGTCTACTCTCAGTATCATCCCTTCTCGTAAACTTCTTGTTTTCCGCAGTAATCTTCATAGTGTATAATCTCTGTATGGAAAGGCTACTGCCGTCGTCGTGCCGATGATCGAACACGCTTAAACGTATGTCGATCCTCGTGTACTACCGTTCGGGAAGGTAAGATTATCGTCAGAGACGACGGCAGGTAAGGGACACGGTCCATCCCGCGGATGCAGCGAGACGATGGTCCATGTTTTCTTTTGATTCACGTTATTTCGTATCGCTTTTTCATTTTACCAGTTTTCTGTTTCTACATCCTATCGTATCCCGACATCCCCGAGTTACTCTTCGATCTTCTATCCACGGTCAGGCTCGAGGTACCCTACACCCTCTCCGTTATCCGACAGCTCCAGCGCGTCGTTCGTGGATCGTGGTTCGCCGTGCGCTGCATAGTGGTGCGAAATGCCGTTTCAGCACTCAAAAACCGATTTTTCGGTTAGGAATAATCTAGAGGATTCCATTAACTTAAGAATATCGAAATTTTGTTACGCGGTATTTGCATGGGAACGGTTACGACAAGCTACAATAAGCTAAAATAATGCATAATTAAATTGTTGCTGCAGTGAAAATAAGGAGTGCGTTATTAACACTGGAACTAGAATGTGTGTTAACAATGTATAACAAGTGTTATGAACAAGAAAGCATCCGAATATTTCCAATATTTAACACTGAACCTACCATTAAAAGTGCTTTATAAAAATGACACGATTTAATTTACTTTGTGCGATTTTTATTGTAATGCATGCTTGAGTAAAGAAGCATGTATAATCATTTCCAGTGCAAGCATGTTTATAATTTCAATGTTTTCAAAATGGAAAATTTGAAACCAGTCATTTGACCGGCGGTGGTAGGTTTAGTGTTAAAACTCAGTCATTTTAACTTGGAAAAAAAATTAATGTGATTACCGAGTAAAATTTCTTGAGCATATATGCATACGCATGTATGTATATGCCGTTTATACGTATGTCTATAGCTCTATGAGGGTTAAATACAAAAGTTTATTGCATTGCTAATAATAAATCACCGAAAAAAATATGTTACAGAAAAAGAAACAATTGCCCAAGTGCACCTAAGCATAATTAGGGTTAAGATTGGGTCTCTCTTTTTCGGATAGAAGTAGTTGCATCTTCTAATGCTTGATTGATTCTTACAAAATTCTAATTCTTTATAAACATTGAAAAATGTGAAGCTTATAATAAATTCTCTTTACCAACGAAAATGTGCAACTGTAACTGAAAAATGAAAAGGAATTACTTTTATGACAGGATATATAGTTCACAGTATGGGTCCACTTTTTCATGCTCGAGCAAGGTTTATGGAGTATAGCATGCAATTTATGTCATGATGGTAGCAAAGAGGATATGAGAGTGCTTAAGCCCTGAGTCTTTTCTGCCAGCACTTTTGTCAGTATAGACGGAGACAGAGCATACCCAGGTTTAGTATGGAACAGAACCTATACCCACTTTCAACATACTAAATGTGGGTATAGGTTCTGTTCCATGCTAAAAGAGGGTATCGATTCTGTTCCAAGCCTGAAGTGGGTATAGGTTCTGTTCCATGCTAAAAGTGGGTATGATATATCTTTGTCTATGTATACTGACAAAAATTGTGGCAGAAAAGACCCCGGGAGTGAGCACTCTCATACCCTCTCTGGTAATAGTAATCGAAATCATTCTAGACAAAAATGAAAAAGGTAGGATTCTAATCAAAATTTTCAAAAATGTGAGTTTGGAAATAGTAGTGATATCGCTAAAAAATTGTTCAACTAGGATCTTCGACTAATATAAAAACAAATATCTTCGAGATTTTAAGATTATATTAAATGAACATAATTTACACTATGGAATAAATATTGGAAAATTTGAGACATACAAGGCTTCAAGCAATTACAAGAAAACTATCCGCGGTTCTAAGGTTGTAAAAAATAACTCCCACAACAAACAAAATAAACTGATTGTTGAGCGCTGAAACGGTACTTTGTCCCTCTGAGCGCCGTTGACGTACAATGGCGGCGCCGCGTCCCTCTCTGGAAGCTCCGGCGCGCGATTCAAAGCACTTTTCAAAATTCCAGTCGGCCCGCAATTGGCGCCATTCTCGTTTGGCGAAGAGGCGGCGAACGCCGGAGAGATGGCTACCGTTCAGTGCGCCGTGATCAAGGGTGATCTACCCTTGAAGATTATCTGGTCACTGAACGGTCGGCCTATCGAGGCCGGACGCGTGTCCGGCGACCACGGTTACTACAGTCCGGATATCGTCGTGAGCAGAGGTAGCAAACGGATCAGCACCCTGACGATAGACTCGGTAGCGGCAAGACACGCGGGCGAGTATAAGTGCGCCGCGACCAACGCAGCCGGATCCACCTCGCACACTTCGGTTCTGTCAGTGAACGGTACGGTTTGATTAGTCCTGAAACGATTCGGTGAGCCCAGATTGGATGGTTGGTGGCGATCAGCTGGCTATGAAAAGTATTCTCCTTATCGCTTCGAATTCTCTTCCAACAACCGCTTTCTTTTTTTCACGACGAGACTCATCGTGGCGGTGATTTGAACGCCCATCACCGGAGGTTGGTCGGCCGCGCGCTGTTGCCGGGGGTATGCGACGTTATGGGGGGTAACCTGCTATAATGGGGGTAACGAGCACACCGCAGAGGGTGGAGGTAACGGTGAACGACATTCTTCGATCGTCCGGTTCGACTTCTTAGATCCCCCTCCCACCGTGAAACGTTATGTGTATCATGATGTCAGATGTCCCTGTCTGACTTTACGTACTGTTACGTCCCTGGACGTAGGTTCAACCCAGAACTGAGCGGAATGAGGGGCAGGCAATATGCTGTTATTTTTCTCGCAAGATCTCGTTTGTAGGCCCTCTTCGTAGAAATATAGGTCTCAAAGTTCAACCATGTATGTTTGAAAAAGTAGTCCAGGTGGGAGACTCCCAGGGATCAATATTTAGGGTATGTTGGGAAACGCAGGTTGCACTGCTGGCAGATGTCATGGCCAACCTCCACTTCTTCGTGGAAACTGGAACAGCTAAATACTTGCTGGGTTACTTAGATAGGCCAAATTCTCATATTTGAATTACTGAACGCTACAGAGATACGAACAATGATATTCTAAATGTATGCTACTCGTTCCAGCTAAAAACAGAAAATAGGACATGATAATTTGGATCAAGCCTAAGAAAATGATAAATCATGTTATACAAAAGTGTTCTTGAATTAAAAACTGAACGTCCAGTTAAATACTTGCTAGTTCACTTAGGAATGGTGCAGTAATTTTACTTGTAGTAGTTAGAATCAAGATTAGTTGCCATACCCTAAACATGCACGAGTAGCTATAATTACAAAGGCTAACTATAGGTCCTGATTGTCCACTATGGCGTTTTACTAATTCCGTGTATTTATCCCTTAAATGGCCAAACTTTGGCTTATTTAAAATTATTAAAAATTTGAATTTTAATTATTTAGCAGCCAGTACAAATGGTTAGCTATTTATATTAGGTCCCCCAAGAGGATCAATATTGATTTCAAAACAGTAGGTTCAAAAACGTATAACACAAAATGAATACATACTGACATGAATAGATCTAGCCACATCTCCCAAGAAACCGTTAAAAGCATTCATCTCGTTCAAACATGTAAAACAGAAAGAAGCTCTGATCCTCCTAGCCTAAGCGTCTAGGGTATGATGAGGTTGCATCAGCACCTTCTTCTCCTTCCTTTCCCTTCATCGGAAATTAGACTCCTAAGATAACCCCGACATATAGGCCTCGGTCAGCTCCACTCAGGATTTAATTAGAATTCCAGACGTAACAGTACATTATTTCCATTGAACGTTGTATCGGCGCACGTACACAGTTCGCACTATCCATAGCGTTGTTGTCACGTCGACAGTACCGCCGCGCATAGCCCCGTTCGAAATGGCCGACGAGGCTGTGAACTGGGGCGACTCCGTCTCGGCAGTCTGCACCATAGTCAGCGGGGATTCCCCGCTCGAGATCAGCTGGGCGTTGAACGAAAACCCCATCGACCAGAGTCATCGGATATCCGTAACTACCACCAAAAGGAACAGCCTGCTGTCCATTGACTCTGCGAGTCCGAATCACGCGGGCACATATACTTGCGTTGCTTCGAACCAAGCCGGCGCAACCAGCTATTCGGCGGAGTTGACAGTGAACGGTACCTAGAGTAGATCCTTCAAGTGTTAACAGATACCACATTGTCCCGTATTTTCACTCCTTTCAGTTACATACAATCCCATTCTCTCTCTCTTTCCACGAAAGGTGTCGGATAAACTCATCGGGTTTCTTATCACATCTCATTCGCGATCGATCTTCGCAGTCGCGCCGCAGATAGCTCCGTTCGTCATCGCCGAGGAACCCGCGAACTGGGGCGACTCGATTTCCGTGGTCTGCGCCATTATCAAGGGCGATCTGCCGATCGAGATCGCGTGGGCGTTGAACGGCGAGCCGATCGAGCACAAACGCTTGGACATTAACATCGTGGCGACCACGCGAAAAAACAGCATCCTCAGCATCGAGTCTGTTGCCGCAAGACACGCGGGAGAGTACACGTGCTCGGCGTCCAACAAGGCTGGAGCGACCAGTCACTCGGCCACTCTGGTCGTGAACGGTACTTTTCTCTCTCTCTTGATAGAGACGTCCTCTGACATTTCCCTGTTCGCACATCCCTTCTCTATCGCCACAGTTTTTCCCATACCGTCGGTGGTTGAAGCTTGGGGTCGTAGGGTTCTTCTGGCTCTCGTGGTTCTTGGTTCGGCTGTAGCCTGGCTCCAGTATGTCGTAATCGTCGTGGTCGGCCACTGGTCGTAAGGACTAGTCGATAACGAAAGACTTGTTTGTTCGTTACCTAGTTGCCCCCGAGATAGCTCAGTTTGAGGTCAGCGAGGAGCCGGTGAACTCGGGCGACTCGATTTCCGTGGTCTGCGCTATTCTCAAAGGCGATCTGCCGATCGAGATCGCGTGGGCGTTGAACGGCGAGCCGATCGAGCGCAAACGCTTGGACATTAACATCCTGGCTACCACGCGAAAGAACAGCATCCTCAGCATCGAATCCGTTGCCGCGAGACACGCGGGGGAGTACACGTGCTCGGCGTCCAACAAGGCTGGAGCGACCAGTCACACAGCCACTCTGGCCGTGAACGGTACTTTTCTCTGTCTTGATAGAGACGTCCTCTGACATTTCCCTGTTCGCACATCCCTTCTCTATCGCCACAGTCTTTCCCATACCGTCGGTGGTTGAAGCTTGGAGTCGTAGGGTTGTTCTAGCTCTTGTGGTTCTTGGTTCAGGTATAGCCTGGCTAGAGTATGTCGTAATCCCCGTGGTCCGTGGTCGGTCACTGGTTGCAAGGACTAGTCGATAACGTAAGCATTGTTTATTCGTTGCCTAGTTGCCCCCGAGATAGCTCCGTTCGAGGTCAGCGAGGAGCCGGCGAACTGGGGCGACTCGATTTCCGTTATGTGTGCCATTCTCAAGGGCGATCTGCCGATCGAGATCGCGTGGGCGTTGAACGGCGAGCCGATCGAGCGCAAAAGCTTGGACATTAACATCGTGGCGACCACGCGAAAGAACAGCATCCTCAGCATCGAATCCGTGGCCGCGAGACACGCGGGGGAGTACACGTGCTCGGCGTCCAACAAGGCTGGAGCGACCAGCCACTCGGCTACTCTGGCCGTGAACGGTACTTTTCTCTGTCTTGATAGAGACGTCCTCTAACATTTCCCTGTTCGCATATCCCTTCTCTATCGTCACAGTCTTTCCCATACCGTCGGTGGTTGAAGCTTGGAGTCGTAGGGTTCTTCTAGCTCTCGTGGTTCATGGTTCAGCTGTAGCCTGGGTCTAGTATGTTGTAATAGTCGTGTTCGGTGGTCGGTCACTGGTTGGAAGAACTAGTCGATAACGTAAGGATTGTTTGTTCCTTGCCTAGTTGCCCCAGAGATAGCTCCATTCGTGATCAGCGAGAAACCAGCGAACTGGGGGGACACGGTCACCGCAACCTGCACCATGTTGAAGGGCGACTCTCCGATTCAGATCGAATGGGCTCTAAACAGCGAACCGATCACCCAAAATTATCCCGGTATATTGATCGTGACTAGCAGACGTGTCAGCCTGCTGACTATTGACGCGGTGACAGCGAGTCACGCCGGCGAGTACACCTGTATGGCGAGCAACCAGGCCGGTGGAACGAGTTTCGCAGCGACGTTGGCCGTGAATGGTACTACAACACGTGTTCCCTTGCCCGAGTGGATTGCTTTATGCTCTCGATGCATGCGCGACACTCGTCCGGACATCTTTCCATCACATCCCGTTCTTCGGCATCCTCCCTGACCCCTCCGTTTCGTCGAGGAGCAAACAAACAAGTTCGATCAGGTGTCTTTTGTCGTCGTTGGACACGCTGTCGGGTAGAACCGTCCTCGGACGGTCCCGTGATCCTCGATCCTCCTAGTTTTCGAAGGTGAACGTGTTAGCTCTGTTCTACTTGATCCCTAGTTGCACCGGAGATCTCGCCGTTCGTGATCGGAGAGGGGCCAGCGAATTGGGGGGACACCGTGACGGCGACGTGTACGGTATTGAAAGGGGACTACCCGATCCAAATCGAGTGGGCCCTGAACGGCGAACCGATTTCTCGCGATCAGTACGACATATCGATTGTAAAGACCAGCAAGCGCGTCAGCGTGCTAACGATCGACGGCGTGACGGCGACGCACGCGGGGGAGTACACGTGCTCCGTGAGCAACGCAGCCGGTGGGACCAGTTATTCCGCATCTCTCGCCGTCAACGGTACAGACACCTACCCTTAGTCTCGATCCCTTAGAGCCTTCGATAGTTTCTTTCTCTGTCATGCATGCGCGCAACAACTTGTCACTCCCCGTCGCCCATCCCACGACATCCCGAGCAATCGAAGAGGACAAGCGACGTGTGTTCGCGACACCGGGACATCGTCGAATCTATTTTCAGTCAACCAATGCCTGAAAATAGTTGGGCTCCGGGTGAATTGACGACTGTCGCCCGGATCGTTAAAGTTGAATGCATCGATTAATCAAGCGAATTTGCGGCTGTCCTGGAGTTCTAAAACGCAGTTCCGATTGTCATTGTAGTTGCGCCGCATATAGGACCGTTCGCGATCAGCGACGGACCGGCTAACTCGGGCGACATGGTCTCGGCGACCTGTTCCATTATGAAAGGCGACTTTCCGGTAGAGATCGTTTGGAAGTTTAACAGTAGAACGATAGGCTTCAACGATCCGGACGTGACGATCACGAGGATCAATAAGCATATGAGCGCACTGAGCATCGAGTCCGTGGCAGCGAGACACGCGGGCGAGTATACGTGTGTCGCGACGAACAAGGCTGGAAACGTCAGCCACTCGACCACTCTGGCCGTCAACGGTACCTATCTCAAGAAGCACGCTTGCACGTCAAACGAGTTCTGCACAATCATCGCCTTCAAACCGAGAAAATTATTACATCCCTGGCATTGCCGTTCCTCGCGTCGCACTCGACGACACTGCGCCTTTTGCTTCATTCTGAATCCTTTCCCCGATACCTCCCTCGAATAATGTTCAACCCGCGAAACGTCGCGTTCTCTGCTCGATTATACCCGCGACTGATTCACTTGTTACTTCAGCGAAACGCGCGCGTTCTTCAGCGAGCGACATCACTCAACTGTAACACGTCGATTTTAAGGACCTATGAGACTGTTTTTAGGAATGACGTCTGACACGTATGTTTGTGTGCAATTATTCGCAACTGGGAAGTCATCACAGCTTTCTAAATTGGGGATGACGAGTATAAAGCCGTGTCCACATCGAAGTAACACCGAGCAACTTTTTATCGCCTCTTGTTGCCTTCTTCTTCTTTTATTCGGTAAAAAAGAAGGGGCAATAATAGGGGCAATTCGAACTACTTATAGGATGGCCCGGGTTAAACTTCACCTTAGGGACCCAGAAATTTTTAACTTTTGTTCATATAATTCTGTAGTTCTTTGGCGAGTAAATGGCAAAAATCCAAATTTCAACGTTAGCAATCCACTGGTTCAAAAGTTAGGCGTGTTTAATTTTCAGCGATTTTCAGCGGTTTTGAGAGGTCTGGGCGCCACCATGTTGGTGTGTAATCAGCATCGCGAGTCGTCTAATAAAGGGAGCCGCTAGGTGGCACCACAAGCACGCATGTGATGCCGATAACGTAGATTTGTTCGAAAAGTTGTTCAACGAGCTTGTGCTGCCACCTAACGACTCCGCTCATGGGACGATGTCCGAGTACATACCAATATGGCGGCGCCCTTCCCTGCAAGAAATGCTTAAAATCGGTCAACTTTAAACACCCATAACTTTTGAACCAGTGAATTTCTAACATTAAAACTTTGATTTTTGGCATTTTCTCGTCAAAATCTACAAGATTAGTAAGAAAGTAGTAAGTTGAAGTTTAGCCATGACCCGATACATTTTCCTTAATATTCAAAAAATCGTACATTCTAGAAAAATTCTTTTTTTTACTACAAATTTGACTACGCAAGTGTTCGAAAATAACAATTTATTTAACCCTCATACGTTCCTGAGTGTGAAAATGCACCAATTTCAATGAAATTTAAATGAAACATAATTTATTGTTTTAAAATGTAGAAGAAAAATGGATGAGATATTACCTTAGGATCTTTTATACAATTATTTCTGAGGAGCGTAGGAGGGTTTAAAAAGTATGTTAAAAATTGTAAATATTTTGTGTGCTTTTCGTGCATATTGTTGTGCCACTTTCATCAATACATATCACTAAAAAAAAGTGCATACGCTTTGAGGTTTTTTATTTTTTCTTACAGTTTTGTTATAATTGTCTGTATATTTTTTTATTAAAAAAGGTGACATTCACAAAGAGTGGTTTATGAAACCCTCCCACAGGTAAAAATGAAACCATTGAGACGTGATACCTGTCGATATTATTGTTCAACCACATTCGAGCTACGTGTTCTATGGGGTACAACAAGTGGTACGACAGTTGACCGTAATAATGGAGTTCGCTTACCTGAATTGGGACGCGCACCGGACATTTATGCTCATTATTTCATTAATTTTAACGTCTCCATCCTATGTTGTAATATAGACAGAGTGTCAGAGAATAAATTCGCTCATTTTTATTTTTAGATTGTCAATCTCCAAATTAGGAATTCACTTATGACATTCTATATTACAAAATTAATTTTTGCTTGTAATAATAAAAATACATTACACTTAAATTAATTTAAAAATCATTTTCACAAAAAGCATGATAAAACATAGCATATTTTTATTAAATAAACAAGAATAACACAGTTTGAATGCTCATACTTTGAATGTAATGAATAGAATGCGGATTTTATGCATTCATTGAGAAATTCAAAACAACCGAGATATTGAAACAATTTAAGGATGTTGATACATTATTTGCAACAAAATTTTTAAAGAAAAGAAATTTGTATTTGGCTCATGTGCCTTACAATTGACGAAGACAAATTTTTATTTTGCATAAAGATCCGCAATCTAATACTTAAAAACTTTCCAGCATCAAAAAAATGCATAACTCCCAATATATTTTTAACACAAATTAAATTTTAATTTATTATAATTATAATTTTAATATAATTTATTTATATTTTAAAATATTTCTTGTGTAGTCAAATTCGTCATTAGTCAATACAAAGCTTTGTTTGAAAACGGTTCAAAATATTTTGGAAAACTTCATCCCCAACTGTGACGATTTTCATTCCCCATACAGGGTTGCAGTTAAAAAGAATACGCGTAAACTAATAATCAGAGATTTAAGGCTTCCACGGCGTAACATCATGCAGTTTCTACTGTTGAGGCTTTCGTACGCCGTGTTCATTTGGAATTATTTCCCCCCGTTCTACAAACATTGCAGCTAGCTTCATTAGGGATCAGAAGACACGCTACTACTGCTGTGTGTCGCGTGGTATAATGTGTGTCATGGCAGGACCACACGGTGCTCCACCACATTACAGACACCAGTATCAGCGTGTCTTCTAACCCCTAATAAAGCTAGCTGCAACGCTCCCGAGACGTTGAGAAAACAGTTCCGAAAGGACACAGGGCTTGCGAAAGGTTCACCAGTAGAGCTGTACGATCTAAAACCGATCTCATATGTATCAGAAATTGCTGAAAAATCGATATCTTACACCGGAGTGATGGCTCTTGTCAGTTGCACCGCAGATCTTCCCGTTCACGTTCGGCGACGAGCCAGTGAACTCGGGCGAAGCGATCTCGGCTACCTGCTCGATCCTGAAAGGAGACTTCCCGATGGACATATCGTGGGCGTTCAACAGCGTGCCGATCGATTCTGAGAGCACCGATCAGTACACGATCACGAAAAACAAACGGCTGAGCGTGTTGGCGATCGATGCCGTGGCCGCCAGACACGCGGGAGAGTACACTTGCACCGCGTCGAACAGAGCTGGAGCCTCGAGCCACACGGCGGCGTTAGCCGTCAACGGTAATAACGTACGCATGTGTGTAGAGGGCTGTTGAGTTTCCGTGTAGCCATCGGGAAAGCTGGGGAAAGCCTCCTCTATCATCCCTTCTCTCTTGCATCATCCATCTTTGCATTAAACATTCATAGAAACCTATCCCGGTTCCGTTGCGTGGACACACGGGGGACGTGTGCGTGCGTTTTGTGTGTGTGCGTATGGAGATTCCGACACCGCGAGGACCTGGACACGATCTCGCTCGACTCCCTGGACCGTTCGCCGCGAATTCCTGCGGTCGCTGAACTAGGTCGACGAGAATAGTTGTGGATCCTAGATTGGTCGCGAGCTTATCGATTTTGCGTAACACGTTTTCAGTCGCGCCGCAGATCGCGCCGTTCTCGATCGGCGACGAACCTGCGAATTGGGGAGAAGCAGTCTCGGCGGTCTGCACGGTCGTTAAGGGCGACCTGCCCATCGATGTGGCCTGGGCTCTGAACGGGGAGCCCATCACCGTCAAGAATCACGGCGATATCTCGATATCGAGCACCGGGAAACGGGTCAGTCTAATGACCATCGAGGCGGTCAGCGCGAGGCACGCCGGGGAATACACGTGCACAGCCTCGAACACAGCTGGAGCGACCAGCTATTCGGCTACCTTGGCCGTAAACGGTACAGAAATGCACGAATCGCGGGCTGTGCCATGCGATAGACACGAATATAGATTAACACCATGCCCACCGGTCACTCGAGACTCATCCGCTCTCCGTTGATCAACACGCTCGCTACCAGCGTTAGTTATCATGACAACCACCATTTTCATTTCCCTCATAGAACATCAATTTAAAATCGTTAACCCTTCCGCTGTGGTGCATTCCCTAGCAATAAAACTGAGACAATTGTTGAATTCGATAGTTACAGCCATGGAGGATGTTCTCAAGAGATGCGCTGGTAGCAAACGTGTTGGACCCAGCCAGCCTCTTCTCCGTTCCTTCTACATTGTGTCTAACAACTTTCCCTTTTCGTCGTCTCCTTATCGTTTCCGTTCTCACCCAAGTTTTCACACGACTGACGTACAAAGACAGAGCACCGTGGATCGGGGACCATTGAACAACTCTGGGACATTGTTTCCAGTCACTCCGCAGATCGCGCCGTTCTCAATCAGCGAGGAACCGGCCAATTGGGGCGAACAGATCTCCGCAATGTGTAGCATCTTGAAAGGCGACTCACCCATCGAGATACGATGGAGTTTTAACGGGGAACCTATCACCCGCGACACCCACCCGGACATAACGATCACGAAAACCGGGAAAAAGAACTCGGTACTGATCATCGACTCGGTGACCGCGCGTCACGCCGGCGAGTACACGTGCGTCGCGAGCAACTTGGTCGGATCTGTCAGCCGTTCCGCAGAATTGTCGGTGAACGGTACTTGCCCAAGCTAATACACCATTTAGCCAATATCGCACGACATCCCACTTGAAATTCTCCCATGATCGATCCCTTTACACTCCAATCGAATCTCACGAGACAGAGACAACACCGGCCCCGCATCCTGTTCTTAATTTCAAACGTCGTCGTCGCCGTTTCCACTCGCTAAACGGGACCACGCTATGTAGCGTCTGAACGTCTTCCAATGAAAAGTCTCTATCTGGTTGTTCGTCTGATAGTCTCTCCGCAGATAGCGCCCATTTCCTTTGGCGACGAGCCTGTGAACGCTGGAGACTTGGTCTCGGTACAGTGCGTCGTCACCAAAGGCGACTCCCCTCTGGAGATCACCTGGACCTTCGATAGCCAGCCTATAAGACCCGATCGAATGGACGTGATCGTATCGAACTCCGGGAAACGCGTCAAGCAACTGACCATTGAGTCCGTAGCTGCGAGACACGCCGGGGAGTACACCTGCGTTGCGTCGAACGCGGCTGGATCGACCTCGCACTCGGCCAAATTGGACGTCAACGGTACACCGCTTGTTGACGACACATGGATCGATGACTTATACATTTAGACACCCTGCTCCCATCGTCCCTCACATCCACGCTCACTACCTGCATCAACCCCACTATTCACTTCCCGCTACTCCTACATCGAATCCTAGACGTTTTACTTTCGTTCGTCTTAAGCAATTGGTTTTTCCTTTTAGCCTCGGTTATGTTTGTTTCTTCTTTATTTTCTAGTCGGTTGCGAAGGTTCGCGTACATCTGACCAATTTCGGGAATTAGAAGTGTTTCGGATTTTTCATGGACGTTGAGGCATTTTGTAGGAAATGGTGGTTTTGGAAAGATGACGAATTTGTTTATTTGAACACTTGGGTAAATTGTGGAATTTATTTTATATTAGTTAAGTTATTAATTGTATTAGTTAAGTTTCATCGAAATCGGTTGACGCATAAAATGATTAAACTTCACCTTAGAAACCCAAAACCCTAGATTTTGACGAGGAAATGCCGAAAATCCTAGTTGTAATGTTAGGAATTCACTGGTTCAAAAGTTATGGGTGTTTAAAGTTTAACGATTTTAAGCGTTTTTGACAGAAAAGGGCGCCGCAATATTGGTATGTACTCAGATATCGGGGGGTGGAGAGTACATATTAACCGACCACGCTTGCAAATCTACGTTATCGACGTCACATGCGTGCTTGTGATGCCATCTAGCACCTCCGCGCATTAGACGATGCGCGACGCTGAGTACATACCAACATGGCGGCGCCCTTACCTGAAAGAAACGCTTAAAATCGCGCAACTTTAAATACCCATAACTTTTGAAGAAATGGATTCCCAACACTAAAACTTGGATTTTCAGTATTTTCTCGTCAAAATTTACAGGATTGTATTTAAAAACGTTAAAAATTTCTGGGTCCCTAAAGTGAAGTTTAACGGAGAATAATATTTAGAGGACAGTTCCTGGGTATATTTATACCAGGGGTGTAAAAATCATTACTTAATTATCAATTTGAATCGACAGGTGTTCTATTAAGAACAACGGAAAGACTAACGTATCTAGAAGTACTATTTCAAAACATACATTTAAAAAATGGACAAAATAAAGTTGTATGTGGTCCTACTTTTAATGTAAGGTAAAAATGTCTTGTTTCGGAGCCTACTAGGTAGACCTTTGATATTGAAGCACCGTTAAAACAAAGATAAAAAAGAATGCGCATAAAACGTCCAGGGCCCTTCAAATTTAAATACCCTAAAATGGTCTGGTGTATGTAAACTTCCGTGATTGATGACGCATTTCCTTGAGTTTCGCCGCGTTGCAGTTGAAAGAGTGGCGCCCGGACCGTGGCGCGGGAATTCAAACGAAGCGGAGCCTCTCTCGAAAGCCATGTTAGCCGATCTAGGCTCGCGCGTAGAGCACGGCCTTGGTCGCCGAGCTTTAGTTCGTTTCAGTTCCCTCTGTTTTCTCTTTTCAGTAATTCCGAAATTATTGCCGTTTGCGTTCGGCGATAAACCGCTTAACTCCGGTCAGGTAGTAACGGTACCGTGCGCAGTGGTCGAGGGCGATCAACCCTTGAAGCTCCGCTGGACCTTAAACGGTTATCCGATTTCGCCCCACTCTGGAATCTCGATCGTGGATCTCGGCGGACGGGGCGCCATACTCAGCATAGGATCCGTCCGGGCGACGCACGCTGGAACGTACACGTGTATCGCGGAAAACCTTGCCGGAAGGCACGAGCTCTCGGCCGATCTGATTGTCAACGGTGCTTAATGATAAACAATGCTCGAAAACAACAACAAAAATCTCGAACGTCACAATATTGTCTTGTCCTTTACAAGTTTTTCCCGATTCTCCCGTAGCATCCTCTGCTTGAGTAACGTTCGACCCTTTTGCTCCTTGTTTCGATGATTTCCAAATTACGATCGGATCGAGGCCCTTTTTGATTTCGAGTGTCTAATCCAATCCCAGAAACCACACACGAGCCACAGTATCGCGAAATCTGAACACGTTCCGCTGGCTGATTCGAGAAGATGAAGGATCCCAGCCAATTCACCCTGAAAAAAAACGTCTGTCGCGTTAAATCGCCCTCCCCCCCCCCCGTCCCGGTTAAACGAAACGTCTATTTTGCTAGCTGCTCCTCTGTATAACTGTGTGCCTGCCTGTGACTCTGAGCCTCTCTGTCTCTATCTCTCGGCAGTCGCTCCGCATCTGCAGCCGTTCTCGTTCGACGAGGCCAACTCCGGCGATCTGATAATCGTCCATTGCGCGGTCGTAAAGGGGGACACGCCGATTTCGCTCAAGTGGTTGTTCGAGGGACGCCATTTAGAAGTAGGCGACGGAGTGGGTATCACCGCGTTGGGGGATAGAGTGTCCGCACTGACGATACCCGCCGTCAGGGGAGAGCACGCCGGAGAGTATGCTTGCGTCGCCGATAATCCAGCCGGTCGTGCTAGGCACAGCGCCCATCTCAAAGTGAACGGTACAGAAACGTGATTATAAGTCATGCGCACACTGGTAAACATGAAAACAATGAGCCGAAGACCAGGCGAACGTGTTACTGGGAAAAAAAACAATAAAAAAAAAAAGAACACAGAGAACGAAACGAAACCGGCATGATGATGTATAAATAAACAAGGCGTGTACGCGTAGCTCGAAGCCAGACTGAAGCGGTTGTGTATATGCGTGTTGCGTTACGTTGAGATCGGCCAAATGATGATGTTGTCTCTATATATATATATTTGAATCGGTCTTGTTGCGGTTCGTAGTTCGAGTAGTAGTCGTAATACATATTATTGAAAGAACGAACGACGTCTCCAATGTCTGCTATTGATTGTTGTAATAGCGTATACATATATATAAATATGTTTGGAAGAGTCTGCATCCGCTCGACTGTCCATCTTTCTTTCTTACATACATAATTATCCCCCCGCATCAATCAGTTTGTCTCGAAGCATCATCGTTTAGGTAGGTCGCTCGGCCGAGTGTAGCTTTTGGACCACTGTCCCATCTCTCGTTATCCTTCGGCTACCATGATCAAAGGTAATTCGTCCGTAGTTCGGGACGAGCTCGACTTCCCAAAATCTGAACCCGCCCAACCGATTTCTCTTCTCTGTCTTTCTCTATCTTATTCTACACATAAAAGACACGAAAAACACTCGCACACTGTCTCTCTATTCCTGCATCTTTCTTTCTATGTTTCACTCTCTTCTCGAACCCTTTCTCGGTGCATCGAGTCTCATTAGCGAACGAAGAGCAATCTATAGCGCCTCGATACGCATCGCGACGGCCACAGGGACGCGTTCAAGTAGGTTTTTCGGATCAGAGTGGAGGAGAGCATCATCCAGAGAGAGAGAGAGAGAGAGAGAGAGATCGACCGAAAGACGAGAGCCGTGAGAGTTCCTCGCGGCTCTGAGGGGAGCAACGAACCTCGATGAAACTATCGACGATGCACACGGGAGCCACACGCGAGTCTGTCCAGTCTACCATGAAGAAGGAATCGGAGTGAGACTGGGTGTATCGCGGATCTAGCTAGAGCCCTATCATTCCAGTCCTGCCGCGGATCAGTCCGTTCGATTTCGGGGATCAACCGATCTATGCGGGGCAAGCCGCCCAATTGGCGTGCATGGTGCTGCTTGGTGACACTCCCATCAATATTACGTGGACCCACGAGGACCTGCCTCTCTCGCAATACAAGGGGTACAGCATCGGGAAACTTGGCCCTCGGACCAGTCTCATGCTGATCGAGACGGTAACGCCGGAGCACGCTGGACGATACACTTGTATCGCTAGTAACCCGTCGGGGATGGCGGTGCACGAGGCGATCTTACGAGTTCACGGTTAGGGCCAGACTAATGGGAGCATTAGAATGATATATGATAAATGATTTGAACGATGATTGACTAACTCGGAATGAAAAAGCAACCGCCGCGAACCCGGGGCCCATCAGAGTATTTGATTGCAGGCTTGAGTTGATGCATCTTCGTCGTTGCCGAAGCTGTCGTGTTACCTTGCGGAAGCTTTCTGGATTTCAGTTCTCAGCGGACGAGTTTCACGTACACAGTGCGTTGCTTTCGTCGCCGGGGACGACTCTCTTGCGCGCCGTTCCTTATCTATTTCCCTCTACTTCTGTATTTCTGTTTCTATAATTTCGTTCCCTGGTAATTTCTGTATATATTTCTCCTTCTTTCGTGTCTTTTCTATAAGCCCTTGTCTGGTTCCGCCTATGTTTATCAGCCGAATAGCAAAACGCAAAGTCACGCCCAGAGTCCCACGTGTCCCCCCGAACCCCAACCCCCCACAGCAAATTGGTTGAGCTTGAACCGCATCGTATATTTTGTGGCTATTACAATAAGTATCTCGCCTCGTTTGATCTCCCTTGTCTCGTTGTCATGCTCATCGTCGCTAATGTCTTCGACGAACACTATTTTCGTTGGCTTCCGAACATCGTTCAGCCGCGGCAAACAGTAGATCCAGGTACCACGGGTAGGCTACACAACCACATAATTCTTTGTTTGTACGCGACTCGCCTCGCGTCGCAATACTCACTCTATCTATCTATCTATATCTTTCTTTCTCTCTATCTATCTATCTATCTATATGTCTCTCCTATCGATCATATTTATACTCTTCACCGTGCGAACAGTCGTTGGATCGTCGCGATCACTCGGCGAGACTCTTTAGGTCCTACGATCGAGCTGTGTCTTTCGTGAGATTACATTCGAGTGTCGATTTCTAGTACCTCACCGTACCCCCGTCGCGCTACAACGTGTCCTTGATCCAAGATGACCGACCGACCATCCAATCACCCTCTCAGAATCACCCTTTCGACCTGCCCTTTCATCACCATTTGAATAATCACCTATTTCACCATGAACACCTAGACCCCCACCCCTCACACCCTCAGCCCACGCCTCTCACCACACGTCTCGCCTCGTTCATTTTGTGTACATGCATTCGTAGCGGTAGTAGATATTTTCTAACACGCATGTCTCTTTTCTATCTCACTCTGTCGATCTATCTGTCTCTCACTCACTCTCTCACTCTCTCACTCTCTGGCTCTTTCTCTTCATTCTGTCGGACTAAACCGTAGAACACTTTTCAAGCGGTACAGCATGATGGACCGTGCTCGAGTATCATGGTAGCGTCCCTACTTGCATGGCCGGACGCGAGCTCCTTCAGAGCCGCAACCGCAGTCTCTCTATCTGCCTGACGACCTTCTTTCTTTCTGTTCGTGCAGTAGTCACCCGCATAATCATTTCGAATTCCCGCATGTCGAATTAATCGCAGTGTTTGTCGCAGTTGCGGGGGGGAGTCGCGTTTCGCTCAGCATGCCGCGAAACCGATTGTCGTGGCTCCAGTCTCCTATCGTTGGCATTACAGATTGTCGATTGTCTTGTTGAAATGATTTTATGATCGACCAGAACGTTTCAGAGACTGGAGACCACCGATGCGACTCGCTCCCGGGTTAACTGCCGATTGGTGGATGCGCCGGGAGGGCATTTTGAATAACCCGCTCGTTCTGTAACAGTACCACCACGCTGGATCCTGGAACCCACCGATAAGGCATTCGCTCAAGGCTCTGACGCACGCGTTGAATGCAAAGCCGACGGTTTCCCTAAGCCTCAAGTCACCTGGAAGAGAGCTGCTGGTAAGTATTTTTTACAGGATGTCACAGCTTAAAAATATTTATACAGTCCGGGACAAAATTAAATGAACACCCTTTAACAACACATTTTCTAAATTGGACGAAACGACTTGAATTTGTTTTTAGATGTTAGAAGGAATAGTTTACCAGGTAATATAGTAAAACAAATTTTTGGAATTCCAATTGCTCGGAATGTCTAAGAAAAAAGTGAAAATCACGATTTTTAAATTTCACCTTAGGGGGCCAAAAATTTTTAACTTTTGTTTATATAATCCTGCACACTTTGGCGAGAAAATGCCGAAAATCCAAGTTTTAATGTTAGGAATTCACTGGTTCCAAAGTTATGGGTGTTCAAAATTGAACGATTTTAAGCGTTTCTGGCAGGTATGTATATCTCATGAGAGACTGAATCTATCATAAAAATATGTACGAATAATACTTTTATAGATACAGCAAATTTCAAAATGAAATTCATTTTTGTAATGGAACTACTACATGGATTTCACTTTATGAAAGTATGACACTTGTTGAGACAAATTCGTAGAAGTGTCTTTAATATTTGTTGAGGCCTTAAGGAGCCAACTAAATCTAAATCGCTGTGGTTGATGGCTATCATACTCATTCCATTTACGATTCTCTTACAACGGATGGCCTAATAGCAGACAACAAACGATCTAGCCTTCCTTAGCTCTCTAGGAGTGCATGCCATTTTACAATAACAAATGACCTCATAAAAAGTATTTTAAAGTTTCCCGTATCACTCGACTCGCACCATATACTATCCATCTCTGCAACAATAATTATATAACAATTAAATATTTTTAATAGTTTCAGTGCTTCATTAGTAGACTGCGGATCTTTATGCAAAATAAAAATTTCATAAAAACAGGGATCAAATAGAAATGTAATACTTTCTTTATTAACATCAATAAGCTAGGAATAATTCATCAATATCCTTAAATTGTTTTAAACTCTTTTAAATTTGATCTTTTAAATTTCATACTCTCATTTTTGTCCTAAATGCATAAAATCCACAGTCTATTCATTAGTTGCTGTAACATTGTAACCCAAAGATAACACTCCTAACGTCTACAGTCTACATAATAAACATTACACAAGGTGGTCAACCTAAAAATAACCACTTAAATGTCTTTCCCAATTATAATGATACATAAAAATTTTGTATATAATTTGCTGGGAATGAATTTTATATTGATCTTTAATTTTGGGAATCAAAGGTCACTTCAAGGTCACATCATTATTATCGTTCATTAATACCATTCAATGGCATACAAAATATGTTTTATGTTTAGCTATCATGCTGTAGTTGGAATCTATTGTAACAATTTCGTGATTTGTATTTTCTCATCACAGGGGATACACCGGGCGATTACACTGACTTGAAATTGAGCAACCCTGACATTAGTGTAGAAGATGGAACCCTGTCTATCAACAACATCCAGAAGACAAACGAAGGCTACTATCTTTGCGAAGCTGTTAATGGAATTGGCTCAGGACTCTCAGCTGTCATTCTCATCTCCGTTCAAGGTAAGTTCATGCCAAGTCTTCTTATGCCTAGTGTATTTCCATGCCAAATCGATCAGTTTTTACCATTGAAACTTTCTTTGAAATGAAATATAGTATTTAGTTATTAATGTCCAATTTTTTTATAAAATATCAATTTTTTAAAAAATATCAATAAATATTTTAATTTTCTAATTTTTGCTTATTTTCGTAAATACGTGAAATAGCCGAACTATTGCAAACTATTTGTTGAAATCATCCGAATTTTTCAATTTCAATCTACAAGATCTGTTGTAACAATTTCTTCCATTGAAAAATTAATTTTTTTAGTCATTTAATTTTGAATAGAATCTCTGACATAGATGACAGAAAATGATTGGGCTAAACTTCTCCTTACAGGACCAAAAATTTTGGAATTTTTTTTATATAATCCTATATAATACATAAAATTCACAGTATAAAAATAATATCATTAACAATAACAACTCCATTTGCAGCACCACCCCACTTCGAGATCAAACTGAAGAACCAGACTGCACGGCGAGGAGAACCAGCTGTACTGCAATGCGAGGCACAAGGCGAGAAACCCATTGGCATTTTATGGAACATGAACAACAAGAGACTGGACCCGAAGAGCGATTCTCGTTACACCATCCGAGAGGAGATTCTGGCTAATGGAGTACTGTCTGACCTGAGCATCAAGAGAACCGAGAGGAGCGACTCTGCACTGTTCACCTGCGTTGCCACCAATGCCTTTGGAAGCGATGACACCAGCATCAACATGATTGTTCAAGGTACACCTTCAATAAATAGGAATTATAATACTCGTCATATATAAAGAAAATATTGTAATAGTTTTCATATTTAATATACGCCCAAGTAATTGGTTGAACAACTGTGTTCACGATTTTGATAGAATATTTTCTGCCAAGCATGATAGTAGGTCCTAGTTTTACTCATGTGTCCAATTTTGGCAGAGGTCTTTGTTTTAAAAGTATTAATTAATTAAATATTGTTACAGAGGTTCCCGAAGTACCATACGGCCTGAAAGTATTAGACAAATCCGGACGTTCCGTTCAATTATCCTGGGCAGCACCCTACGACGGAAACAGCCCCATCACACGCTACGTAATCGAATACAAGATCAGCAAAGGCTCCTGGGAAACTGACATCGACAGAGTACTGGTACCTGGATCGCAACAAAATGTCGCTAGAGTTTTCAATCTGAGACCTGCCACTACCTATCACCTGAGAATCGTTGCTGAGAATGAAATTGGTGCTTCCCGTCCCTCTGACACTGTTACCATTATCACTGCCGAAGAAGTACCATCTGGACCACCAAACAATGTTCGAGTTGACGCAGTTGACCAGCATACATTGAAGGTAATGCAGCCAATTGGGAGCACATAACCGAAAACATAAATAGTAGACTGCAGATCTTTATGCCACGTGCAGATTTGTCAAACTCAGGGAAACGTACAGATTGACACGTTGACTGTCATTTTAATGCTGTTTATTCCATGTAATAAATTGATAATAACAATAATAATTATAATTTGGAATAGGTAACATGGAAACCACCCTCCCGTGAGGATTGGAATGGCGAGATTCTTGGATACTATGTTGGCTACAAACTCACTTCCTCCGACAAACTCTACACCTACGAAACTGTAGACTTCTCTATGGAAGACGGCAAGGAGCATCATTTACAGATCACTAACCTGAAAACCTACACACAATACAGCGTCGTCGTCCAGGCTTTCAACAAGGTTGGCTCAGGAGCTATGAGTGATGTGAGAAGACAACATACTGCTGAAGGCGTGCCCGAGGAACCTCCACATGATACCACTTGCACAACCCTCACATCTCAGACCATTAGAGTTTCATGGATGTCGCCCCCTCTGAGCGCTGCTAATGGTGTAATCACTGGATATAAAGTTAGTAAGCGTTGTTGGAATGGATCGGAGGTCCTAGCAGAGTCTACAGTTGTTCTTTGCAGGTTATTTATGGACCATCCGACACCTGGTATGACGAAAATACCAAAGACACCAAGATTACCCCGTCAAGCGAAACAATTTTGCATGGATTGAAGAAATACACTAATTATAGTATGCAAGTTTTGGCGTTTACTTCTGGCGGCGACGGCGTAAAATCTGCACCCATCCATTGTCAAACGGAACAAGATGGTATGCGACAGCTTTCATGACTTTTCTTGATACAGGGTGGTCCAAAAGTCATTATGCAATTTTAAAATGGAATAATTCTTTTATTCTTTAAAAGTTCATATTTATTCTTTTATTTGAATTTGAATTTTAAATGATCTAGTGACCTTTAGACCACCCTATACTTAAACTACTGGCGCACCATGGATCATTTTTTTTATTGAAATCGTACATGTTTTTTATTTTCTTCATTTCATTTAATTGGGACAGACCCGTCTGTCTAGACTGGCTATGTAGTCTGGCTATTAATGTTTTAATAGCAATAACAATTTCAATCATGGACCAAAAAGTCATTTCAAACAACATTATCTTTCATTTCTTTCATGACTATTCTGTAAAAGAATATGTTTAAGCACCTTCGTTATATGGTATAGTTTCTTCAAATCGTATGATTAAACTTCTGATAGGCAAAGTGTTGAGATGAAGGATGGAGTTTAATTTGCTTTAATTATTTTACAGCCCCCGAAGCTCCAACCGCAATCAAAGCCCTGGTGATGTCTCCTGAGTCGATACTTGTTTCATGGCGCCCACCCAGCCAGCCAAATGGAGTAATCGCCCAGTACACAGTTTATACGAAAGCTGACAACGCCGACGAACCAAGCAGCCAGAAAGTGCCACCTAATCAATTGACTCATGAGGCTTCTAAATTAGATAAACAACGCAGATACGACTTCTGGGTAACCGCAAGCACCAACATTGGAGAGGGCCAAGCATCTAAAATTGTTTCGTTAGCAGCCAGTGTTCGAGGTACTGTTCCATTCTTATTTATCAGTGGTCGAAAGAGTTCTAAAACTTTTTAATAAGTTATATTTAAAATACAGGGTGGGGCGGAAATGAGAACGCTTCGGGGGTAACATGTCTTTCCATAAAAATAATACAGAATGTTGTTAGGAACAGAAAATAATTGTTTGCTTCGATCTCTGTTATCTACACTTGCTTCTGTACCCATGTTCTCCACTGAAAGATGATCTTGAATTTTAGTACCAGCAAAGGTGGCATCATTTGACGACAAATTCACTGCAACTTACAAAGAAGATGTTAAGCTACCTTGCCTAGCCGTTGGAGTACCTGCTCCCGAAGTGATCTGGAAAGTACGAGGTGTGGTCCTGCAATCGAGTGACAGACTGCGGCAGTTGCCAGAAGGATCTCTATTCATTAAGGAAGTGGACCGGACCGATGCAGGAGAATATTCATGTTACGTCGAGAACTCATATGGCCATGACACCGTCACTCATCAGCTTGTTGTTCATGGTGAGATGCGCTGGTATCTACGTATTTGGACCCTAGACCGGAATATATCAAGCCTACTTTCTTTCAAATAGTAAAAATTATTTTGTTCTAGACTATTTTTTAAAACTATAATACTCCAAAAATTATATGAAATCTGTATCTTGTTCCAAGCTAGACTGTGTATAAATGGCTCATAATATTTTCTAGAGCTTGTACATTTTAAATCTGTAGAAATATATTGTTCATAATCATGAAAAGACTTAGATGATTAACCTAACTTACGTCATTAACTGTGCAACACTCTGTTTTTCGAAGATTAATAGTTTTTAGAGATCTATAATTTGCAGTTACGGTTTTCTTAATAAATTTTAGAAATATACACTACATACTATAGTGATACAGTACATTGAAGGTGTTAAGTGATTAAAAATTCTTGATGTTCTACAGCTCCACCTCACTCGCCGCAAGTCACCCTCACTGCTACCACCACTAACTCGTTAACAATGAAACTCCGACCTCATCCGACCGACAACGCTCCGATTCACGGATATACAATTCATTACAAACCTGAATTCGGCGATTGGGACACCGTACAGATCAGCTCCACGGATCAAATCTACACATTGGAAAACTTGTGGTGTGGCTCGAGATACCAGGTCTATGTCACGGCTTACAACGGGTACTTATCTAGCATTCTGCGTTACAGGAATACCTATTTAGACCATCTTTAAGTGAATCCAACTTTGCATATCTAATATTTTTAACTCTGCTGTGTTCAGAGATAATACTGTATTTCTTTGTACATTAATCATCCGGGTACCACCCGTTCAGCGGGTGTATGTCGCCAATAGTGCGTAATAGGTTCCCGTCAAAATTTCATGGGAAATAAACATTTTTTAGAATTGGCACCGGCGATCCCTCCGACATGCTCAACATCCGCACCAAAGGCTCGAAACCGATTATTCCTGAAGCGACACGATTCATTGAAGTATCCACGAACAGCATCACCCTTCACCTGAGCGCCTGGTCTGATGGTGGTTGCCCCATGCTCTATTTCGTCGTTGAACATAAGAAGAAGTAAGAAAAGATCATTGAAAGGGGTATTCTGTTTTGAATGCCATTTCTTTATCAATTTTCAGGAATTCTTTCTGAAAAAGTATTAAACATTGTACAATAGGTTTTGCACACACATTTGTAGGTACTTGGGTACTCTAGTTATTTGTGTCAAGTAAAAACAATAGTTCAGCGTTGAGGGCTAATATTAAATTTGAGAGATTAATGGTAACCGGTTCGCACGATTCAGGCACCAACAAGAATGGAATCAAGTCTCGAACAACGTGAAACCCGGCGGCAACTTCGTCGTTTTGGACCTGGACCCTGCTAGCTGGTATAACTTGAGAGTCACTGCACACAATAACGCTGGTTTCGCGGTAGCTGAGTATGATTTCGCAACACTGACCGTAACCGGAGGTAAGTATGAGAAGACATAGGAAAAGGGCAACAGCACTCGTAGCCGGTGCTAATGGTGGCTGGATTGAATGGTCGCCGTGTTTTTTGTTCCAGGCACCATTGCACCGGCTCGCGAGCTAGCTGACGTGAACGGTGGTGGCAACGAAGAAGATCCGATGAAAATTTTCAAAGCAAACATATATCTGGTAGTACCGGTGGTAACCGCTATTGTCGTGATAATCGTTGCCGTCATCGTGATCTGTGTTCTGAGAGGGAAGGGCCATGGTAGCGATAAAGGTAACTAAGAGACTTGTTTCTTTTGCGATGTTTGAACAAATAGGTACGATCGCACCGCCCGTACGCAACGGAGGTAACGACAACACCGATGTCAGACGTTATTTCCCCTGGCTGCCGAGTTGGCTTGACGTAAATGTGGTGGTGCCGGTCGGAGCTACGGTTGTAGTGATTATTGTAGGCATAGTGGTGATTTGCGTCGCACTGTCGAGGAGAACTCGAGGTCCGGAACAAACGCGGCTGCGAGGTATCTCATCAGCCGACGAGAAATATTACGAGGGACAATGTATACCAACCTTTTTTTTATTTTTTTAAACTTGCTAAGTCACTGAACCGTTGGATCATCATCAGCAAGATAATTTCTCTGTAGAGCAAACAGAGAAAGGCGAATTCGCCTTGGTTCATTCTCATTCGTCTACAGCAGTGCACGGTTAAATTTACATGAGTCAGCCACCTTGCCCCACTCTTCTCTCAACACATGGTGTTTTATGCTCGGCGAAAGTATTTCAGTAGACAAGGATACAGAACAAATACAATATATGCAATGCCACGTCTGGAAAAGTAAATTTTGATTTTCTGTCATTGTCGTTCTACCTTTATAATTGTAGCACTAATGGATGACTGAGATTCTCCTGATTAAAATGTGTAATCTGTGTCAGACCTGGGCTACTGCTTGCTCACGAGCTGCCGACAACCGAGCCGTTACCCCCACGATCGGGGTAGCGGTCAGCAAGCAGTTACTCAGGCTTGATCTACACCTTAATTAATCCTTAATTAAAATATTTTAATTGGAAAAAACTCGACTATCCATTGATACTACAATTGTAGTGGTACGACGACAATTACTGAAAATGAAATGTCCTTTATTGCATGTTTATTTGTTTCTATATAACCTGCATATTTATTTGTCTATTAGAAATCGCGGAAGTACTTGATGTCGAAAACTGGCAACAACGTTGTCCCTTGACGGTTCTGGAGTAAGTGCCGAGCTGTTCCTCTCAGTCCTATTACCGGGAAGGCACCCTCGCCTTCCCTCACTCCGTGGCCAGATCCTTGAGGCACACGGTCCAAATTTTTTTAAGCTTACTAGTTTTTCCACATCTATTTACAACAAACATCCCCTCGATGGTCGGCGGCGAGAAGACCCAACGTGGTCATCCGTCGTCGCCCATCGATGGCCATATTTATTGCACTCATCCCCGTTCAGGGCCCTGAGTGGGCTACCCGACCATAAATCTGTCTAGGTCTAAGGATCGTCTTGATACCAGCCCCTGACTCGGCCTAGCACATGTTGTCGCTAACATGTCTATCTCGCTTCCACTCGTTATACCAATTCTCTCACTTTGTCCTGAAGCGATGTAAATTTCACCGTGCATTGCTGTATTTCAAGATGAAGAAGTTATTTTTCTGACGATCGATCCAGACGTACGCCGCCCTACTTTCGGAAAATAATCTTTCCGCTGAATTTTCCTGTTGTAGGTGTCGGTGGACCGACAGTGCAATCAAGTATCATGTAACCGTCTGTTCGATCTCGCACTCATTCATCCGGATCGATTACTTTCAGATGACGTGGTCTACCAACAAACCGGAGTTGGCGGAGCTACCCTCGACAAACGCAGACCTGACCTTCGTGACGAGCTCGGCTACATCGCACCACCGAATCGCAAACTACCACCCGTACCAGGATCCAACTATAACACATGCGATCGCATCAAGCGAGGTACAGTGATAAGTAAGCCACAACTGCCAACCATATGATTTTTTAGCTAACTTCCAACTATAATTGTTTAGATGTTGTCGCATCGGCACGATAGTCTTTACCGTTCTTTTATTTGACGTGACACGATCGGACCGCACAAAAAACATTGTTAGTCTTCACCATTGCCGGACAGCCTCGAAACCGATTTCGAGCTACACACAGATAGCGGGCGGAAAAGGTATCGAATATTGTACAGAAGAAAGTGTTGTTGATCCCTGAGCGATGAACGTCGCGTCTAAGCTATTTTCTTCATACTGAAAAATTATAATAAATATTTGTTATGAACTTGAAGTATACTGTACATCTGACAAAAATAGTTTTATTATCTTCGTTATCATTGAAATTGCAAAAATTGTTTATTTTAAATTCGATACAAATCAATGGATATGCATTTGTTGAATGATGAACAACACATTTCGATGGGGAATATTAATTATTGAATATAATTTCCAATATTAATTTAATTGAGTATACCAATTTGTTGTTACAATTGGTACGTGAATCTCACTGTAAAAATCAGTGCATTTTTCGTTACTAGACCATTTGTACTTCTATAGTCTACACATAATAGGTGTCCACTCCACTCATATATTGCAAGGAGTAGGCTGGACAGTTATTATGACTATGAGGGTATTTCAGATGTCTTCTTCTGAACAACGGACTGTAATTTGATTTTTTGTTTGAATGTTTTGGAACTGGTAAAATATTTTAACCTAGGGATAATTTCTTTTTGCTTTTTATGTCAAATGTTGATGTATTTTAAGGGACCTTCAAAAAAAGTTAATTTAGAGAACATAGAAAGAGAATAAAAGAAGATAATAAATTATATTAAATTTAAATAAATTTTATATTAACGTCAAATTTAATTACTGTGATTTGCAGGAAATGGAGAAAATAGTTAAAATTATTATTAGCACGTTCATGCACTTTCATGATGGATTATCTAATCAATTGTTATGTACCCTAATTTTTTTTAAGTATCCCATAAATATTTTAATAATAATCCGTTTCGAACAATAGCTAATCAATATTCAATTTTCAAAATATTTCACTCATAAGTTACTGATAGTATAAAAAGATGCACAGTATACTAACATTAAAGATACATTTTTCAAAAAAATTTATATATTAAAATATAAGATTCGTTTCTTACAATTATACAGTTCTTTGCATTGCAAATTTATTGATATCAATTTTGCACTTCAAATTCATCTTTTTGCACATCATATTCACCTTTTTGAAAATCAAATTCACCCTTTTGCAAATTCAGTTTTTCTATAAATTTGTTTTCTGAAACTATTGTGATAAAAATAAAATTCAATGTGAATTTATTGTTCCGAAATGAAAATTGTATTGCATGTAGTAATGAACATAAAATACACACACTGCTTCGTTTATGATGATTCTCCTGCTATTGCTTATAATTATTTTTTTATACATACATTACATATATGTACATTCTTTCATATTCATATAATAATTTTGACAATTACTAATTATGACAGACGATTAATGACTTTCATCAACTTGCACCTCCCTTAGTCTTATGGAACCTTACATTGTTCAAAAGCAACCACAGTTCCTCCAGATTACCTTCATTCAATTTTTGCAGTAATCTTCGAACAAATTCGTAAAAAATATTTGAAGTAACCTTAGATTGAGGGCTCTTGAGTGCTACATAGTAGTACAACTCTGATGACCGTACGAGCAACTTCAATTAAAATCACGAAAAAATGACATTGTATTATTTGAACCGCTAATTTTCCAAATTGACTAACCCGAAAAGTTCGATCAAATAGCATATATTAATTTCTAAAAAAATGTTCAATTTTTGTCATAAAATGGTATTATAACGATTTCGGTATTACAGTATTATCTTCGTAACTGTACCAAAGGACTCTACCGTAACTGTCCACATTTTATCCCCGCCACTGGGGGTATACCCCTTGGAACCAGTTAAGCAGTAAACACGCTCAACGACCTAGCCAGCGAGCGGCAGAATATCGATAAGACTCGCACTAATGCAAGCGGAGCAAAAGATTACAACTTTTCTAATTTTTTATTTCTTTTATAAAACTTCACCATCTTATTCGTCTCGTTTTTCTAATTAAAATGACACCAAACACGATATAGTTACGATCATAATTACTTGTGTGACAAGCGAAGTTAAGAATTCGTGTACTCTATCGTAAATGTTAAGGCAGAAACTTTAATCGCTACACAAGTAATTGTGATCGTAATTATATCGTGTTTGGTGTCATTCTAATCAGAAAAACGAGACGAATACGATGGTGAAAGTTTCATTGACGAATAAAAAATTTTGAATTTAAAAGGCTCAGCCTCTCTTTCTTTTTCAATCGCTGTCCTTCTCTACGTTCCGCACATTACAAAGAATCAACAGTACCACAGTTACGGAGATACTACTGTATATCGGTTTCAAGCCGATTCGAAATTGATCTTTGAAGGCGAGATTTGATTCAAAAAAAGATGAATATGATCTGTGAATTTGAAATGCAAATACTGTACTAATTTAAGAGAAATTATTTTATAAAATATGTAAACACAAATAAATGTACTGATCGTCCATCAGGAGATGGCAGTGAGAAACTTGTAGGGACCACGTGATATTCCTACTCCGGACGCCGAGCTCCTACTTATGTAAACCGTTCCCGCCAGAACCTAAGCGTATGAGTGGGGTCCGCAGCCTAGCGTCAAGTGTGGGGTCTCGCGATCTGCGCCCCACTGTGCTCGAAGTCACTGCCATGTCCTGATGGACGATCAGTAGGTACTATAAGCTTGAAAAGATGAAGCCACACAGATTCATACGAGATTTTAACCTCGTAGGTCCAACATTCGCTATACCTATTCTACCCGCTACAAACCCAAACACCATACCATACCCACACGCGTTCATCATAGACTTTGCCAATTCTGTTTCATTGTCTGCCTCGCTTAAGAATATGTTTTCTCTACAAGTATCGAGATGTATGTCCTGCGAGGACCGTTATTTTTCTCCCTTATTTGCGCTTATCACACAACAAGTGTCAAGTCACGTGCGTGTTACGGTGCGCCGCCGGTGTGACCCCAGTATCCCAAGCGAACGATACAATCTCACCCGAAATGGCAGCGAGCCAAACCCCGAATCTCGGTAAGCGTTAGCCAGTCGTACGACCTTTGTAGTATATGTTCGATAGGTGGAACAGGTTCGATAAGGAGTCACTCGACGTGGGATCCGAGGCGGCATATGTACGAGGAGTTGAATCATTGCCCGCCGAACCGAAGATGTCCACCGCCGCCGCGTATGGGCAGTGCCGAGGGTCTATCCCACAGAGGTTGGTAACAGTAGTTAAAGACCCGAACGAAGCGCTCTTACAACCTCCGTCTTCCCCGAAGACGAAGCCCTTCGTCTATCGCGAGACTGCGAATGCTATACCGTGTGCGGCACACAGCTGTTGCAGCCGGTCTTCGTAAGTCCTCTTCGTTCCACGGTTCTCGTCTCGACCCTTTTCGTCTTGCACGCCCAAAGCATGCTTGCGCTGGTACTCGTTTATTTCGCAAACAGAAAACACGTCGCACTCATAGGAAACACCTCTCTTTCGACCCACTCGATTTTCTCTGTGATCGGTCGAACCGTCCACTCATGCCTCCAATCTATCGCAGACACTTAGAGCTGTGACTGAAATCTAAGAAAAATCTCTTCTGTATCTTCTGTGATTGGTTGAGAAGTTAGAGTGGACTGGGACCTGTGGCACTTCCGTAATCGTAAAACTGACGTGCATGATGTTATTTTCCCGTCTGAATGTTTCTCCTCGAGCAGTGGGAGACAAGAGGAAAACATAGGAATGAGATACGTAGGTATTATGGTTATAGTTATGTGACTGCATACGTCTCGAAACACAACCCGCTCAGATAGTCTCGTGTTACAGTGACGTTCCGCCGAAAGGGAGCGACTATAACGCCCTCGATGCACCGAGATGATCTTTTACCATGAATAGAGTAGTTTGACTATGACCAGAATGACAGTGTCTACCCTGAGTGATCCTTTCTTTCAGGCATGGACGATGAGATCTGCCCGTACGCCACTTTCCACCTTCTTGGATTCCGCGAGGAAATGGACCCCAGCAAGGCTATGCAATTCCAGACCTTCCCCCACCCTGGCAATGGACACTCCGGCACGATGGGACCACCCGTTGGACACCCTACCAACGTCTCTGCTCACAGCCGCTCTGGATCTCAGTCTATGGTAACTGGAAACACTTTCTTGTAGTAATTTGTTATTTAAGGGGAGATTTATGGGTAACAAGTATGTACAACAATAAGTGATGTAAATTGTTTTATGAGGGTAGTTTTTGTAAAAATTGGTAAAAATTACCGCTGGTCCGTATCTTTTAAACAATTTCGAAGATGACATAATGATGACTTAAACTCCCCCTATTTTCAGATGGACTATGACATATTTAAATTTCAACAAAATCCCCATATCTGTAATATAGAATATATGTATCAATATTCCCATATCTGTAACATGGAATATACAAATATTCCCCTATCTGTAACATGGAATATATCAGTATTCTCATATCTGTAATATGTAATATATCAATATTTCCATATCTGATACAGCCACGTCAAAACGGACGCTACTCCCGAGTCCCATCCCAAGGAGGCGGCAGCGGCACCCACAACGTGTTCTCTCCCGAATACGATGACCCGGCCAACTGTGCTCCCGAAGAAGACCAATACGGACAATACGGCGCTCCCTATGATCATTACGGATCTCGTGGCTCTGTCGGACGTCGCAGCGTAGGATCGGCCCGCAACATTCCCGTCTCTGGATCACCGGAACCGCCACCACCCCCACCAAGAAACCACGACCAGAACAACTCGAGCTTCAACGACAGCAAGGAGAGCAACGAGATCAGCGAGGCAGAGTGTGATCGCGATCAACTCGTGAACCGCAACTACGGCGGTCAGTACAGAGAACCGTGATCGAGTGGGGGCAAAAGGGTTGAACACCGAGGAAGATACAAGTTGATCACACGTCAAACGGAAAGTTTCGAAACAAGGATTTCCGGTTCACGTGAATCTATGATGGTCTTCGACTCGCTGTGTTCGCTCTGGACCTCCCCTCCCGTTGCTCGTTCCTATGCAGTAGGCGAATATAGGCATGCCGAGCGAGTCACAATTGTACAAGAATGAACGGGACTCGCTCCGGAGTCTGTGTACCTAATCGTTTTAGCTTCCACGAATTGCATGCTACGTGTCGTCATAGTAGTTTACCGTTGTGTCAATCGTGCCGTGTGTTTTTCTATTTCAGTGAATGCTCGCGGCAAGGACGGCATGACCACCGAGGAGATGCGTAAACTCATAGAGAGGTCAGTAGAGATCGAGTGAGTTTGGTTAACGGCGATCGGTTCGCGAGAACCGTGCCGCCGTTCCTGCCGCTGTGTCTCGAGCGATTTCTTTGCCTCGAGAACCTAAGTCATTGACTTTCTCGAAACTAAATTGGCCGACTCTCCATTTCAGTCGCTTCGACTCTCGCTATTCACGATAGCTACTGATCGTTTCGTAATTCTTTGCTGGATCTCTTCTTTGCGTAAATTGCACTGTCCAACAATCATTTTCTATTCTAATAACGACAGCTTTCTTTCGATATAAGACGACCATGTTTGTTCCGAAATAAGAAAATCGCTATCCCCTCTTCTTCTTTTGAAGTTGTCCGCACGACACCGCTTAGTGACAGAACGAGAGGTGTCTCATATTCCAGACTCTTAGGCCAGAGTCGCCAGATCAAGAGAATTTACTCGAATTGAGGAGAAAAAGTTCTCTCTGCCAGTACCGAATTAATCACGTGACATTATGACTCGTGCACGGCAGAGACGAAACGAGTCACGTGACCGGGCCGTAGGGGAATGGCGTCGTAACGGAGGAAGGTAGAGTGGGGAGGCAAGTCTTAATCTGCCGACTCTGTTTGAGACCCATAAACTCACGGCCCACTCAAGAACAATGTCAAGCCGAGTACGTCGAAAGCCGTCGTCTTATATTGAAAGAAAACTGTAGTTCTCTTATCAACCTCAGTTTTTGAGAAATTTAGCACGTGCCCATATATTTCTTTTATTTCCCGACCTAATGACCTTTCAATTTTTACCTTTTGCCAATGGTCAAATCGTTTCAAAATGCAATTTCACATTATAGGGTCGTATCCTATATCAGAAATTGAAACGATCATCAATAAGCACACTCAAAGTGGTAATTCGAAGAACGAGATCGTACACTGGAATTTTACACATTTATAATAAAAATGAATAGGTGAAATACAAAACTGTCAAAACATTCGAAAAATTTAGAAATATTGTTACACTATTTTCGACTTCCTAAATTCATTAAAAGAAAAAGTATATAATTGACTCTGAAAAATTTTATTTTGTACAAACATCCACAGTCTTGTTATAAACTTTGATAGCTTCCCTATGAAGGAGGTTCATAATTTACAAAATCAAATGGAAAGTGTATCAAAAGATTGATGCATAACAAGTACCCGTACTACTAATATAAACATATACATAATTTTATTGGGAACCATTTTCTGTAAGCATGTAGTTGTTACAATTAACTTGAAATTTGAGTTTTCTCTTGAAAATAAATTGCTCAAAAACTGACAGTGATGAAGAAAAATGGCCTCCAACTACAGATTATTAGAACACAAAAAAGTTATAAACTTGGACAGTGTTATTTTAGCTTGTTGATTGCTGGTATCGAGTCTGTTGAATTGGAATTTCAAGTACTTGCGTACAGTCGTGGGTATACCTATGAAAATGATAGTGGTAATCGAGTGCACGGTGGTTCCGCTAAGAACCCTGAACAACCTTTCGACAATCTGCCTAACGTTACTCTGACTTTTTCTTGTTTCATGACTCTTTACGCAGGAAGCCGTAAGTTCGTTAGACAATAATCAATAACTACAAACGCAGGGTGCACACCCGCAACCGACAGTCGCGTTAGAGACTGATCTTGAGAGGCTTTAGAAGCTGCGTTAACTCTGTTTTTTAGTTAGTGTTTTATTGTGGCCACGAGAATAGGTCAGTCAATGCTTCGACAGCAAATATGCTTCTCCGTACCAACAAGATCTCTACCTGGGTCCGAATTACCGCTTATTTTTAATCATCATGTGTTTGCATGCGATTATACGATGATAACTGCTAATTACATGTGATATCCGTAGTTGATACTAATACTTTCCCAGATGACGTCGAAGGTATACTAAGAACGATATCAAAAGTTTGTTTCCGCCGCAAATTCCCGTTATCGCTACAGATCCTGCCGCCATTGCCGCTGGTGCTACTAACCATTATCCATCGCTACCAAGAACAAAAAGAATAAACTTTTTTATTGTTGTATTTATTAACGCTACACCTGGTCTTATTAATGTGTTCGCGAGTGCCGCTAATTTGCATGCCTTTGTCGCTGTGCCACGTGCAGAGTCTTTTAGTTGCTGTTGTTTAGATGCCATGCAGTCACTCGTCCGTAATGCCAGAGCGTCTGCACGTGGATAGAGCTTAAGCTGGATTCGCGTTTCAAGAATGCTCATACCACGCTCAATTACCTCTCATGATCAAAAAAGAATGCCTGTCCAAAACACTTAAAATCGCTGAACTTTAAACAAGCATAACTTTTGAATCAGTGAATTCCTAACATTAAAACTTGGATTTTTGGCATTGTTTCGCCAAAATCTACAGGATTATATAAAAAGATGTCCAACATTTGTGACCTGTTTTAACAAAGTTAAAAATTTGACTTTAGTCCGCGTTTTGGCTACTTCGAATCACTGCGTACCTGTAGATAACATAAGATCTAGTAAATTCCTGTCATTTGTTGTTCGCCACTGCATCAATGCGACACAAAGGGATAAATTTAGCTGTGAAAACGAGGAAAGAGCGAAAGAGACCAATCGTGATCGTAGTCCCACATATGGAACAGGAGCATGAGCGTAGTGCGAGCACACTTTTGCGGTGAATCAATCTGTTTAGAGTAACTGAGACTGTTTGAATAACAGGGACAACGATGTCGTCCACCGAGTCTATATCGAATATTAAAAATGCGTACTGCATGTTACAGAAACGAAGCCCCCGGCCGGCAAACCGGCGCCTCCCACGGCGGTCACGGGGGACTCCTCACACCCTACGATACTGTGGCAGTGTAACCTGTAAATCATCATCTTCCGTGGTCTTCCGTCTCTCTCGTCGCCAGCGGCCGAAGACTCGAGAGAAGCGGAACGAATGCGCAAGCTAACTCTTCCCCCGGTGCTGTCGTCGGTCCAATTTGCAACGATTTACCATTTAAATGAATTAGCCGCGTCGTCGCGAGTTAGGTAGACATTCGGTCCTTGTCGCACGCAAACGCTTTTGCTCGGCGGATTTCGCCATGAAGGATCGACGCTCGATCGATCGACTAAATGGTACCGATCGCCCCATGAGTAAGGGACCTATTTTCTATCTTCGTCCGCGACCATATCTTTTTACACCGGTTCTTGGCCTTTCTCTCTTTGTTCGATCTCGCGTTATCTTCTTATAATCGTTCGATCGCTCATTTCTCGTTGCTCAATCGTCGACAAGGCCAGATGACGAAACTGCCAAATTCAATTGACTGCCGTACTTGGACGGAGAGGGGAATGGTACATTTATTCGCGGGGCACGATACTACCGGCGTCGATCCGAGCGATCTAGGATCCGATCATACGATCCGTCGCGAGCGAGAACGATCCCTTAGGGATGGCGAACAGACCCGGCATGTTCGTCGACAGGTGCGACAGATGGATCCGATCCGCGACGCGTGCTCTCAGCGACGATGGACTTCGCGTTCTACACAAAACGAACAAAGCAAACACACACGTACAATACACACATACATAAACAAACACGCACGGGGGTTCTTCGCGAGATGTCCTAGGTTACGATTGTCGCTTCCAAGCGCCACGAGTCACGGGAAATCCAACACGAGAATAATATATTAGTTACTCGCTTTCTTAAGTCATGGTTGTGCCACACTGCCGCTCCCCGCAGGCATATGATATTATACATACATACATACATAACGTATATAATTATGATATTATACATATACATACGGTATATACGGTTTATAATTTCGTAACGAAGGTTGTGTCCCCCTTTTTCGGTGAGAGAGATCAACGATCTTGAGTCTCGACGGTTGCGGAGAGCAAAAGCATGTTCTGGTAGCACTGTTATTTTCGACAGTGTCGCAGAGAGTGCGTCGTCGTCGTTGTTGTCGTCGTAGCAGTAGTTCGAGGAACACGCGGAACAATCTACCTTCGCGCGAGTCTTTCTGCTCAAGATTCTCGTCGAACACCGTTCGAAGGAAGAACACGCAGCACGCGATTACACGCTCTAGTGGAGAACACGCGGATCGAAACTCGCCGGTCAACCGCGAGCGAAACGAAGAAAAAATTCACGCTAGCAAGCAAGGACACGCGTAAACACTCATCCATTCTTACACACACGCGCGCACACACACACTAAAACACACCACGCTCGCTGTCGATTTTTAATCGTCCTATATGATATTTAGTCCGCTGTACACACACATATATTCCCGCAAGCTAATCTCGATCAATTAACGTGAGTTTAAACAATAATGCGACGATGATATAACGTGTAAGCAATTCGAGCAACAAGTACCGATTTAAATCGTAAGTAAGTAGCTCCTAAGTCGGACGGATATGGTCGCGAGACGCGCCGTTTTGAATTCGTTGAACGGTGACGCGTCGAGCTTCCGAATTAAACGATAATTAGTATTCACGTAGACCACGTTAAGCAGAAAAAAGAATGCGAAAAAAATAGGTGAAGAGAGAGAGAGAGAGAGAAGAATGATTCGACAGGCACCTGATCCTCTGTTTGCTCGACGCGTGCGCTGGAATGCAGTTGCGGCGCGTGTCTCATAGCTCTCGTTTTTATGATAACACTATTTAGATATATACAAATATATAAATATATATATGTATACATTGACGTTCATACACATACGTTGTAAGTAGGTATGTCTAGGTGTCGCATTTATTTGCCGAGGCGATGCTCGAGTGGTACACCAGTCGCGAGAGAGAGAGCGTCACGGTCAAAGACGATGCCTCGTCGTTGACGACGATGGCAGTGCCGGGAAGCTTTGCCCGTGATCGCCGATTCTATTGTATTATTGTCGGACTATTTCGCGCGCATTTTCTCGACCGAGGAATCTCACCCTCACCCACACCCTCGTAACACGATTGATTATCGCTGGCTGCGACTCGGCTCGCCGACGCACTTTTTACTCATCGATGTGATTTTAAAGGCTGCGCAAAGTCTCGTGTCTCGTGTATGTGTTACGATCGCGCTCTACCACTCTTTAAATGTAGCCATATCCAAGTCACCTTTTACTACCTATGTAATATCACGTTTTAAACTCACGCGCGATACACGGCGCGCGGAGCTTTTCGCTTTTGAAGCTTTTCCGGAAATTTTACGCGATTAAAGGAAACAAAAAATTAAGAGGAATAGGACGTATAAGAGAAACCGACAGATATTTAACTTATTCGATATTAACCATGCGATGATTAATAATAAGAAACGATAAGACGAATTGAAAACGTGATGTCCGCGCGACACGTTGCGTTAATAGCTATTTCTTCTATATTTATCCACTCGGAAGTAAATCACGTATACACTCGTTTTATTTGTCGTTATGGTTTGTGTGATCGATCTGGAATCGTTTTTACTTCGCAGGGTTCAACGTTACTGTTTTTTCGTTTCGTGATGCTGTGAACATAAACGGTCGGTGCCGCCGTCCGCGTTATACGTATATATTATTGTATACAAACATACCTATCATATGATTATTATGCTTGGTCGTCATTGGAATAATCGATGTTCGTTTCGTGCAAACAGCGGGGCGGTTCTTCGAGCTTCACACCTTCGGCGGAGCGCGTATCGTTCTCTGTTTCGGTTGAAAGCAGACTCGAGACGTTACGTATTTTCTACTAATTCCGTTGGCCCTCTGTGCTCGCCTTTCAATTGGCCGTAAGTTCGCATTCACATACAACGATACACGTATCTCTCCGCGTTCGTAGGGACTCGAGGATCCGCTCGCAGTACACCGTTTCCTCAGTACCACTGTTTTATGTTTTTGTACCAAAGTCGTAGCGTCTAACTTTACGTTAAATAAACAAAACCAAAAAAAAAAACGGACGAGGCTTGATTGATTCCACTTCCAACTCGTGCTGAACATTTCGGTTTGTTAGAGCGAGCCAGTGCTGGACAAAAATATAGGACATGGGCTAAACTTCACTTTAGGGACCCAGAAATTTTTTACTTTTTTGTATATAATCCCATAGCTTTTGACGAGACAATACCGAAAATCCAAGTGTTAATGTTAGGAATTCACTGGTTCCAAAGTTATGAGTGTTTCAAGTTGAGTGAATTCGACAGGTAAGGGCGCCGCCATATTGGTATGTATGTACTTACTCAGACATCGTCCAATGAGCGGAGTCGCTAGCACAAGCAGGTTGAATAACTTTTCAGAGATTTAATATTTCAATAACAGTTTGTGTTACAAATACAAGTAGATAGTGTTTTGAAAATGTTTCGATGTGGACTATGAGAAGATGGATTAACAAAAATGTACTTCCCGTTGAAAATACAACCGTGACCTTCGCAGGGCGTTTCAAGGTCATTGCAAGGTAAAACCACTACCAGTATAGTATAATGTATCCCCCTCGATACTGTAGGACTTTCGTTAACTTTTGTTTAAAATATCGTCTTCTATTAACCATAGTTTTTGTGATATTCATGCGTTTCCAGAAAAACGGACACTGTATCAATTAAATAACTTTATTCCCTTTAGAAATTAGTATGAAACTAATGTATGTTAACACGCAAGAATTCATCGTTGATATTTAGATTTTAAATTTTCATCAACTCTGTTTGTTGTTACCAAAGTGGAAATTTCCTCTCTGTTAATTGTTACATAGTTTTGATAATGTTACAAGTTTTCTAGAAAGGAAAAAACCCTATTTGTTATTTTCCATTCACGTTTTCATTAAAAGTTTCCTTCTAATTTCGAATTTATAGTAGTATTTGGTATCTGTGCATGTGATAAAGCATTGTAGTAGGAACTGTTCCATAGTTATTTAGCATAATCATTTACATTGTAGGCCATTGGATTGTTCTTGGTTTATAATACTATAAAATTGAAGAACCACTCAATTAATTTATTTGAAACTGTAGATACAGATTTTTATACTGATACAGTTTCCATATCTTGTAACGAAACCTTCTTGTCTAATTTTTTATTCATTAAATAATTAATGAACTTAAATTTTTTCAATAACATTAATTAGAAAAACTTTTTAGAAAAATAATTTGTATACATTATTACGATGCTTAGCTCATAAAATATTCGATATTTTTATTTAACTAAAATCATAATTTGACTAACTATAGGAAAAATCTTCAAATAAATAATTATATCTTCTCAAATACCGAATCATTTGAGCTAAAAATTTTTATAAATATTCTTCGAAATGCGATGCAAACTCAGTAAAATTTCCATAAATTTATATTCAATGGATCAATTATTAACAATTCATGAAGGAACATATTTTTCAAACCATTGTCTGAATGTAGACATTTAAATAATTTAACTAACTCCGAGAATGGAACTTCGGACTCGTTCAACATACGGCAACGGTTTACAAAAGCTTTTTCAACGATACTACGAAAGCAAAAAATTATTTGTTCGTGCGTTTAATGAGCGCCGGAGTATTTTTGCAAAGATAAGGAGTGGGCATCGAGCGTTTGGTAACATTTGAATAGCGCTCGGTACAGTGATAAATCGTCGTAGTTGGTAGCAGCATTTGTTTGCACGATGGCGTCCGGCGGTGGTAGGTATCCGTTTATTTTGCTTTTTATAGTTTAATAGGTACCGTTCAGCGATACGTTTCGAGCGAGAACTCAAAGCACCGGCGATGCTAATTAATTTGTTAATCTCGTAACGGCAGAGAACACAACGGAGGAAAGAACCGAGCCAGCGACGCCTGCACAACCCCTCCCCAATGTCTTGAGCGAAGCAGCGCAAGTGAGTCGAATAACCTACAAATCTATACGTATCCTCGTACACTTATTTCATCATAATTTATTCGCACTTCGAATATATCGAAATACATCGATACAAACTCATCGTGCTCATAGTGCAAAATTAATTCCACGAGAAAATATCCGAAAGTTCCATTTGTTCCGTGTCCATTTAAAATGATTTTAACATTTCCCGCCAGTCAACTGGACAGCTGTTATGTTAAAATCCAAGTTTATTTTCATCGATAGCCTGTGTAATGTGTAATTTTTGCAGTCAATATAATTAATTTTCTGATTATTGGAAGTGTTCTCATGCTTTTATGGAGTGGTATGTAGAAATAGGATGTTTATGCGATTTAATAACAAACTGCCAATGATAGACAGCCAATAGACACTTCTTTTTTGATAGAGCGTTTAGAAATATATATGCGGAATAATGCTAAAATTGTATGAAAGTGTATTTCACTGTGTTCTGCATAGTAAAATGTGCTGTAAATGTGTATAGTGGTAAGTAGACTATATTTATACATTTACAACACTTCATTACTTCTAAAATGCAGTACAATAAATATAAAAATTATTACTTTATTCGTATATTTGTGTTTGCAATAAAATTTCCAATTAGGAAACAAATTGTTAATAATTTTTCTTTTCCTGTAAATTAATGTCTTGAATTTTAAATTCACATGGAGAATCTTAATGTAGCGGTAACCCGTACAGAAAGAATAGAATGTAAGCGAAAATGGGTGAACGATGTCGATGGTGTTTAATAATTCTTTGTACGTTTGCTTGTTTCAGAGACTTCTAGCAATGAATAAAGATTCCGATTTGAGTGGTGTAGCACCAAAGAAGTCGCGCGTCGAAGTGCAATCTCTACCGACAAGGCAATACTTAGATCAAACAGTAGTGCCCATTTTGCTACAAGCGCTCTCCAGTCTAGCCAAGGAGAGACCAGCCGATCCTATAAACTTTCTAGCCGGTTATTTGCTAAGGAATAAGAGCCAATACGATAATGGTGAATCTCCGCCAACTAGTCAATGAACTGCCTAAGCGTTTATAAATATGCAGTGAAGATCTGAAAATCATTTTCAAAACATTTGCAGACCTTTCTTAGGAAAGTATTCGATTTCGGTAAGGTGTATTTGTAATTTCGGATTAAGTAAAACAAAATGTATTAGTCTATTACGACATGATCTTTTTCAAAGGTTACTCAACTTGCAGCAAATGTACTAAATTTTCCTAAATGTTCTCTTCTGTGTTCATTGATTATTACCCATTGACAACATGTGCGGAAATTAATGTTCTCGTTAATATGTTCGATATTTATCATAATCATTCTATAAAGTAATTTCACCGACGATACAGCGCATCAAATTATTCCTGTGAAATATTATTATTGACCGTTTGTATATCAACCAGGAAAAACCAAAACGATCGTTATCGCCGGTTCAATAAATCGTAATGAGTTCTCCATGCTTCCGTCGATTTTAATTGGAACGGTGATTTAATTGGACACAATTAAATGTAATTTGTTCAATGAATCAACCTGAAATTTATTATACGGTCTGACAGTGCCAATAATCTGCGCGAGAGACGTAATATTGGAACCCGTTTTTCCAAATTTCACATTGGAACAATAGAAAAACTAACGTTCTATTAGATCTACCAGAAAGTATACTTTATAATTATTATATAACGAAGTCTAGCGACGAATGTCCCTTTAAACTTCGTTTGGCTCGAGGCACGCACACGATCATGTTCTGTCTCATCGACACGGTCGGGTAGACTGTAGTAGTAGGCTTTTGTCTATACGTATACTGCCACACAATCAAATTTTGCGAAAACTTTAATAGCTTATATCTCAATAACTATTTGTTTGCGACATATGGCTCCTTTCACACTTTTTCTCTTCTCGATGAGTAGAAGGCGTTGATGTAAAAAAAACTTTAACAACAATTTTCTTTGTTATAAACAATTTTGCGGCAAGTTTCCTTTGCAAATGTCCACCGATCCAGAGGTGTAGAATCACCCCTAGGACGGATGACCATTACTTTTTATACACCCTGTACATGATTAGCAGACTGCGGATCTTTATGCAAGGTCGGAAAGTTCTGCATCAATTGCAATCAACAGGTTCTAAATATAAATGATTTTCTTTCTGTAATAATTTTAGTAAATTGAAAATAATAGATTGATATTCTTAAATTCCTTTAATATTTATTTTAATTTTCATCTACTCATTTTGTTATAAATGCATAAAATCCACAGATTGATGATTCAATCGGGCAAACAATATAGAAAGCAAAGAATATGTCGAAAAACATATTTTTTAGATACCAAGGTATTCACTTTATATTTTTAAAAATGAGACCATATTTTTATAACCGTCATGAAATGGCCTAAGACGAATTCAATGAATTATAATTTCATAATGTGCATATGTCCATAATATAAAAAATTAATGGAGATCGAAATAGAGAAATAACTATGCTAAAAAAGCGGTAGGGAAAATTTATTTTAGCAGATGTTCAAACCGATGCCTATTAACTTTGATATGTTATAAACGCTAAACGAATGATACTAAAATAAGTTTTGTTACCAATGTTTTCCTTTGTCCAATTTACAAAAAAACAGCTGACTTTGAAGTCTCGAAAAATGTAATCTTGAAAAATACTTTTGCTTATCATAATAGTTGCCATTGGAAACTTAATTATGATTTTCTCTAATATTTTTTTTTTATCAATGATGAATAACATATTTAAGTTATTCCAGTTAGAAAGCTAAAAGAATGTACAACGTACATGTGTTATGAGTAGGCTGCGAATTTTATGTATGTACAAGAAAAATGTGTAGCTGCAATTTGAAACAGGAGAAAGATTAAAAGAATTTAAGGGTATTAATATACAGGGTGGCTCAAAAATCACCATTAAAAATTTGAATTTATTTATATGTAGAAGAACAAATATGAATTTTTAAAAAGAAAAAGACTTCCCTTTTAACATGGTCTAGTGATTTGAGCCACCCTGTATATCTCTGAACTTGCTAAAATGATTAAAGAAAGGTATTGTGGCTTCTGTTTTTTGCAACAGATGCAGAAAATTTTTATTTTGCACCAAGATCCGCAAGGTTCTTTTTATGAGAGGGTGTAGTTACTGGAAAATATTATTGTTAATCAAAAAATTAATCGTACAATAATAAAACGACGAAGGTGTCTGTGAAATACGATTTTCGAAACTAAACAGAACTTTCCGGTAGACCTAATATAAGGTGCGAAATTTTGCGCGCGCTGCGCAATAGTTATGACCGGTGGGTCCGGTTGCTGGTTCGTTTCGCGCAGTGTTTTGTGTTAACGGTTTAACTGTCGCTGCAAGACCGTAACGAACCCGATGAAAGAAAATTCGTGCGGACACAGATAACGCTGCACCACCGTACAAAACAACGACAACGACGAGATATCGAGGTAATTCCGTGGCGAACAATTCGCGCGGCAGCATCATCGTACCAAGTCCAATTAACGAGGTGGGATCCTATCCGACTCCCAGTATATTACCTCGATTCCTTGATACCATTGCACTGTGCATTCACCAGGCCACCGCGCCTCGTTTTATTTCCTACCTGGTCTATCAAGTTTTAAGGTGGATATTGTCCAATAAATAATGAATACTTTTTTTCCATTTCGTTAAATGTGAACATCGTATAATACTAAATGTCCCCTCTCATTCATGCTAGAATTATCAGAACAGTCAAAGCGACCAATTCTTAAGTTACTGTTTTATAATGTCCGAAGACATGCTTCCCAGAAAATTATACTGTTCCAGAAATTGTAAATTTTAATAGACGCTTCTCGTAGATTTTTCCACAAATACAAATCTATAATCTTCAACACCTAACTCTCGTAAACTTATGAGAAATAGTTATACAAAAGAGTACATAATATTTCATCCATTTTTGCTTTGTAATTAACTTTTTCTGCGTTCTTTGGATCTTTTCGATCTAATCACGTGGTCATTTTTTATGTTATTATGACTGTGTAATGATTTTTTAGTTAGTCGTTATTTGTTCAAAGATGGGAATATTTCAATATTATTTGAAAATTATTACTATTCGGTTGGAGCGAAAATTCGTGGAGTTTTAAAATTAAAATTCAAAGCTAAAATTCAGATGTTTATTCACAAATTTATTCAATATTTTCCATTCGGTTCTATTCCTTTTCCGCCATTTTTCAGTAAATTTATCATGATATTGAATAAGCCTATGAATAAATATCTTAATTTTATTTAAAAAACGCTACCAATTTCCGATCCAACTCAATATTTGAATATATTTGGGAATTATTATTGGCGACTGTACAGAAGACAATAGAAGGGTTAATCAACCCTACTGCAAACATGTTTATTGGTATCGTGTGCAATACAATGCTTTTAGGTTGAAAGTTAATCCCCCAAAATTTTAAGTAGCTATTTTAAGTAACTCCTCATTTAAGGATAGTATGAGGGTAAACACCCTTAACTGTGTCATTTTTTTATAAAATAAACGGAAATACTCGAACTTATCTGGTGTATTTCATATATTTTTATCACAACTGTGAGCAAATTATTAACGGTAGAAAAAAAAATTTTTTTATGTGGGTTGCAAGTAACCCTTTGAGTGACACCTACAAAAAAAGTCAAGAACAATGTTCCGTTACCTATCTAATGTTAAATAATTGAGAAACAAATGAAATTACGCTATTATAATATTATAATATACATGCAGTGTTTCTTACGACTCTAATTAATGATGGGCGGGCAATCCGGATGGGCGACCGGAGCGCGGTAGTGGGGGTACCCGATTCCTACGTCATCGATTCACACGGTTCGTATTTACACGCGCTGTCCTTTTCCACGTTCGGCACGGTCGGCGAGGTCCCAAAGAAATCTCTCTCTCTCTCTCTCTCTCTCTCTCTCTCTCTCTCTCTCAGACTTTTTAGCGTCGCACTTTTGGTGTCGTTGCGCAGATTTTGGAATGACTCCCAGCCTTAAAACATGTCCATGTTAAAATAATGAAAATTAAAGAAGTTTGTAATTGGATTAGTAGTGATTCACACCGATATACCCGGCCCGGTATCGGATTACGCGATATGTTTGGCCCCTCGCAGGGTATGCCCTTCAGTGGAAGGGATAGGGTAACCTACTTCCAAATATACATATAGACTAAATTTTTAAACACTACGTTGAATTACGGCGTTGAATTACGATGTTAATTGTATCTTAAAATATGGGTTCTTAAATTAGCATTTGTTATGTAATCGAAACTGACGAATCTGCCGAAACGATATCATGTTTCGTGGCATTTTTCTGATAAAAATGATTGTGTTGGTAAAAGTTTCATAAAAAAATACTTCGAAATATTTCGAAAATTATTTTTAGTACACCATATTTACGTAACTAATTATTAATATATGAATATCAGTATACGCGTACACGTGTACACTGCAACAATTATCATGCTGCGATTGTTCACACCTTTCTTAATATTTTCGTACCAGAAACTATAATACCTCTCCTAGTAAAATTCAAATTAATTATGCTGACATGTTAACATTCGTTAATAATACATATAAAATTCAAATTTTTAAAAGTGTACGTATGATCTTCAGATTACTTGGATGAACTTTTAGATTTATATGTATAATTACATATACTATGCATTATCGTGGAATTTACTTGTTGCAAGAAATTATCTAGCTAAAGCAAATTACCAATGCAATTACCTTTGCAAGCAATTGCCTAAAATAAACGAATATTTCTTGTAAAAAATCCCTCAAATGGTGCATTAACTTTTTACGAGTGAAATATAAAATTATATCAACCTTTCCAACTCTGTCCTATACTGAAACGGAAACAATTTGTGGCCAGCCTGTGGACCTAGCATAATCCTACAAGAGCAACCGTCCGCTATATTGCTGTCGAATAACCACAGCTCTTTATTTTCCATTAATCTCGCGGATTTGCAATTCCGCATTCACGATCCCGTGCATGCGGTAATTTTATTGCGAATACATTTCCTTTGTGTCTTTCTATTATATTTAAACATAAACGTTGAAATCGCCCGTGCCGCGCCGCGCCGGGTTCCCAGAAAGCGTGCTTTAGACTTTAGATTTTAGATGGTACAATGCATAAAGAAGCGAAGCGAAGTAAAGCGTGTGCTACAGTTAATGACTAAATCGTGTCACGGGTTTCGTCGTGCGCGCACAATCTGCAGATTCACGCCCGCACGGCCACATGGCGCCTCGGTTCAATTGGCACGCATATTGGAATTCTATTAGCGAGATTACCGACAGTAATTGCTCGGTTTGGCGCAATATCGTACGCTCGTCTGTACCTAGCCAACAGGCTAGCGAGCGTCAAACGCGGATTAAGCGCGCGTCTTGCGTCGTGGATCAAGTAAGCCGACTGTATTATACTATGATCGCAGTAGTTACAGCTGGGACCTTGGGTATCGCTCGGGTGTGCTAACACGGGGATACAGGGTGTTCCCGAAACGTTCGATACGGTTGTTCGATCGTCGGCCAACCAAACATCCATGCCGTGTGAAGTGTGGCCACCTTGAATTCGTAAACACCTGTAGCAAACAGTTGAAAATTCCGTGGATCTCCTGTGTAAGTACTTATAGTCCCGGCATAGGTATAGGTATAGGCACAGCCAACTCTATATAGTAGTAGCCGTGCTGAACAACTTGGCAACACCGCTGTGTTTACAGTTCGAGAGTCCGATTTTCAAGAATGGGAGTCTCGTGTTTGAGATTATAATTAACGCTTTTTTCATAGAAAATTATGTTAGAATGCACAGTTCGTTGTTAATTATGTTTAAGCAATATGTAAATATTATAACTATGGTAAGTCGAAGTGATATTACAGCATACTAGTATTTATAAATACGGTTTACATTTTGTGGACTCCCGGAATAGTTTGGTGTTGTGATACATAATATGTAGATATTATTTTTAGAAAACCAAAAATAACTTTTCACATATAAACAGACAAATAAAATATTAAAGTTTTCAAAACATACTCTGCTATTTTCTTGAAATACTGCTAATACAACCCTGAGAATCTTATACTATATGGTCTAAGTCTAAGGGATGCAGTGTTCCAAGATAATGGACTATATCTGGTGCCCACAACTGACGTTACAAGATAATTCAAAATGGTGGATAGCGATATAAAAGCGAGGTATATAATTATATTTGTGCATTATTTCGTAAACATTTGCAAACATACTACAAACTTATTGCATAAACAATTGTAAGGAACTTATACTTATACTTAATATCGCGTATATATTGTTCTTACTATTCTTTTTTTCAAATAAAGTAAGTTGTGAGGAAATAAATACAGATTTCATATTATCAATATGTACATTGAAATTTAACTTTCTCCAAATTATAATTGACAAGATAAGTCAGCACTATTTAAAATAATAAGAGTAAAGTAAAAATGAACGAGTAATAAAATAACAAATATGTATATTACAGTTAGTAGACGATGTAATCTTGGAACAAGGCATGTTATCTGATGCCGGGTCTATAAGTATATACAATGGTCTAACAGTAGGTCGTTTCTATAAAGTAGGTCGAATATTAATTCGAAAATTTTCAAGTCAATAGGTTAAAACTAGGTTATGTCTTAAGCTAATACCGGGTTGAGATAAAATTGTTAAATTAATAATAGTTCAAGTCTCTTGAAAGAGTGGTGTATCAGCCAGTCTTCTTCGCATCTCAAGTATTAGCACCACGTTCTGTTTCTAAGCGAATATTTTCTTGTCGATTAAGAATGGATTTTTATAGTATTGTTACTTATATGTTTTTCCTTTAAAAAACTTTTATATTTGTTTTTACCTCCTACTAAATTCAATATTACAGTATCACATACATAAAATAATATTCGATATTCTTTATATTGAACTAGGATAGGAATGTTGTATCTTTTTTGGTACGGGTAGCTATATCAAAGTTTTTCGATTTAGTTACCACTACTGTTGAGATGAATTCAAAAGTTAGATGCAGCAACTTGCAGCTAGACAATTTTTTGTTTTGGGAAGTAATTTCGAAGTGAGTAGAAGGGAGTTGTTTAACGAGGGTGCGATATAACTAATACCAATTTAAGAACAATTTCAATGAAAACTTTTCGCTCTATTCTATCAAAAATCGTTTAGGCGTGTCACAATCAGTAAAAATCGTAATTTTCGTTAACATTAATTCTGTAACTATTTACTTCCAGAATGTACGTCCATATTAATTGCTAAAAATTGTAAATCAACTAGCACAGTTTCAATTTTTTATATTGAAACACCCCATATAAGGGTAGCTTTTTAAAGACAATTACTCATTAAAAAAGTAACACCAGAATTAGATTCTACGACCCCAAAAACTCCTAAGACCGTTCTGTTTATAATTAATAATGTATAATTAATATAGACATAAATCTTTCCAGCTTCTTATTATTGTAATTCTGACCCACTGTGCCTTGGTAGAAAATCCTTCAGCGTAAATTATTGCTGACCACAGTTGTCATATTCTTTTTTTAAATAACTGCATATATTTTCCTGTTGTATCGCGTAGCTCATAAAATATACATTCAAGTATAATACTGTGACGTGACCATCAAATGAGCTAGAACTCTTAAGATGAAGTTCAAACTTTTTCGTTTCTAAGGATTTGCAGGTTTTGCAAGAAATGCTAGCACCTGTAAATCTGTCGAAAGTGTCTTTCGTAGCACAATGATACAATAAATAAAAGTAAGTCAGTCGTTGAATATAAAAAAATTTTTAACTTTGCCTCACACTTGTAACACATTGCTGTAAGACCTATCATGAACATGCATGAACAACAATTAATAGGTCTACGTTAACATCAACTTCTTCTGCGCTATTCGGACGTATTTTTCCATAAGTGTAAGACGTTGAAAAGCATATTTATTATAACATAATGGAAAATGTACTTACTATACAAAATTAAAGTACATACCTGACGGAAAAACATGTGGCAAAAAACATAAAATTATCTTGTAAATAGACTCTGAAACAGCGTTCATTATAATGCACAAATTAGGGCTACGCTATCTCGTAAACGACAGTTACGGAATAGTTTACTTTGGGCTAATATTAGGATCATTATACGTCACAAAATCAAACTATAGACGTTGTTACCCTCGTTCGTCCGATTTTTCCGAACCACCCAGTACACCATGAATCGTGAATCTGAATATGCACAAGTTACATTAGTCACAGCGAGTCGCGTCAAAGGATCGAGGCGTTCGGGTTGAAATTACTCGGGCCACTTGGGCGAGCGTTACTCTCTCGCGCGAGAGTTTCTCTGTGAAAATTTAATCGAAAGTTCCTACGGCTAGGAAATGAAAGTCGAAGGTAGAGATACGAACAGAAAAAAAAAGATCGGGAGAGAGATGAAGGAGGGGGGACGTTGAAACACGACGAATAACGCGTTCCGCCGAGAAAGAAGCGAAACTTGTAAGTTCGCGGATATCGAAGGGTAGAAAACGATTTACTGGTCGTAAGAGCGCGCGGGACTTCCGAGTTAAGGGCGCGAGAGAGCGCGCGCCCGCGTGCGCGCGCGGTCGATTTTTTTTCTTTCCCTCTTTTTCTTTTCTTTTTTTCTCGAAATTCCTGTCCTCGAGCCAGGCTCCGGATTATATAAAAATTTCCGCCATAACTGGAAACTCTGTCGCTGCTCTCTCTCTCTCTCTCTCTCTCTCTCTCTCTCTCTCTCTCTCTCTCTCTCTCTCTCTCTCTCTCTCTCTCTCTCTCATTCCACGGTTTCCTCTGTGTCAGAGTTACGGAAAAAACGCTTACCGGGCAGATTCGCGCGAGCTAAATCCCTCTCCTTCCTCTCGTATTTTTTACCAGACTAGAATTCTATCTGATAACGGAAAACTTTTTTCCTCCCTTTTTCCCCGGGACCACCCACCTCTCCATCTTTTTTCCCCCCACCCACCTGGTTTTTTCGTTGTTGTTTTTTTCCCTCTGGTCCGTGAAAGACGATGCGCGGCCGTGCGGACTGAAACAATAAATACCGGTTCCGGGCTCGTTCCAGTTTCGCTTATTAAGCATAATATCTGTCTATCGGTGTAACGAGTTCTGTAAAATTAAATCTTTAATCGAGTATCGAGACGTTCACGAATTGAAAGTCCGAATTAGAGGGAACCCTCCCCCCCCTCCACCCCCTAAAAATGAATATTCGTAATTCGCATTGGACGTTTTAATCAGCCTGACGGAATGCTTGAAATCCGTGAAGGAGCGTGTACAAGGACGCGCTACCCCTTTCTCATTCTCCACCCTTTTCCCCATCCTCTGATTCTCCATCTTTCTCTCCCTTTCTCCCTTTCTCTCTCTCTGTTCTTCCCGCTGAATTATCTTGCGGTTCCTCGCTCGCGGGGCCACAGATTTTCATTTCAGATCTGGCTCCGGCACAGTGCAGAGGAGAAAATAGAAGTCGCTTCCCGTTGATTTCAATCTGTTTGACAGCGCTCTCCTCGCTCCTCCTTCTCGCTCACCGCGCCGCGCCGCGCTGCGCTGGGTGCACCGCGTCGCGAACCGAAGACAACGAGACAAGATCCGCGACGCGGGCATCCGTTATCGCGCCGTGGCATCTCGCCCGGCTATTTGCTCCTCCACTATTTTCTTATTCCTTCTCGGACCCGCGTCACTACGGACTTATTGGTCCTGCCGCCGCGGGATTCGTTACTCGAAGGACGTTTGATGCGCAATTACGCGAAACTTCGGCCACCCCATCGGCCCTCCCTCCCTCCCGCGAACTCACCGAGACGTCCGGACGTCCGTGAAAGTCTTGTTTTCTTCTTACCACCGGATACGGAACATGCTCGCTGTTGAATATCCACCGCCGCTTTGGAATCCTTTTATCACGGCGCTCCGGGAAACATAAACTGGGATTCTTGAGCAGTTTCTACGTCCTAATCCGCCGCGCCGAATTCGCAGTGAACTCGGGATAATTCTGGAATGAGGGAAAGTTTTCCCCGAGAATGGAGCACCATATACACACGGGCCGATTCGACCAACTTCGCCGTCTCGCATTGCCTGCGAACTGCTTCGTGTGGGGAAAAATCTCTCTAGCAGTTGCGCGGCATCAACGGGTTAGAGACAATTAACAACTTGCACCGTGATTTAGTTCGTGGCTACAGTGATTAGAGCTTCCTTATAGTTTCTCATTTCGTCGGAGAAGAAGAAGGTTTGAAGGCGGCTGTAGTTGTGTGAGAGAGAAGGAAAAGGGAAGGGAGCAGTTCGTCTTAGGCCCGTTAGAGGACTTGTCCGTATGGCTATCTAGCGGTCCCTCCCTTAAACGCTGGGATCAGTGTCGCCAGATCAAGACTTTTGTCCGCACTCTAACTTCCCCTTCTACGACGCTACTCCCCACGCTTTCGCTACGGCCTGGTCACGTGACGCGTTTCATTCTAGGCCCGCCAGAGGACTCGTCAGTAGGGATATCTAGCGGGCCCTGCCTTAGACGCTGGGATATCGGAAGGCGGTTAAGGACGGTATTATAATTTCTATACACCCCGTACATATTTGAAATGAGTCACAACTAAATGCTTAAAATTGGAACATATTTTACAATGATAATGTTTAATATGTATTATAGAAGATACAGGGCGTTCGGTAACTGGTGGTACAAGCGAAAAGGGGGTGATTCTACATGAAAAAATAAGTCCAAAATATAGAACAAAATTTTTTCATGTGAGGCTTTGTTTTCGAGAAAACCGACTTTGAATTTTCGCCGGATACGCGTGCACTTGATCGTGTCTCGTTATAACGGATCTCATTGTAGATCATTGTCTCGATGGATCATTATCGCAGTTTAAGTTTGTTTTTATCATACCGGAAAATTAGGAACACACAATGAAATAGGATGTTGAAGTAATCATAAAGTTTATTATTACAGAAATTGCTGAAAATGTTACCCATTCTGCCGAATACATAATTCTGCTCTTCTAATTAAATGTCTATGACATGATGGCAGACTGATAGATACTATAGTGTTTAGCGGTAAAGGTAAGATTGTAAGATGATAGGTAAAATAAATATGTTTATCAACATAAACTTCAATCGAGACAATGATCTACAGTGAGATCCGTTACAACGAGATACGATCAAGTGCACATAGAGTTCAATACGATCAAGATACGATCAGATACGATCAAGTTCATATAGAATCACCCCCTTTTCGCTTGTACCACCAGTTACCGAACACCCTGTATAATATATCATTTTTTTATTAGTAGAATCAATCGACGTAATACATAACATTATAAAAAAAAAGTATAAGATGAACGGGGAAAACACCTCTATGTACAGGGTGAGCCATACCCAGGTAGTATGGCTCACCCTGTATATAGAAGCAAAACACGAAAATACTGTGAGAATGTGCAAGGGGGTTGCGGAGTCAGATAAGGCGCGCAGCTTTCGCCGTTCAGCAAGCTTCGTTCAACATTTTCACTTCGCATCGGCCGAGCTGGAAGAATATCGAGAACGGAGGGAGACCAAGTATCGTTTTACATTTTCTTTTTGACTTTAATGTTTTGTCAAGATTAAACCCCCCGCCTTCGTTTTTCTTCGTGCGATTAGCTTCACCGAGCTGGAAGGCGATACCAATATCGATATTACTCGGAGCTGCTTCGATATTATCAACGGAACATTTTCTACAAAAGCAGTACATTCCTGTGGAAGGGGTTTAATGCGCGGATCCACTCCCTCGGGTTTCAGTTTTCGATTGGGTGCTGCACGTGGAGATCGTCTCTATCTAGCACGTCGTTACTCCATCTTCTATACACCAGCGGAGCACGTAAGCGTCCCTCGAAAAACATTTAAGGGTGTATTCCGAAAAATCGATCTTTGCATTTTCTGTATGTGTAAGTGTTGTAGAATATCTGTGCAAAGGGATTTGTTTGAATTCGTAAAATTAACGTAGTTGGTGATAAAATTATAAAAATAAAAAAATCACTTTTTTAGAAATGGATTCTATGATATCTCAAGTTCTAGTTGACCAATTTACTAGAAATTTTCACAGGATCTTCAGCACATACCCTGTTATTACGTGAACAAAAATTTGTTTAAGTCCGTCACTTTTTCCTTATTTTTTTGTCATGATAAAACCGAAAAATATGAAACAAAATCGGAAATTTCTCTTCCAAGTATCACCATTTTGTAGTAATCAAGATTTTTTATTTATTTTGGTTCAGACCGAATCTACATGCATACTGATTAATAAATGACTTCATTTATTTTGTTTCCGATCAGTGTAAACACCCATGTTTTTCAAAACATACTCTATAAATAGATATCTAACTCACGTAATTTTAATTATTTTTATCTTTAAAAATCACACATTTATCTCAAATACCAGTAAATATGTGTGCAAAATCTCAATGCAAAAGTTCTTCTGAAAAAATTCCTAAAAATTCGTGCAAACACAGCTTCGAAAACCAGATAAACCTCCTTACCTCCTTAAGGGGAGGTACAAGACTGCCATTTATAATATTTGCCTATAACCAAAACCTACAGAGTATTTATACGTCCAAAGGATATATGTACATATAAGAAATTCCAAAGACCACATATTATTTATTTGTTAGACAAAATCCTGAAAATGATCATTTCCTGAGCTTTCTGCACCGGAACCTCCTTTTAATCCGTCAACGAGTCGAAAGCCCCACGTTCGGTATTACGGTACCGTAAACGTTGATTTGTGGTCCCGCCAACGACATTATTTATAATTTGGAGGTATTAATAACTGACTTACGCGTGCACGCCCGTGGATATGTGCAGATCATGCTCGAGCCTTTTTGCGAGCATTTATCTTACGTATCGACGATAAATTCTCCTTTTGTAGCGGCCGCGAAGCAACATAGCTTTCGATCTTGCGATCATTCCTTTCACGCAAAAAATACGATCCTGATTCGCGTGGGAACAGCTAGGCTTCGACAAAGAGAATCCGATTTTTCTGAAAATTTATAACGCAAATAATAGCCTTTATTGATCGTAAAAGTATACGATTGTTTTATGAGATGCATTGCTACTAAAATGTATAAATATTTTTTATCGGATATTAACTTCCCCACTATCAACATATACACACCTAATCTCCCCAACCTCCTCGTACACTCCACAGGAGTTTGGCGAAAGCTTACCGGATTTTATTTACCGGAAGCTTATTAACGGTTACCACAACCGGTCAGATGACCGATTTCACAGTTTTTGTTTTGGTAATTACTGACATTACAAAGATGCTTTGATTAGAAATTATTAAATAGATTTCTTCATTCAAGCACATCTTATAAAAATTGCGAGAAATTAAAATAAATTCAGTAATTTTTTTAAAAACGTGTATCAGTCATATTTTGGGTTAAACTTCATCTCAGGAATTTAAAAATTTTTAACTTTTTTCATGTAATCCAGTAGATTTTGGTTAGAAAATTCCAAAACTCCATGTTTTACCGTCAGGAATACACTAGTTCAAAAGTTATGCGTGTTTAAAGTTGATCGATTTTAAGCGTTCTTGATAGGTAAGGGCGCCGCCATGTTGGTTTGTAGTTGTAATCTATTGAAACAGCCTTTTACTCATAGTCCACAGACTTTAAAAAATTATGGAATAATCGTCGGTAGGTATTGTGTTAATTATTAACATTATCTTAATAATCGTCGGTAGTTATTGTGTTAATTATTAACGTCTGTTTTCTTACTATTTATTAACGTGAAATATGTCAGTTGATTTTTGTATCTGGAATATTGTATAGTTTTGATGTGTAACAAACTTGATAATAACAATACTGCAGATTTTTAAATGGAATGCTTCTCACGTATTTTTTCACAGTAATTGGAACTTTATACTTGTTTTTCTCGTTGCCAGATCTTTGTAACAGGTCATGCAAATAACTCTGTTAATTTTCGAGCAATTAATTCGAAATTTTTATCAATACTAGTAATTAGATTATCTTCACTTGCACGTATGGAATTTTCAATCAGTAATTTATTCGTTTGTAACGTCAAGAACAACATTGAGTTTTTCACCGGTGTTGGACGTTTTTATGAATCCTTTTGTAACAATTCATTTTACATATATTTTCGTGGAACATTATTCCGAGCATGTATTTTTACCACGTTTTTTTTATATTACTCCAGTCATTGAAAGAATTAATAATTGAAGGGGAAGATGTTAATTTTCGTCATAAAAACCAGCGCAGCGGTGCATCTAGGCATGGGACTTATGGGCTGCAGCAGTGTCACCAGATCAAAACTCGTGTCCCCACTCTACCTTCCCCTTCTACGACGCTATTCCCCATACTTCTGCCGCGGCCTGGTCACGTGACGCGTTTCGTCCCTGTAATTCATGCGTCCGATACTGGCAGAGAGAGGGTAACTTTGTCCCCTCAATTTGTGCTCCCTCCCCTTATTTCGCAACGTGGGCTGCAGCTCAGGGCCCCTTTCACGGTAAATAAAAATAAAAACAATTTAAACTAAAAACTTACAAAATAAATTATACAAAAATTTTTGCTCCTTGAGTTAACTTGGGTTAATTCGGTGGGCCCCCAAACTGCACGGTCCGCCGCTTATGAAAAAGCTCTTCCGTATGTTAGTAAGATTTGTGAGAAGTAAAAACATGGCTTGCATCAAGTACAACAAATAGGAGCTAAATAAAAATTTCTTTTATTCTTTACTAATGTTCATAAGATGCAATTAATATATTGATATCCTAAAAATTTTCAGGTGTCTACTGCTTTAAATTGCACCTAATCATGTTTACTATGAATGCATAAAATCCGCAGTCTAGTGATAAGAAATATTATAGTACATTTCAATTAATCTTCTTTTTATTATATTTTTATTATAAAAAATGCAGGCTTTATTTTATTTTCACTTTGTTATTTGATTTTGTTAATAAACACGTGATTTAAGGGTTACTAAAATTTTTTTTTTAAATTAATGAATAGTAAATGATTAATATTAAATGGTCGTAAATAACTTTTATTATCAACGACCATTTTAAACTGGCGCATGTCTGTGCGGTTTCTGTCAAGAAATTGAACAAGTTATTGAATTGAGCAAGTTATTGAATAAAACCATTAATCACTAAGAAGTGAAGAAAAACTGAGCTACTTTTACATTAATTCTTTGTCACAGTTCTTGTTATGAATGCAGAACTAATTATTTTTCTTAATGAATTTTACGAACAAATCATTTTTATTGATCACATATTCCAGAAATTGTGTTGGCATTTATTGTTTCCGAGCATAAAGAGCTGCATAATCTTTTAACTCTTTTAATTGTAAATGTATTTGTCGTTATAAGGTTACAAGGTTCTTTGTGTTTTCAATGCATTTAACGATATTTACGGTTATCGTGTTATATGGTAATCATTTCCCGCTCTATAAACGAAACCCCTTTGCATTTGGTATTTTCAAAATTATATTCTTTATGTTATTCCTAATGAGTAATTATAAAGTTGTCTTGAAGTTTGTAATGCAGGTGATTTTTCTGTTTGCTGGATGTGGTCGTAATGATAAAATATTTTCATTTAAGAAAGACTTCTTAACTACTAAAGCCTTTTTTTAATGAAAATATTTTATCATTAAATATATAATTTTTTTCTTCCACATTTTCCAAACAAATCATTACTGTTACTTGCTCTTTTCATAATATGTCTGTTATGTTGAATAAGTTTACATTATATTAATACATATACAATATAAACAATATACAGGATGTCTAAAAAATGATGTACTTCCTTGAATGAGGTGATTCTCAAGGTCAGTTAAAGTAACTTTTTCCTTTGCAAAAATGTTGTCCATGACTTTGATAAAGAGTTATTAACGAAAAACACTGACCAATCACAGCACGGACGACTTCCGACTCGGCCAATGCCAACGCCAGGTTCAACGCGGGCTGCGGTAACCGCGTTCTGATTGGTCCGTGTTTTTCGTTAATAACTCTTTAACAAAGCCGCGGAGTACATTTTCGCAAAGGAAAAAGTTACTTTAAATAACCTCAGGAATCACCTCTTTCAAGGAAGTACAACATTTTTGGGACACTACGATATGTAACCATTTTTTGCCCTCCATTTAATAAAGAAAAGCATAAGTAAAGAACCTTCTTACATATTGCTTCAATCTGCACAAAATAATGCATTAACCTTTGCTAGATTAAAACTAAATTGACCATACACTGGGGTTCAAAACCATAAAAGTTAAGCTTCACTCTTGAATAATGTTTGAAAATTACAAGATAATTTGAATTCAAGCGTACTTATGAATATGTTAACATACTTCTACCTACGTACTACGTACCTTAAGGGTCTCTCCACATTGATGATAAAAAGAAATGGGATATTTAAACATTTTTAAAAGCGGAAGTTATAAAAAAATAAATTTTCTACTTCTTAACTATATTTATCTATTTTCAACGAATAGTACAGAGTTTTTTGTGTTAAATAATAATGACTTTATTTAAGCATAAATTGCAACACTTTATAAAAGATGATAGTTATGCCACGTTTCTTTGCGCGAGATCGTGAAACATGAAACAAAAACGCAGCGTATGAATGACAAAATGTTGATTTTTACCGAATTGATCCTGGAAAAACGAATTGTGCAATATCGATGTAGTCACAGTTTAGAGAAAAATAGGACATTTTTCAAACTTCAAATAAATCAAGTGATTGGTTTTAGAGATAGCTGGGCACCCAATTCGACAAACATTGTTTCCAAGAAAAGATTCTATGTCAGGTCCTGCAGAATTGCCAATTCATTATACATGTGGTACATTTACATAAGGCCACATTTCTTAAAAAACTGTAAGGTACGTATTTAATTTGATTCAATGTAGGTTGTGTATGTATGAACATGTGTATACTGTACTTTATCTTATTTAGTGCAGCAGAAATAGTTGAGATCTTAAATGCTTAAATAAAAAAATTAAAAAAAAAAAAAATAAGGCCACCTAAATATCTCATCAGGGTATTGTGATGCAAAAACTATTTCTTACGTAATGTGCATGGTGTCAATGGACCAATATCTGTCAAGACCATTTTTTCCCCCCAAGGTAATTTTTTCGGAGTTATCAAGGTCTTCGGTGTTTTTTGATACATAACTGCCTTTTTTTTATTGCATCGTGTGGCTGAGCGAAAAATACATTCATATGAAGCGAGATACTTAAAAAACCGTCTATCTAGGAGAAACGGATGCGAGCGTTCAACTAGATAAACACTACAATACGTGTCTGGTATTTTTTTTCTATGTTTGCTATTACCTCCTCACACCAAAGACTGTACATACCTAGATCAATATAAACATGTTTATTAAAAAAAAAAGTTAGGTGTTCGACTGTGGAAATTTAAAATTAATTTTAGTGAAAATTCTTAGAATAAATTTTATTTGTGCTTATACTAGGTTCGCGCCCGGCATACGTCTACTTTTTTCTGTTAAAAGACGTTTTTTAGACGTCAGACAGACGTCTCTAACAAGTCTTAAGGACTTCCAAAAGACGTACAGTTTTGTAACATAAGACGTTTAAAAGACGTTCGGAGGCCGTTCGGAAGACGTTCGTAGGACATTCAAGGCGTCTTTGTGCCATCTGTGTAGTACTTACATGGCGATAACGTGGCAGCCCTGAACAAGCACCGTGAAGGCTGTCGAGGTACGCAGTACGACAGACTCTGTTGAAAATGCCGGCGTTACAGGGGTCTCGTTATCGAGGCATTAATATTCCGTCCGTAAGCCGGTGGATTTATTGAAGTGGCCCTCAATAAGTTAGAAGCGCGTAGCAGGAAAGAAACGTTCCTTCGCGTGCACGCGCCTTACCCACCTTGGGGATAACTCTCCCCCTCCGTCGTGAGGTCTCTAGGCCAGAGGCGCAGCGTTCCGTTAATTTCTAATTAAACAAGGGAATTTAGTATATCAGAGCCATAGTTCCGGGCCACTCGAACTCGGGGCATACTAGGGGGTGGGTCGTGGCTGTGGGACAAGGAGGGGAGAGAGGGCGGGAGACAGATAGAGGAGAGGGATAGAGAAACGGCGAGGCGATAGAACACCGAGAACTCGAGGAGGATCTACGACCTCAATTCTCTGCACTGAAATAGGCCCGTGTCTTCCTGAGGTCAGACTTCGGTACTTCGACCTGCGGAAGCAATATTTCCACGGGACTTCCGAGAAACGGCGAACCCGCCGGCAATTAGTCAGGAAGTGGCTGACAAGCCTCCTCTCCACGTCTGCGAGGCGAGCTTTCGACGAATTGACCGCCTTTGTGCGCTCGATCGCCGATTCGATATTGCCCGTGATCGCCCGCATACCGAGATTAAAGATCCTTCCTTTCTTCTTAATTAATCGGCGAACGCCGGTCGCAGGCGGATTCCCTGACGGCACCGAATCATCCACGGAGACCGATCAATCGTCGTCGTGGTCTTCGTCGTCGGATGTGAACTGAGGAATATTCTTTCGAATGGCACCGGGGGACGATCGACGTGAAACTTGATGGGTATTATGGGGAATGAGAGCTGATCCGAAGTATGAAATCTCTGCTTTGGAAGATGTTCTGTGAGGGGCAAAATTGAACCAATGAAACCAGCTTTTAAACATTTCACGTTCCAACGATTATACAGGGTATTTCGCCTAACTTGACCATCTTAAATTGGTTAATTTTTATGACAGGAAAAAGGTCAGAGGAAATGAGTATACGGTTGCCGAAGGGGCAAATATGGTGATGGGCAAACAAATTTTCTCAAGATCACTTTTTTCCTAGAGTTCAAGGTCATCGCAGTTTTTTAAAATGGGACTAAATAGTTTCATTACAACAGTCTTACAGCTCATAAGTAGATTGTAGATTTTTATGCGAAATAAAAAATGCCTGCGACCTTCAACGATCTTCAACGACCTTCAACGATCATTAGACTGTGGATCTCTATGCAAAATAAGTATTGTCTAAGTCAGTAAGAAACAGAAGTTAAACGAAAGTGCATTTTCTCTTTGAATAATAATTTTGATCATGAATGCATAAAATCCTACTGATCATTTTGCTCATTCAAATGTGTGACAATTTATTAGTAGATATTTCTTTCCAAAAATTGATGCCTACTTTTGGCCTACTTCTAACACTTATATTACAAAATATCTGCATAATCTCATCAAATCACGAGTCGAGCGAACAATATTGAACCTTCCTCTTTCGAATGGGCCCTTGCCCAGCGAAAAATATGCTCATATAACGAAGAATAGTTACCTGGCGCAAAACCATGTTTCGGGCAGATTTCTAGGCTATTCTAGGGGAATTCTAGTGCTGGTTCTATCCCCTTAAGGTCTGCTTCACCCACCACACGCGGCTCAATATTTCTGGCGGTAGCTGTACCTTCGAGCGGCGGCGCACGGGGATTTGTATTTTCCGAATGCAAGAGTTCTCGAAGCCGAGATTTAATATTTTGCGTCTGCCCCCTCCCTCCGCGGTGCTCTTCATTCGGGAGGAGAGCCCCGAGACCGGAGGTCCAAATCCGTTTCAGGGGGTTCGCCGTTTCGTCCGTTGATTTATAGCAGAAGAGGCGTTCTCGCGCGGCGTTCGACTAAATCATCGCGGCTTCGGAGCTGCGGTGTTTCGCATGATAAGACAATTCGCGCGATTTTCAGGCCGATATAATTCTTCTTTAATGGCTCGTAAACAAAGTCCCATAAATTCCCGTGTTTCGTCGCGCCCTCCGACTCTACCAAGCTGCTCGAATTTATAATGTTGACGATCAAACGGGGTAGCCGTAACCGTGAATGTAACGCGCCGGGGCCGTTTCAGGGTGGATTCTCACCACCCACGTATGGGCATACCCCCCCTTCTCCCGCCGTTTTATCCTTGCTTCCGATCGACAAAAAATCACGTTTCGGTTTTATCTTCGCGAACGGACGACGGGGGAGGAAGAGCTTTCGCGTATTCCAGATAACTGCCCCTTGGGGACCCGTACGGCGATACAGCTTCCTCTATCGCATTCGTCGGACCGCCACGCCGCGCTGCGCAGTTCCTTACGGGCTAGCTGGATACACATCCACCGCGAATCGCAGATTCATACAGTTTCCCCACTCTTACAGTCTGAAATAAAAAGTATAGTCTACTCAATACCTTTGTCTACACTGGTGGATAAAATTATAAGACTCCACATTTAACCCCGTTGCACTATGATTTATTTTAGGGTTGCAGTGATTAGAACCAGATTAAGAATTGTCTCTCCACTCTATCTTTCTCTTCTACGACGCTATTCCCCCGCGCACTCGCCACGGCCCGATCACGTGACGCGTTCCGTCTCTGTTGTGCACGTGTCACAATGTCACGTGACTAATCCGGTACTGGCAGAGAGGGGATAACTTGTTCCCCTCAATTCGAGTATATTCCTCTCATCTGGCAAATTTCTTTATAGTTCATAATTTCCTAGAAGAAAATTTATAATTATTGTATTTGTATATTGTATGTGTATATACACATCTGGATCGGTGGACATTTATAAAAGAAACTTGCCGCAAAATTGTTTATACCAAAGAAAATTTTTTAAGCCTCCAGTGTGATCTAACCGCTTAATACCTTCAGTGCAGCGTGTCCTAACAATGAGAGACGGAATTATATCTGTCTAGGTATAAAATAGATTTCCACCCTAATAAATTCAGTGCAACGGATTTGATTAGAATCTGCAAAATGCAAGACGGTTGACATGATACTTACAATTATTATTGTACATCTTATCTTTCCAGTTTTTATGTGATTAATTTTTATGGCAATATCAACAATTCTCTACGACGATCAATAACATTCTAATTGTTAGACTCCATTGTTTCAGTACATATTTTTGTGCTCCAATGCATCCATTACTTTTCTTACAGACTGTACTGCATATTAATTGCGTTTTGTTATATTAAATTATTTAATTGCGTTATGTTATTTTAAATTAGTGTATTTTGTATATTACGATTTAAGTCTTATAAAATCTGTCATTGCTGCTTGTCGTAGAATTTGTTGATAACATTCGATCGGTATTTTAATTTAATTTGTTACCGTTAGCGATCTTCCTTCGTTTAGATCGACCACCTATAAACTATTACCATGGACCGAACTAAGCAAGAACTAACTAAGCACAGTGGAAGCAGGGATGTGATACATTTTACCTATAAACAATAACTATCACGTTGCTAAGGGCAACCACGTAAGACGGGAGGATGTAACTCAGGGTACTACTGTATTAACATAGGGGTTAAATAAATTAGTTTGCTCAGTAGGTATTCAGTAGTTACGCATAACAAAAAAAATCCAATCTGATACAGAGTTTTCTTTCGATATAAGACGACGATGTTTTCTTCGAAAGAAGCAAATCGCTATCCCCTTTTTTTCTTTGGACTTGTCTGCACGACACCGCTTGGTGCCAGAACGAGAGGGTACGTCATATTCTATCATTCAATCAAAAATTCATTAAAGTATACAGGGTGAGCCATATAACCGTGCCACCTAAAATTACTCGTAAACTATTTGTTGTATCAAAAAAATTGTCAAACTAAAGTTTGATATCAAGCGGGGTATACAATGTAATAATTAGTTTCTTGATAGTCCGCTTTTTTATCGAGATATGAGGGTCACCTTCAAGAAACATAGCTCGGTAATTATTAGGTTTTAAAGCCTTATACTGACAATGAGTTCATTACTCTTTCGAACCACAAGGTCAAATATTACACATGACATTAAAACTCAAGGTGACCTTCATACCTCGATCGAAAATCGGACTATCAAAAAACTAATTATAACATCGTATGCCCCGCTCGATACCAAACAACTTTCATTTGAAAACTTTTTTGATGCAACAAATTTACGAGTTTTAAGTGGCACCGTTCAATGACCCCGTATAAAGCAGTATCACAGTTGAGCAATTTTATGCTTCGGGATTTTTTTGCAAATCCATTTCGCGGTCACAAATTCTGAAATAATTCACTGTTATGTATGCTATTAGGTAGAATGTTCATGAATTTTTTCGTAATGTTTTTTTGGGCAGAACAGGAGAAATAGAGCATAATTCATAAAACCGTGCCTCCCCTGTAACTACCTTTGTGGTGGGGGTAGCGACGCGAAACTTGTCACAGAGGGTTCTCTTTGGGAGCCCTATCGAATGGTGTAACCAAAAATCAATTTGCTTTGGGGCACTTTTCTATCCGCAGTCAAGTCGATAGAAGAAGAAGAAGATGAAGATGAACGCCTTTGATTTAATAGAATGTTCCAATCGGCGGTGAAAGTGTTGAAAGCACGGAAAGTTAGCGCTGATTAATTTGATTTCTCATTCGCTGGGACCGCAGTAGCGTGCGCGTTTTCAACGTAGCGTAGCCTTGTTTCGTTACACGTCCAGTTAACGCCACGGATTTGTCTTCTGCGACGAAAGCGAGCAGGCTGACAAGCCGCGACAACTATTCTTTTCTCGGCGTAGCCTGGAAATAAACCTGTGGGCTCGCAGGCACGTTCCCCGTCCCGGCTACTTCTTTATGCATACGTTTCCGTTCTTTGCATTACACGTTGCCGCGCTGCATGCTGGTAACGCGAGCTCGTCGCTGGGAGCCGGGAAAGACGGATAATTACGCTTCGAAAGGTATTATTCTCCGGAGTATTCAATTGTGGGTCGATCGAAGGGTTGTAAATTGCACGCGTTCCTACGGAATTGACGATTATTATGCAGTTCTTGTTATTACCGTCGCATCGTTATGGCAATCGGGCCAAGATAAAAGGCTACTCTATATCGCGCGCTGTCGTATAATGAGTACCATTACGGACATCTCGAGAGCCGGATCGTAGGCTCTTCCATTCCCTGGTTCTGTTCTGTTCTGCTCTGCTCCCCGGTACCGTTCCCGTCCAGTTCCGCTTCGTTCCAGAAAAATGCATTGTCTTTCTCATTAAATTACGCCACGTTAATGATCGTCCCGGTTCTGCGCTGTAATTTATGTAACTGCCAGCAGTTACGTCACGGTGATTTGCCACGGCCGATGACAGAGCCCCACGCGGCCTCTACGGTCGACGGGAACGGGAACGGGAACGGGAACGATGAAAGTAGTATTACCCAGTGCCTGTGCAGACGCGATTGAAATTCCCGATGATACCCCCACCCCGCCACCCTCCTACACGGATACGTTCTCCCATCGGAGTATCGTGATGGGATACCGCGTATTACGAATTATTATGTATGTACATTCGTTCCTCGTTTCTGTCTAACGGGTGCTCGCGAAACTCCGACACCTGTTTGCGGATGGAGATTACATGGAGATCCTACGTAGACGTATTCTACTTTGCAAGCATGAATCCTAGGCAGATTTTACGATTCTCCTGTTTCCGTTGGAGAAAGTAACGCGCGAAATAATCCTGGAATTGTATCTTCGGATCTCTCGTAACTGCAATTTCTGCACAGGGTGTTCCAAAATTATATGTCCCGACCACTATAGCGTGATTCTGCAACTCTGGATAGGTGACATTTGTCAATAAAATGGACCGCAAAATTGACCTTGACACTTTTTTCAAGGACAAACATTTTTTGTTGTTGCATCCTATAACGCTCGTCGCGAAGAACAAAAGTCTCGAACGAACTATAGGTCTCAAGTCAACCGTTCTCTTAGAAAACAACTTTAAAGTTTCGTAAACTTTTTTAGTTTCAGTGTGTCTACGTAAATTTTCGGAAAGTAATTGTAGAGTTGTGATGGTATGAGTTTGGTGTACAAGACAGTCGGTCGTGTATACGTCGTAAACGGGTAATTAATAATGGCGTTGGCTACGAGCTGAATGTATAATTATTTATAATATGTAATATTATATATATTACAGTAATGGTGACAATTGTTCAATCTTTAGATAAATGCACGTCTCTGACAACTGCACAATTGGTAAATGATTACTAAACTGCGAATCTTTATAGTAACTAAATAAAAATATTAAACAGTAACTAAATAGATTTTTTCTTATAAGAATTGTAATAAGTAGACTGCGGATTTTATGCATTTATGACAAAAATGAGTAGGTGTAATTTAAAATAGTGTAATAAAAACATTAGACGAATTTAAAGCTACTGTTATAGTATTTTCAATCTGTTAAACATATTAAGTTTGTTGCAATTCAAATAGAAAGTTCTTATTTTGCATAAAGATCCGCAGTCTAGTAATAACTTGAAATTGATACAAAGTGTTCCCTATCTGATAATACCACCAGGAAGGGAATAATTCTACAGAAGGATGTAAATTACAAATTACAGTAAAATTGTTTCAAACGAGACTTTGTTTTCGAGAAAATCAGCTTTAAAAATTGGTCAGGCTCTCACGCATTACAGGCAGTAGAATTGGCTGGCCATGATCAGACGCACCTGTCGATTTCTTTCAATAGTACGCGTACTTAATGGATACTCAAATCCGATTTTCTTGAAAACAATACTTCGGATTAAAGAGATTTATTCCACGTTTTCGACTTAGCAGTTCATGAATTACGCAGTCTAATGAATGGGCTGATTTACATTTTTATTAAAAAATTTTTTTTAACTAGCTTTTATATTATTCTCTATAACTTTGTAAAACGAATGTTGCAACGTTAAAGATTGTTAATAAACACTATGTTACCATGTAGTATATTTAGCATCACATTAGTTATTGTAATTTTTGAAAATTACAACAAGAACAAAGAATACATGTAATGCTATTTTTTACTTACTTTCAAATAATAAAACTGGTGCAAAAGGAAATATTAGTATTAGGTATTAGAACGGGATTGGAACTGTAGTGCATTAATTTCTACGCTTAACAGTTCGACATTATGCAAGAAAAAATTTATTTCCCCCTCTTGAAGCCTGAAAATATCCACTTAAAGGTAACCATGTTGGGGAACACATTCAGTCTTTGTCCATAATGCATTCGGATCGGTGGCCGTCGGTCTTGATACTATCGCGTCAATGTTACCTGCAAGTACTTTTCTAACACTCTACTTGGTCGGTGCACATAATGTTTGGTCTGTACATTCCCTCGAGGGAAATCGTGCCACCGTCCGTACGAAAATTGTTCACTAAGAACATACTCGCCGTGACATTTCGCTTTATAAATAATATTTATTGCATACTGCTCCACCACCATGGACTATTATTCACACAGTTCTACAGGGAGTCTCGAAAATGTTGTACTTGAAAGGGGTGATTCCTGAGATCATTTGAAGTCACTTTTTCCTTTGTGAAAATGTTCTCTGTGGCTTTGTTAAGGAGATATTAACGAAAAACACTAACCAATCAGAGCGCGGACAAATACACCGGACGATTTCCGGCTCGGCGGCAGGTCCTGCTGAGCGTGGCGTTGGCATTGGTCGAGCCGGAGGTCGTCCGCTATATTGGTCCGCTGTATTGGTCCACGCTTTGATTGGTTCGTGTTTTGGTAAATATAGCTATGAGGGGACGCAACTTGGATCACCTTGATCTTCACATATGTTGTCCAAGACAACATTCTGAACAACTTTTGTCAATACAACTATCCGTCGCTCGGACTTAGTTTCCGAGATAATTACGAAAAAGCTTTGTTAAATTTTGGTTGCGACTACACTTTATTTTAACGGTAGTTCTGCCCGATACGACATCTAGCGGTCACTGTGTATCCATTAAATAATCTAGAAATGTAATTAAAATTATTATTTTCCATACTTATTGACTATTTCAAGTTCACCCTATATGTATATGTATAACGAGAGTGAGAAACAACTCCTGGATTTTCGTATGCGTGGTCGGGCTGCCCGACGGCCGGCTCTCTCCGCCCCCTCCATAAACCTAACCACAACTTATTCTATTCGCATAATCTTTGCATTGTAGCTGTCATCCAGAATTTAATCTAGTAATGGAAAAATCATGCAAATAGAATGAGTTGTGGTGTGATTAGGATTGGGTTAGGTTAGTCTTAATTAGTAGATCAAATTCTAGATGACAGTTACAATACAAAGATTATGCGAATAGAATGAGTTGTGGTTAGGTTTGTGGAGGGGGCGGAGAGGGCCGGCACGACCATCCATACGAAAATCAGAAATATGCGTACGCAATACAGAAAATTCAATTCAATACTAGCAATAGTTTTTCGCAATTTTCTCGAAAACTATGATCGAGCGACGGATAAATATAATGACAAAAGATGTTCAGAATGTTGTCCTTGACAACATATGTGAAGGTCAAAGTGATCCGAGATGGGTCCCCTCATAGCTGTGTTTTTCGTTAATAATTCCTTAACAGAGCCACGGAGAACATTTCCGCAAAGGACAATGTTACTTGAAATGACATCAGGAATCACACCTTCCAAGGAAATGCAACTTTGAGACAGTCTGTATAACGTTGTGATTTTCTATTCTCCGTACGTCGAGTTTCATTAATTAACGCTGGACACCAGTGTCGAAGGCTAGTTAGTCTATGACGAAGGTGTAACTCCTGTTTGCTCCTTCATATCCTTGAAAAGTTCCGGTTACCGTGAACGAACGGAGAACAGTACTACGATTAATCTCAGTTGGTTCTGTTTTGGCACGCGGCTGGCAATTACCGGGCGCCGGCTATAGCGCTCAATTATAGCCACAATTAAATTTCAGGATTCTTCGGAAAATCTAGGAGCGATTATGGACGAGAATTGAAATGGCGCTGAACGTCTCTTATCTCGTCGTAGCGCTGTTCAAATTTTATTCGGGAGTTTATTCAACCAGACAGCTTTTAACGACCTAACAGAAAGCTGGTCTTTTTTCGCCGCTGGTCTTCTTTGTCGTCGCACTTCATAATTTCTTTTATTTGGTCGTATCGATTTTAGTCTGATTTAATCCATACTCGTCTATCCACTTTCAATTTGTTTTAAAAATTTCGTGTATATCATTATTGATAAATAGCAGCATTGCTATGTACTTTACTACGATGCTGTTTATTATCTAATACTTATACAGCGGATATTATGCATTTATGAAAAATAAAAGTTTAAAGACATTGGGAGAATTTAAAAATGCTGTTGCATTATTTCTGACTTGTTAACTCTCCGTATGCTATGCCAGGGTCAGTCGTGACCTGTCACGGCAGCAGCAGTGTCACCAGACCGGGAAAATTGAGGGGAATACAGTTTCCCCCTCTCTGTCATTACCGGTTTAGTCACGTGACATTATGACGCATGCAAGACAGAGACGAAACACGTCACGTGACTGGGCCGTGGCGGAATAGCGTTGTAGAAGGGGTAAGGTAGAGTGGGAAACAAGTCTTTATCTGGCAACAGTGGGTAGCGGTGGGGATAAGCTCGAGCGACCGTGTCAATATGCATTAGTGAAATATCGGTGTGGGTCAGTAATGACCCGCCTAGAATTCGCAGCTGTCCGAGTGTTAAAATTATTGAACGAAGAAATACAATTTCATCTAAATTCCACTTGTTATGATCGTAATAGAAAATATTTTTTCATGCTTGAAATTTAGAATTAAATGAAATTCGATTATTAAAGATATACATATATCATTTATGTAAGTTAAAATAATGAATTTTCGTATAAATTCAAAATAGACATGTTGCTGGTAATACTGGCTAAAAGAGAAGGGGACAGGTTGAAAACCGATGTTATTGTAATTATGCTGTTATTGTTACAAACTCTACAACTGCATACACATCGCGGATAACTAACTATTTGTCGAAGCCACGTGGTTAAAGTGCTACAATGCCGGTTTTGAGGAAGTCATAAATTTAGCAATTGTTCTCTTTGGACTTACAATATGGCCGGCAATTGTCAACGGACGATGTCTGGAAATTATCCTAGCTGTATTGTCCGCAACGGCAATTGTTGCGTCGTCGTAGGCCACACGTTCGAAAATTTATGGGTTTTTAGGGTACGAAAGTGTACAATATAATTCTCACTGCAATGTAATTTGGAAGTTGCGTGACGCAACTTGACATGGGCGTTACGCAAACAGGAAACCACGCTAATCCTCATTGGTCCTAACATACGCCCACCTAAGATTGTGGATTGCCCGACAACCCTGTTGGGAGGGGGTTGTTACATCAGGCTGAAACGATGTTAACCGTAACATGGAAGATTATACTGGTAAAAATTATTTGATCACACAATCAAATGTCTATCATTCTAATTATTAGACTGCGGATTATATGCATTTATAACAAAAATGGGTCAATCCAATTTAAAAAAAGGTTACAGGTTAAGAGAATTTAGGAACACCAATATATTATCTTCAACCCACTAAAATTATTAAAAGGGGAAAGAACTTTTTCCTTGGCTCCTGTGTCTTAAAATTGATGCAGAAAATTTATTATTTTTATTTTGCATATTTTCAATGTGGAAAATATTTTTATTAACGATTTAAATAAATGCAATAATAAACCTTGTATAAAGAAACTATTGACAGAAAAATGAATATGTTTGTTTATTTCATAATGTACAGGGTGAGCAAATTAGACACTGATTTAAGAGAGGATTTAATCATTCCCAAGCATTCAGAACATTTTTGTGGCAATGTCTATTGTAATTTTCTATTGTCTATTTTAAAAATGTTTAAAAAGTGTCGTGCTCCTTGAGACACTGTCATACTGTCTTCACTAGACTGCGGACATTATGCATGTATGACAAGCATGAGTAGATCAAAATTAAAACAGTAAAAGTATTTAAAGAATTTTAAAATACTGTTGTATTATTTTCAACTGATTAAAATAATTAAGAAACGAAATAAATGTCTACAAGGTTTCGGCGGAGTATGGCACGTGGCTCCATCTTGCCTACAGCACATACTGCTTGCATCGATATCGATAAATTTTGACAAGAAAAAATTCTGTAGTACCGTGCTGTAACGTTCACCAGAAAGGGTAATATCGTGTAAAAAATGTTAGGTAATTTCCAATAAAAATTTTGGTAATTCAGCAAAATTTAAATATGTTTTGCTAACTTGTCGATGTGTTAGCTCCTCTCCGATTTCAATGACCTTGAAATATGTTGTCAAGGTCACCATTCTGAACAACATTTCCCGTTAAAGCTTTTGGCGGTCGGCTTTAGTTTGCGAGATAATTGCAAAAAACTTTACTTGCAAAACAAAAAATTTTCTGTATTAACTGCAACAAAAAGGGGCCTCTTAGGAATGTCTTTAATTTTTTAATAATTTCAGTAGTATATTGACATTCTTCAATTCTTTTAATCTTTATCCTGTTTCAAATTGCAGCTGCACATTTTTGTCATAAATGAATAAAATCCGCAGTCTACAACAGAGGATCAAAAAAATATTGGTACACTTTTTAAAGTAGCATAGCTTCTTGATATTGTACCATACGTCTTGGATTTTTGTTTTAGAAGTTCGGAAATGTTGTTCCGAACTGTGACCTTGACAACATATTTCAAGCCCATTGAAATCGGAGAGGAGGTAGCTCATTGACAAGTTTACCCATGTTTTATTTACACACAACTTCCGGAAGCTACTGTTGAAAGACCCTGTATGTCTCATAGTTTTGTTGCGTGGTGTAGCTCCCGTATCTTGCAACGAATGCAGGCAATTTTGATTTTGCACAAAATCAACGGTCTAGTCGTCACTAACAAATCACTCATTATTGAATAAACGTTACTGAATAAATCCTGTCATTGATTTGCTAACCCTATTATACTTATCACTAATGAATCGTCCTCGTATACTGGCATTAGCGCGTCCACACCATCGGACCGAGGCGGGCTTTTTCGGGCTGTTATTCCAGCGAGAGGAATAGTATATAGGCGGCAAGCTTTGGGATCGATCTGCTCGTGGAATGAGGGAAAATGATGGGATGGTAGCTAGGCAGGTCGAATAAGGCTCGCCGTAGAGAAAGCAAAGGAGAAGGATGAGGGATATTACTTTTGCTCGTTATCGGTTAATTGGAATCACAAGATTCCCGATCGTTTCTGAGAAACCAGACTCTCTGCCTCTTCAGCCCCATCACCGGTCCTCTCCTCCTCCTCCTCCTCCTCTACCTCCGGCGTCCTGCAGCGCACCGCCCGCCCCCGCACTGTCTTTCCCTTTGTACGCGGCTTATCCCTCTCGACTTACGTCCGCGCGGGAACAGTTAGACAAGGAAGATGCAATTACCGAGCTAGTAACAAACTCGTTTGGCACGGTAACTGCAGACGCCGTGTTTAAACTGCAATCATGTATCAGCACAATAAAGACGTTCGAGGCGAACGGATTTCCGTTCGATTTTTAACATCGACATCCGCTAGCGCTGATCTCAAGAGAGAAAGAGAGAGAGAGAAAGAGAGAGAGAGAGAGAGAGAGAGAGAAAGAGCAGAGAGAGATAGAGAAAGACAGCTCTATATTTAATTGGAAAGCCCACCGGTTCTGATTTATACAGATTTATACTTTATCTCTCGCGGAGGCAGATCGTCGAACTAATACACCGGAACCGGAAGGGACTCGGCACGAGACTAGCGGGGTACCGTTTTTGTCCGTTCTCTTTTTTTTTCAACCTCCTCATCATTCCGCCTTTTTTTCCCCCAGCAAAATCCGCAAAGACAATGGGATCTCTCGTCCACAAAAACCGATATTTCCGTCGTCGGAACCGCTGTACGCGGCTTAACGATCGACCCGGAAAAGGAAATTTCATCTTCTCGCGGGGGTGCACCTTTTTATTCTCTTTTCCCTTCGTTTTTCGCTACCCGACCACACTTTTCCACGGTCTCTAACCCCCCTTTCCCCATCTTCCCCCACCCTCTCTCGCCAACTCCTCGCCTTCTTATTTACCGCGGCAAATAACTCCTTTTGCGACGTAATATCGTTACGGTTATGTAGTTTCGCCGATACGCCGGTTCTTTATTCTATTCCGGGGGATTCGGTACGGATCTTCGTTCCCTTGTATGCTTCCCACGTTTCCCTCTCTCCGCACCCCGCCCCCGCCCCCGCCCCCTGTACCCGCTATCCATATCCCAGGCTGATGGTTGCGTCTCGCTCGCTCCCGACCGCGTGTACCATTATATATTTCCCGCTATCATCCGGGGACAGCCTATTCCCTCTCTTGGCACGAAGACAGAAACGGTCTCTGTCGCGAGATTCGGACGATATTCAGCCCCGACGTTGGGAATTGAACGATTTGTCGTATAAACGCCTTTGAACCGTTCCGCAGCCGGTCGATTGATAAATCTGAACCGTCTTTTCCCCGGAACGTGCCGAGTTGACTTTTCCGGCGCACCGGGAACAACGAGAGAATCTTTCCCTTTCTCTCTCTCTCTCTCTCTCTCTCTCTCTCTCTCTCTCTCTGCCCAGTAGGGACGAGTGGTTACCCAAAATTTCGGGATCGGGTCGGGTCGGAGAAATTTCGGGTACCCGAAGTCGAAATCGGGTCGGGTCCCAAATGCCATAGATTTTCGGGTTCCCGACCCGACTTCGATTTCGGGTACCCGGGTATCACGAATTTTCGGGTCCTGACTCGAACCGACCCGAGTCATGAAAACCCGAACCGAGGCTCGCGTACCCGCCCACCCTTACTGTGCAGTACTCGTCGACGAAGATCACGGAAAATATTGTTTGCGGTAATCGACGGTAGCGAGGACACCCTAGCGCGATGCTCAGCGACAATCCGAGCATCTCGAAAAGGAGAGAGAGAGCGAGACAGAGAGGGAAAAAAGAATATCCTCGTTACGAGGCTGAAAGTACTAGCTCGAGCGTCGCAACGCTGCGGAGCGTGTAATTAATTATTTACGTTTCCCTTTAAAACGACAAAGATAAGCAGCAACAACATCGCCGCGTAATTGCCTCTCGGAAAAAGTAACGATAAAGTCAACCGACAGGCAAGAGCAGGCAGCCAGGTAGGCAGGCAGGCAGGCAGGCAGGCTAGTGTGGCAGGGCAGGCTCTCGTCTCTCCCCTGTAATTGAACCCTTTCTACGACGGCGAGGCGCTCGACGACAGCTGGATGCACGTTTTAATCGCGACTAACGCAATCCTAGCAAGTGTCCCGGGCGAAGATCGTAACGACGATTTACGGGCTAACGAGTTCGCGCTTCTCGAATTTCCCGGATGTTCGCATGACTCTCAGCCGCCCCTCCCCTCCCTCCCCGCCGCTAACCGGGGTAAGGGCGCACACCCCCTCGTGTCTTAAGCTAACCGACGAAAGTTCGCCCCCTTACATTATCGTCGCGTCGCCGTCGACGCCCCTCCTCTCCCTTCCCCCATCCACCTTGCCGACAGTCTCTCGCCTACTACGATCTCGCGAGCGCCGCTAACTTTTTAACTAGTTGCAAATTAAAATTTAACTCGAGTGTACCCACCCTCGCCCAGGCCGCGGCACCCCTGCCTCGGCTTTCTCGTTCAACGGAGATCGCCGAAGGAGACTACTTTCTTAGAGCGGATTTTATGCTCGCATTGGCTACCGAAAGGTGTAAATCAGAGATCGAAATCAATAGCTATCTTTCGCTTCTAACCCCTCCGGCAACGATGATGGATTTTTCGTTTACGACGTTATGTCGACAGCGGTGACGAACTTCGTCTCCGCCGCGAGCCGAAGAACTCCCACTACCAATGCTACGGTTCTCCCACTATGGAAGCGAGCAGCTCTCCTACTTCCGACCTAACCATTGTCGCCAGATGAGTCCGAATTCGGACTCATTTATTCCCCTACTTTTCCCCTTCCACTATCCCATTCCAGTACCACGTTCACTGTCTCCAATCCATAGTATATATATCAATGACCACGTTCCACTTAATCTCCGTCGCGCACGCGCAACGTGTCACATATTATAACTCTGGCCATCAGAGAGGGGGTACCTATATTCCCCTCGATTTTCTCGACCTGGCGACACTGGACCTAACCCATGTGCCAGAGTGACGGGCACGATACCCACCACCTCCGTTCAGTAGCCAAGTAGAGGGGGCAACTCTCCTTTGCCTGAGCCGGAGAGAAGAGTGGGGATGGATTTTCAACAGAGTCACCCCTGTTATATGATATCAAACAAAATACGGCCAAGTTCGTTAGCTTAGAACAGGCAGTTCCAACGAGAAGCCCCGGGGCTTTTATTCAAGGGGACAAATATTGTAATAGACAAAAAATTGTCTCATGGTTACTTTATTTCGAGATATGTTTCGTCATCACGTTATGATAGCTAAGGGTCAAGATGAGTTCAACGGCCTATAATACTATGACCTCCGCGTGACCTCGAGTAAAAAAAATTCACAAAAGTTTGCCGATCGATACATTTATTACCCCACTATTTGTATCGTTTACTCAATTTTCGTGAATTTTTTTGTACTCAAGGTCACATGAAGGTCATAATATTATGTACATAAAAGAATCGTTGAAATTCTCTTATTTTTCAATTATTCAAGAGTATGTAACTTTTTGAGTAACTGAAAAACGGGAACACGTGATCCGAGACGTTTGCTACCGAACGTGAATTCTCGATTTTTTAGAGCAGCGTAGTCCGCGCTCTTACTACGAATGCTTCTATTCACCCGAACAATATTAGTATTCTCGACGTACAATCGACAGGTTTAGTTAACCGGGCATAATGGACCCCGGCGTACATAATTTTTTCCTTCTAAAAGCGGGGTAACGAGCTGCAGCCTGCTCTCGCACACAACATTTCAATTGCCGCTCGACGTATCCCATTGTTACTGTTGAACAGTCGACAACTTTGAATCTCCTGCCAACTCCGCGGGTACAAAATAATTTCGAAACTGCCACCAGTGTTTTTTTTTTGCAAACTGCGCTGACGCAAAGTGGCAGAAATGCTGGATCTGCGGGACTAAAATGAAAAATCTGACCACCCGGAACAGTGAAATGAAATGAATAATTACGGTTTTCTCAGCGGAGTTTGCTGCAATTTCAAAATGACGAATTTTTTGTTTTTAAACAGTGTTATTTCCTGACGAAGCATTTATCACGAAGCACGGTCAGATGAATTTTAGAAACGCGCATTATTGTTGAATTGAAAATACACACTGGTTAAACAAATTAGTGGATAAACGAAGACCCATTTTCTCATTTTTCAAAATTATTAAAAAATCGCACTCTACATTGAGGATAATCTATTTCGGTTTAAGTTAATACAACAATTTTTTATTTTTTATATTCCAGTCATATTACTGGACATGGATAATGTAATACAACTTCATCATTTTGTAATTTTATCTGATAAAAAAAAAATGAAAATACAGCTAAAATATTGCTGTATGTTCCCTAAAAAAATTTTCTATTTATAACATTTTTATTAATGGGGAAAAAGTGTTAGATTTAATCGATTTTATTAGGTTTACAGGGTTACTTACCCCCTTAGCAGGTCAATAGGTCACCGGTGACCACCATGGTAATCAATGTGTCAACAAGTTGCTGAACACGTTCTGTGAAGTGAATAAAGAATGCTCAGAATTAATGGGTAATTTAATTAACGAATATGGACAACGAATAAATAAACGCATACAGGGTATTTCAACTACCTTGACCATCTAAAAAATCTCGCTTTTTGTTTATGGTATGAAATAGGTCAAAGAAAAAGAGTATTCGGTTCGAAGAGGCAAATATGATGATAGGCAAAAAATTTGTGAAGGTCACTTTTTTCAAGGTCGTCGAAGTTTTTTAAAATGGGAATACATATTTTCATTACAACAGTCTTATAGCTCATAAAAAAAATTCAACGATGTACTTTGGGTTGACCTTCACGTGACCTCCAACAAGTCATCGTAAAGTACATTATTTTTCAGAATATAAAAATGTTCAATATTACATAATACTTCGCACATAATTTGTTTCGAATCTTTTTGAGATTTCCAATTTTTTTAAACCTGCACGCAAAATCCGAAAAATCTGAAAATAGTTCACATTAATAATCACGATGAGACACAACTAACAATAATATTATAAACGTGGTACTCAGAAAACTTTAATATGAAATCGGCAATTTTATGCTCCCATTTTTTGTTAAAAATCGATTTTGCAATCAAAAATTCTGAAATAATTCACAGTCATGTATGCTATTAGGTAGAATGGTCATAAATTTTATCTTAAATTATTTTATCATTAGAACAGAAGAACGGGAGCTCAATTCATTAAACCGTGCTCACCCTATAACTACCTTTGTGGTAGGGGTACCGACTTAAATCTTGTCACTGAGGGATTTCTTTAGGAGTTCTATCGAATTGTTTGACAACATATCTCAAGGTTATTTAAATCGGAGAGGAGGAGCGCACGGACAAGTTTACTAGAGAAAACTTATGTCTGTTTAACGTTACTGTCAATAATCGGACATCTCATGAATCGAATGGCATGCTGAACAAAATGGAAGCTTTCGTGAAAAGAACCGCAAGGTGAGAGAAGGCGGGAGAGACCATGATCTATCCAAAGTATCGGCGGTACTCTTAAAGGTGATGGGACCCGATCGAAGCCGTGGCGCGGCGTGGGTTCAACGAACGGAAATAAATCGGTCGGAACGCGATTATCCGTGGATGCGGTATATAGTTTAATAAAGAAATGACACGGTGAAAAGAACCGTCGGCTATTATACGACGAAACGACGTCGTAAAGGACCATCGCGGAAAAACGAGATTGAAGAGATACGCGGGGGTAGCTAAGTAGCCGGGAACGAGCCGGGCGTGGTTGCATAAATATTTCTGAAAAATTAACGAACCAGCAGTAATATATTTTACAACGCTTGATAAGTTCAGCGAGCGAGCTTGCGAGCTCCGGAGCGAGCGAGAACTGCATGATAAATAGGTCGATGATAGAAGCCTTGCCGGAGCGTAAGGAATTAATCTCTCGCGCGCGAAACGTTTAAATATTAAATACTAGTTTTTCGCCGCGAACGGCTACGCGCGATTAATTGATTATCGTTTCACGGATGATGAACGAGGGCCCGGCCGGCTGCCGGCGATAAGAAAACCGTGTATCGGTGTAGGACACGCTTGTACACCATAGGCAGAAGGAGGCGGAGCGATGCAAAGAGAAGAAGAAGAAGAAGAAGAAGAAAGAAAGAAAAAAGGAAAAATGGAGAAAAACGAGTCGCCTCAAAGTGCTCGCCTAAATGGCACGTTCCATTAGACCGGAAAATTCGAAGGCCGCCCGGTGGTCGATATAAGTTGCTCGTTACTACGACCGTCCACTTTGCCAGTGAATGGGGGTCACGTCGATCGAATTGGCGACGCTATTAATTGCCGTTTTCTTATATTGTTCCGGTTCCTGGTTTTCGCGGGCGTCGCGACTCGGCCCGACTAGGCCCGACCCGGCAATTCAATTTACGAGCCGAGCTTACAACACCGATTACAATTGCGCCCGACTAGCAACGGGTGGAAGAGAGGTCTGGCTCAGGGTGTAACTGGTTTGATCCCATGCAAATTCAGCCGTTTAAAATTATAATGCGTCGTCGTTCCGGGGAGGGAGAGAGAGAGTAACGAGTGCGGTTGCGTCGTTGCAGACTCTCACGGAGGGTCGATAAATTTCGCTCTAATTGCTCTGGCGTAGCAGCAGCCGAGTTTGATCGGCCGCAAGCGAGAGAATTCTTGCGAGGGTGCGGAGGTACACTCGATCCGCGAGCAACGCCGCGCCGTAACCAAGACTCTATCAAGAGAGAAAGAGGACACACACAGAGAGAGAGAGAGAGAGAGAGAGAGAGAGAGAGAGAGAGAGAGAGAGATCCTTTTCTACGTATTTCCAATAAGTCGCGGTAAAGAGAGGCCTGAGCCTGGATACCGCTGCGGCGCGACGGCACCGCTAAATATTCGAATCGCCGTTCGCGAAACAAGAGATTATTAAAATATTTAAACGAGCCCGTCGACCGGTCGTTACCAGAGTCCGTAGTCCCGGAGTCCTCTCCTCGCGAGGTTCTCAATTAAATGCTAACGAGCGAAGAGCTCTTTCCACCTGAATACTGCTTCGTTGGAAGCTGCAGCAGCCACCTAGCTCTCCGGCTCCTTCCCCTCCGAGTTTCTCGTCCCGATCCGTGGCCTTCTCTCGCCCTTCTTCGCTATTCCCTCGGCGACATTGTTTTAACGAGACTGGGAAGTGCAATTTGTTCGTGCTGCCCTTCCTCGACGGTAGGGAAGGGTTACCCTCTTCCTTTTCCTCTGTTTTTCGGCGATACCAACCAAACGTTTCACGCGGCATTCTCGCGGCCCGCGCCGCGCCGCGCCGCGCCGGCCCGAGCCAGTCCGTGATGCTGACCGTCTTCGCCACGGTGCACGGTGGTCCAAATACTCGGTTCAGATGGACAGGAATCCCTCTGAAAGAACGTTATTCAACTAGCGATAAAATTACGTGAAATTATTTATAGAGGGTGTTCCACTTAAAGGTAACCACCTAAATATGTTCTTCAGTTGTCATGCTATAAGAAATGTTTTTATGCAGTTTGACTTTTATGCATTACTCAACGGATGATTAAATTGCGCGAAATTGTTTATACAGGGTGATCCACTTAAGGGTAGCGACCTAAATGTATCCTTCAGTTGTGATTGTATAAGAAATATTTTTATGCAGTTTGACTTTTATGCATTATTCAATTGATGATAAAATTGCGCAAAATTGTTTATTATAAACGTTCTTTCAGAGGGATTCCTGTCCATCTGGATCGAGTATTTGGACCACCGTACGCCGTGCGAGCCGGGGCGGTCAGAAACTGATGGTTTGAATTTTGTCAATTTATTCAGCTGTCTAAAAGTTTGTTCGTTCAGCGTATAATCGAAAAGATATCTGTAGGTGAAAACGTCGAAAATGAAATTGACATAAAAATATTCTCTTCAGCGTATTGGTCCGCCGATATCAGTCAAACTGCGTAAAAAATATTTTTATACGATGACAACTGAAAGACACTTTTAGGTGGCTACCTTTCAGTGGACCACCCTGTATAATATATAATATACAGGATATTCGACCACAGGCGGGAGAAAATTTAAGGGGTGGTTCTCGATGACAATATAAGACGAAAATGAAGAATGAAAGCGATTTCGGCTTCGTTTTCTAGTTATTAACGATTTAAAATATCCCTAAAATGCGGCAATCCGTTTAACAGAGCTGTACACGTTACGTACGTCGTAGACGTGCGCGACAGTTATGTATAAAGTGACAGATATGTACTCAGACGACGTACACCACTGTCGATCGTGTTGTAGCATTTTAGGCGGATCTTTAATTGTTAGTGCCTAAAAAACGAAGCCGAAATCGCAATTTTTTAATTCTTCATTTTCATCCTATATTGTCACGAAGAACCACCCCTTAAATTTTTGTCCCACCTGTAGTCGAACACCCTGTATAAATTTAAATCTATTAAATATCTCAAATTTATTTAAAGTAGACACAGACAGTTTTGATATTATACTTCTCATGTGTATCATATTCTCGAACGGTGACTATGAAGCCTGGAAAGACCACAATTGACATTAGATGCGTTGGGAAATGCACTTTAGAGGCTTTAGAGAGATACCTCCTAAGAATTCATACGTTGGTGCATCAGGATGCGAGGAAGATACCATGAGGAAATGATAACGCAAAAAGGGGCAATACTCGTTTTTGAATATTTAGTCCCTCACGTGCTAAAAGCACCGTCTAAATGTATACATTATTAACACACACTGCACGTGCACACTAAACACGCATACAAGACTCGCACACTAGACACATGCAAGACTCGCACACTAGACACATGCACATGGGACATAATACAAACACGATGGTGTAATCTCTACGCGGTGTGCCTTCGGTTACTATAATGCTGGCGGTACACTTTTTCATTCAGTGTTCAATAAAATAGCAGTGAAAAATCTTCAACTTTTCAGAAATTGTTATAATGACTCCAGTCTTCAAATCTGTGGTGATCTTAATCCTCGAATAAAATTATTAATATCGGTAGAGACGTTTGTATTTGAAAAATTTTCGAAAAGAATCTGCGTTTTGTAACATTTCATACAATGCAGATATATTTTGAAAAATCGGGTGTGGTTGTGTCAGGGCGCACGGCCGTTGATTTACAGCGAAACGTTTTTGTGCTTTAATACACTTATTATTACTTAAATCGATCGATATCTACAAACCAAGTGGTGATTCGTGTGTTTGTGTGTAGAGTTTGTAGATATCGATCGATAACCTGTATGTTGGCTATTCCGAGATTCCTTGGAATAACCAAAGGAATTTTCACACTGTCCCGATTCCTTAAAAAAAGTAGATCCAATCACAAAATCTCGGAGTCCAGGAATAGTTATCAAATCGGCCAACAAGGGGTTAAAGTGTCGCAGAAACGCAATTAGTGCGTCGTAGGTTGCATTACGGCCACGCTCACGTTGCGCCTCTAATCGCCAAAGTCTGATATGAACAGCCCTCAGCAAATTGTTCGGGTGTTCCATAAAAATGTCATTAACTTCCACTCAGCCGGATGCCCTTTAACCTCCACGTTACGAGGAAACTTGACCTGCGTCCGGCGCTTGCTAAAGCTACTTTGTAACCTGTTGTCGCCGCGGATAGCCTCTCTGGCTGTGCCGGCCGCTCGTTGCCAGCTTAAACCTACCTCGGTCCCCTAGATTTCCTCCGGTGGACTTTCCATCGAACTCACTCTCTCTCCCTCTCTCTCTCTCCGTCCTCGGTGAGCATGCTTTTCGGTAGATCAGGCTGACCTAGGTTCATTAGTTGACGACCGACCGGGTGTACAAAGTTCCTGGCAACCTTAGACCAAAGAGGCGGTGCGGAGCGTACGACGAGACCCCTAACCCCCATTAGCTTACGCTTACGCGGTAAGGTACCTGTGCGGGGATCGTCTTTGGTAGCGATCGGCAAATATAGGGCGGGTATCGTGTACTTCGACGGCATTAACCGGGTTTCCCTGCGCGGATTTCACGGCCGTCGGCTTCGTGTTTATACACACCGTTCGTAGGAATGCACACCGCCCCCCCCCCACCTCCACCCCCGCCGGTACCTGCTGGTATTTGTTGTTTGCAGTTACTCAGCCCTCCTATGTTTTCCTCCGCCTCATCCCCCATGAGCCATACCGACCCACCCCCTTTCGTCTCTTTCTCGCTTCTCCTCCACCCTTTTCCCTCCGTCGCGTCGCCCAACCCTCCGTTACACCAAGAATGCACCGCGCGTTGCACCGTGCAAGCACGATGCGGCAACATACTGTGTACCGAGGGATGGCCGGAGTGTGCAAGGAACGAGAAGACAGTCTGCTGAGAGGGATTTTATTATACGGTAGAACGGAGACCCGCAGGAATATAACCGTGGAAATGCACAAATAATACGAAGGCCGCAAAACAGGCGGCAGTGATAACATCGCGAACACCGGCGACAAGAGGGCAGGAGAGAGGGCGCAACAAGAAAACGTGCCTCCCGCTGAAGGATCCCGGATCAGCGAATAACAAGACCAACAAATATTTTTTATCGTCCCGGCCGCCTCGCGCGTATATGGCGAGGGAATACGGTACGTGACAACCCCCGACCGGCTGAATTTCGCTAAGCCAGGCTTTTCTGAAAGGTCCGCATTCTAATTTGCAAGGATCCCGACGATACGCGAGCGAGACAAAAATGTGAAACCGAAGATCCAGCACCGTTTCTGCTCTGTCTCGGACCAGGAAATTTATTTCGCGAGGAACCGGTTTCGTATTCTTTTGCACCTCCACCACAGAAGGATTTCCGTGTCTTGGAGAGAGACCTTCGCCAAAGACCCGGGTCGAACGAGACCATAATGTTGGCGGACAGGAACACTGGAAAAGACAGCACTCCTGCTCGAGCGCGCACGCGAATTTCTACTGAGGAAGCCCCGCGAACTGTCAGGCCTCGATTTTGATGGGACTTTGTGGGTTTGGAGAATGGCCGGTAGCAATGGATACGAGGTGTCGCTTTTTAGGTAGGCTCACTTGGGGTTTAGGGTAGAGTAGACTATCGATTATCGATATCGTGTTAAATATAATATTTAACAAATTTTTTTAAATTTAACAATATTTAAATTTGAAGTTTAATGTTAACAATTAGTTTAGTAGTAATATTAACATACCACGTTAAAATATTATTAACGCAAATTAAAAGAGGAACTCGTATTAACTCAATATTTCTATGGCTGTTTCTTGTTCTGGCTGCATTCTAAAGTATTTTAAAATTTGCAGAAATTGAGGTATTCATAGTACTGTCATAAATTAATTTTCTTTTGATTCATGACATTCTTTTTTATGTACTTTCCTTGTGTAGTGTCAAATTGTTGTTATTAAAGATACGTCAAACGTCTTAAGGATAAGATGAATGGTTCATTGTGGCTCACACGAAAATATGAAAATAATTGAAAATATGGAATATATGGAAATATTACTTTCATTAGGAATTCAGTAACTATAATTACTTAAGGTCATTCAAGGTCACAGAGGAAATGTTTTAGGAAAAATGAGTCTTCAATTTTCCACCAGCTATACCATGCACAAATATCCTAGAAAAAAACGAATGTAAGTAGAGCCTTTGAGCTTTAAAATGAGTTAATGTGGGACTTTTTGGGTCCACTGTACACATACAATATGTACATTATATTGTGCGTTTGTTTACTTCCATATGGAAATGATTGTCCCTTAATTAATTTATTATTTGTCTATAAAATGACAATACTTTATGCTATTTTTGGTTTTGTATTTAAGTAAATGTTTACTCAAATAATTCTTTTATAAGTCCATGCTGCTATGAAGAAATTGTTTTACTACATTGGCAGAGTTATCAAATCAGGCTTGGACACCATAAAAAATAATATATTTGAGATTATTCAAATAATTTATTATCTTACTTAACTAGATTTAGTTTTTAAATAATTGTGTAGTAGTTTATTTGCACATGAAAATTATTCTGTTTTAATTATTTTATCATTTGGCTATCAAATGGGACAGCCCTCTGTTATTTTTTATTGTGTATTTGGTTAAATGTTCATTGAAATAATTCGTTTATGAATCCGTTATTAATTTCGATGAAGACGTTGTTTTGCTACATCGAGTTTTTGTTGAAATGGTTGAAGAAAAAACAATTGTAAGGTAAATATGCAAAATAATTATGCAAAATAATTATGCAAAATATGTTTATATATTATTACTGTATGCAAAATAAAGCAGGAGTTAGATAGGCATTTACTTCCACCCTTATTACATTTAATACGTTGAAAATAACGTAACAGCATTTTTGAAATTTTTCTCTCTCATTTACTGTTTAGTATTCTACCTATTCACTTTTGTCGTAAATGTATAAAATTCGCAATCCAATTATAATATTATGAAAATTCATGTTCTGTGTCTTACATATTGATTAACTGCAAAAACGAATAGTAGAGTTGAAAATGAAACAATATTTTTAGCTGTTCCAGAAACCTGAAAAGTTCTACTGAAATCGGAGATTGATAGATCGGGACCGTTCGTTGTCAATCTCATAAAGAGTCACTTCGGAGATAGTCCTCTTCAATTTTAATAAAATTTGATGGGGTGATAGATCCAGGTATGTCTAAAACAGTCTTCGAAATTCACTGCTCGACCCGAGGCATTTTCGAAGGCTACGCCACCTTTCATTATGACCTCTCACTCCCCGTGACGGTCATAGTTCTCGAGCGATCTCAGGCTCGTACCATATGAACTGTGCGTGACGCATTAGGGCGACTCTCGTATCGGTATAGGTATAGCAGTATAGTAGTATAGTAGTATGATAGTGGATTGATCATCTAATATAATTGTCTGTACCTCGCCTGTGACGCAGTACGCAGTATTGCAGTAGAAGCGTGACGGTGCGCCGCGTCTCTCTGAAACAGTCTTGTTATAAATGTGTAGAATATAAGTTATGTACATGTCCAATACAAATATTTTATGTACGAATCCAGAATGAGTAAATAATGCGTATATATTTATCCGACTTGTCGTTGAGTTATACTACTGCTTTCCTAAAAAATTTACGCCCTTCTATCTTGTCATAGAGTTACACTACTGGTCTGGAATTGCAAAAAATTACATTTTCCGGATGTCCGACATTTTGTTGAGTTGTACTACTGAATTTTCGAAAAAAATTTTGACCGTCTGGCCTGACGTTGAGTTGTATTACTGAATTTTCGTGCCACCTCCTTGACATTATATTCTCCTAATAAAAAACTTAATTTTTGTGTAATTTCAAAAACTATTCTTCATCCAAAATTTTCAAAGATGTCAGTCTAATTCCATTATCGACTATTCATGTACAGGGTGGTAAAAAAGAACACAGTAACTGTTGCAACTAATATTCTTTATCATTCACCAAAAATATTACAAAATTTAACGTACTATTTTTACATACTGTAAAATGATTGATCTTTCTGCTGGCGTTGCGAGACGTATTTCTCTGGTATGTGAAACGAAACATAATTTGTTAATTTAGAGTGTAGAACAAAAAGTGGTGAATTATTATACTAGGATCACTTATGCGACTATTTTTGAAGAGCGTATGACGGTTTAAATTCGGGTTAGAATTAGTGCACACCTTTCGAGGGTTGTACTCGAGCGGCCACATCGGTATCATCGACCGCCTCAGCAGTTCAAATCAATTCAATTTTATCATTTCCATAACAATACGTGCCAATCACTTTTAATGTAGATTTAGTGTTGAACCAAAATCCATAAAAATGATTCATGAATATTAACGCAACGTGAAACAATAATTAATAAAAGAAAAATGCTAGAACGAACGGAAAACTGAATGGAGAGAAAATGGTGGTCGGACGTGTGTTAAAATCGAAGGGTACATGCAGCTCTTTATAAAACCGAACATTTCCAGCATCGTGTCTGGTGTAGGAGTGCAGCCGTTGACCGATCTCTTCGGAAACGACGAGAGGGCCGGTTTTACGGCGCCGTAACGAGATATCTTAATCGAAATCGTACGGTTAATATAGCGGACTCGAAGAGGGAAGGGTGGGGGGTTAAAGGGTCAGCGGTTTTACGGGGGGTCTAAAAGTTTCATGAGTACGGGTCGGAAGGTAATCCGGACGCGGGAAAATTGATCGATGCCCGTTCGTTGGATCGCGAGTAAATCCGTGGGGGGTGAAAGGGTGGGGGGTGGGGCTGGAGGCAGGCAGAAGAGGCGACAGGGTGCAATAGAGGATTGGGATCGGAAGGGTTCAGGGTGTCCGAGAGATTTTTGATCGCGAGGAAGGTCAGGAGACAACGCGAGCGAGCGGGCCGGGTGGCCTGCTCGTCGGCTGTTTTCTCCCTTTTACTCTTTCTAACACTCGCGTGGGTGTACAGGGGCGGATAGCAGGCTACACGGTTTCCCCATTATCGGGTGTTTACGACGACGACGAGGGGCATAGGAGGCGGCACACACGACGAGGGTCGCATCGCCGCCGGTGGAGATCGCATCGGCCGCTTCGCATAATAACTAGCTACCACGCATTTACATTTTAATACGGCTACTCTGCATAGCGGATAAAAGGTATATGTATACACCCCCGGCGAGGATGAAATCACCGACCCCGGACCGTGTCGCCATCGACACCCCACGCGTCGTCGGTCGTCGACGTTGCTTCCCGCGACCGGAAATAACCGTCAAATTAACCAGAACCGGTGCACGGGCTTCTTGGAATTTTGTTATTTCTCCCTACCCCCTCCCTCCCTCTCTCCTTCGTTCTCTTTCTAGCTTTCGTCACCCTTGTTGTTATTAATCCGTTAGTTGGCATCGAAGTAACTTTTTCCTTCGGGAGAATGATCTCCGCGGCTTTGGTGTAGTGGAACACCAAGACGAATTCAACCGTATACACTAATACCTTGAAACGACCTTGAATGTATTCGAAAAATGAAGTCAATGAAAAGAGATTTTCCACGGAAAACGAGGAATGTTCACTTTCCAAATCTTTTGTTGAGTTATTGTGAATCTTTTCACTGAAGGTCGTTGGAAGGTCTTAGTGTTGTATACCGTTGGATTCGTATTGATGTTCACTACAACATTATAAAAAACACATGTTAATCTGCAAAAAGTGGCGATGACCTTGAAAATCGGGGATGGAAACGATCTTGAAAAAGAATTCACAGACCACAATATGCCACGTTCTAAACCCAAGAACTTTGTCCTGCCACGATTTTTCGACGAAGATATTAACGAATCCATGCTGAACAAAAGAACCTCTATATTATTAAAAAAATGGCTGACAATTTGGATAGACATATTTCTGTGATTTTTATAAAATAATGTAAAGTAGTCGCTTTTACTGGTCCGTAAACCTAGTGTTAAGAAACTCAATTATCCGATTAAAGAAATCAAATAATCAGAGGAAAAAAATTTAGTTAATATGAACCTTTTTCAAACTTTCACTTACGATTTCAAAAAAATTAATAGCGACACCTAATATCGGACACATTCAAAATATATTAGACTTCTTAGAACAAATGTTCAGGGATGTGTACACAAGCTTATTATCCCATTAATGATAAGGGTTTTTAGCGATCATTATACATCAACATCAAATTACATAAATGTTTACAGTGTATTACGATCTAGTGGTGTAACCAAAGAGGGAGGATTCTCAATGGGAATGTAGATTGAAAATATAAAATAAAACTTTTCCAAAAGAGATTTCAGGTTCGTATGCGTTAATATTTACAAGAAGTAGATTCAGCAAGTCATGAACAGACAGTTCTATTCAATAGCAAACATACTCAATGATTTTCAAATTCGGTTTTCTCAAAAATGAAGTCTCGTGGAGAGCAGTGTTCATTCCACCACCCACCATAGTGCACGAGAGGGTGAAAGACACCCTGTGTCGTATGACGGGCTGAGAATTATAGTGGTATAAGGCTAATGGTATTTTGAAACTTTGCGTTTGTTGTTATAAAAAAGTATACGTCAATAATGCCTACGTTTTTATTCGTTTTTTCCAGGCCCCTCCCCTCGAGTTTCAAAAGAGAACCAGGTCTTGTTATTAATGCAGTTTGCACGAGCCCGGAGGACCTCCAGTAAATTAAAGACCACACGTACACAGAGATATATATGTATAGTCTATTTTGCTTCTTTCGAGGAACGACGACTAAGACGCAGAGACATTTTCCGCGACAAAAAGCGCGCCAGTTACCCTGTTATTGCGCCCGCGTTTTAAAAGCGTCGAATTAATTTCTCGTGCCAAGAGCGGCCGATTATTTTATTGTTTTTGTTTGGGAATGGTCTTCTTAGATTTTCCGGCTCTTAATCCCGAAAATAACAAGTTTCAGATAAAAATACTCTGGTTGGATGAGCTAGTTAAGTGTCAAACCTGTCTTCAACCTTAAAGGTTATTATAGGTGAAATTTCACTCCCATGAATTTTATATTGATGTTATTAAACAACGTCACAACTGGTAATACTAACTTTTTGTTGAGGTACTTACTTAGGCAGTCAGTAGGGAAGACATCGTAGTAAAATAGATCAGGTTACTCGCGAAGTTTGTTAATAACTTTTACTAATATACATGATAACTTTTAAGGGTTAACGACTCTTACACTTAACATAGAACTGGGAAATTCAACTCCTTCTGGTCAAAAAACATATCTTATAAGCGGGGTTATAAAACAGGAATGTGTAAGTACCTCTATTTGCAATAACAATTAAATCTTCTGTGATATTTTATCGAAGAAGGAAGTAACTTCACAAGTGCCATGAGTTTACGTCATAATAAATCATCAGCATACGTGTGCTATCTTTAATTTCTCAGTGACGTCTTGTATATTTTTGTGTTTGTAACAATATTAATTTTAGTACCAAGCAGAAAATAAAAATGGTTAAATGTGTTCTTAAGGTCACCATTCTGAACAACATTTCCCTTTAAAGTTTTTGTGATAATGTTATGTTGTTTATATTGAAGTTTATATTCAAAGATTATAGAAATAATTTAAATCCTACAAATCTAGAAAATATCTTGCTTGTGAAA